>KZ061639.1:451370-479039 GCA_002091835.1 Anopheles maculatus
CGCCAGTGGGCCGGCAGGGAGTGACGTTATTAGATAGCCGTAGAAGTAAGCTCCCAGGATGTGGCTCTGCATGTTTTGGTTCCAGTCGTAACGTGGACCATAGTCTGGTATAACCGGCGCTGGCACGATTAGATGATCTTGTCCATCAAATGTCTCGTTTGCTGTCGCGTTGGCCATTGAGGAGAGCGAAGCTGTATCGTTCAACAGTGCGACGATGCTGTTGTTGGATGGAGTAGTAATCGGTTGTATCATTGCTAGGAGATTTATGGACATATGTACACGCAGCATGAACGACGCTGTACATGCAACGAATATCATAATTGTAACGATCATTCGTTTGGGGAAAGTTCCTACGGATAGTAGTAATGGTCAGGAAAATTGTTCAACTTGATAGAATAAGCACACGTACCCTTTAAAACGTTCGTTGTAAGTATCATTTTTTCAACAGTTGCTAAGCAGATTCTAAACGAGTTAGTACATTTCTGCGAAAAGAATAGAACTTTGTTAGACGAAATACGATTGAAATGAAAAGTTGGATTTTGAGTGTTCACTTTTTATAACTAATTTGTTGACTTAAGGATATTTTAAACAAACGACACACGCCCTTGTAATATTACGCTAAAATCGATCGGAGATACAATGTCATTGACCACCCTAAATGTCAATGTCGGGTATATAATCTAGGTAAAACCGCACGATCAATGACGCTGCATGATATGAACCGGGTGTATGTACTGTTTCAAAAATGTGGTTCCGTGTTTGGAAGTTGGAAGCGCGCACTTGGTCGTCTGAGCCCCTTTACCGATCAACCGTTTCCATACAAATACAGCTTGAATGACACATGACTAAACGATCGACATCAACGAAGGTATAGTGCAGGAACCTCACCGGAAAGCGCACTTGGTCGAAATTGGATTTGCGGGTCATTAAAAAAATAAAACATGCGATGGTGTTCTTTTGATGCACGGCACGATTTCACGCAAGGTTTTATGCTCGTTGAAATATTTGATAATACCCGACAACGAAGCAGATGTAGCTTATAAAATAATAACCATTTAATGTATGATAATCGACATAGCACGTGCAGTAATGTGATAGCGTTAAACAAACTATGTCCCGGGAGATGGATCCGACACTACTTCTCATTGGCTCATGCGTGAAAAAGTGTTCAACAACAGTTGTTTTTTTTCTGATGAATTGAAGGAGAAAAGAGTGAAGTAAATTACGCTGACGGGTAAATATATATTTAATAATTAACACGTTTCGAGATTCGTCAGCGAACGAAACAAAACCGAACTACAGTGGCACATTTTATGCCCAATGGTTGTAAACAGATTGGCACACCCTACCGTGTGTGGTTCCAATGGCATGTCACCGTATGCGTTGAGATGAATGATGGAAAATGGTTAAATATGATGAAAGTGGCTTTTGTTTTGTGTAGCACCTAAGTGAAAGGCGAAGAAATGACTAAAGTATGATTTTTGAAAGCCCATTTTTGTTTTGCAAAACTATGCTAGCAAACCTTTTGAGTGAGTTTGCTTCGTAAGGTTGCAACGTAACCTTGAAAACGTTAATACAGCGTTTGGCAAAGATCAATGCACACCGGCCTGAACGCATAAAATCAATCGCCAGAAGCTCCAAGAGCACAACCAAACATTATGACGATCGAAATGGAAGCAGCAAACAATCTGAAAAGTTCAATGGTCGTAAATAGCCGGTTTTACCGACGTAACATGCGAGCACGGTAATGGGTACAGCAAAACTGGATCCTGTTATCATTTACTCTCGACCATATCCTTCAAGATCGCCATCACAACCGATGTGAAGGTCAGGCTTGTTTTTGTGCCTGTTACATTTGTTGTTAGAATGGGCAATTTGTATCCTCATGTGAGTGGTTGGATCGGAAATGCTTACATTCAAAAAACTTTTGCGTCTATATAGGTAAATCTAGATGCGTTTTGCTATGAAATTTCATCCCATTTTTATGTTGTTATTGAACGGACGTAACATTCGTGTGGTTCTCGAGTTCCGGTTGAGTCGCTCGTAAAGGGCATGGTCTTGCCTTTCCATTGCCGTTGGCAACTTGTGTGACCTCCATTCATATTTTTAACAGTTTTGATCACCACTCATTCGTCCTATTCGAGCGATGTTTGGAGTTTTCTTTGCAATTTCGTTCACTTTTCAAAGATCTCGCACTTCTCACTATAGATGTTTTATCAAAGATGCACTTTCATTTAATCTTTTGCTAATTCTGTTACGATACGAAATTTTTCCACTACTTTTTTGCAAACTTTAATGAAAAACAAAACTTTTTCACAAACACCTCAGCGCATAGCTTTACGCGCTTACACTACGTGGTTCCACCAAATTCACCAAATCAGCAACCAGCAGAGTTCGGTTGTACTCACACGTTATAGTAAACGGCACCGCTATAGCATTGTATTCACCGTTTTCCCACCGTTTTGCACTGATCGGAGATGCGTAATATGTACTTGAAAGCAAACTGATTGTTGTGGAAAATTGGAATTCACCCCAGTATTACCGAAACGTACGGTGGACGGAACGCCGTTGATCGGCGCGTTCGGTAGCGTGATCGATCGAGCACGCATCTGATTCCTCAACATGATCTTTTCCACTGGCTTGCCGCGGTTCGGAACGGTAGTTATTTCGCTCTCTCTTTCTCTCTCTTCTCTCCAGTTTTACTGGACGCACAGTAGGATAATTTATACAGTAACGTGTTTTTATTAACTGTTTTTTAATTGAGTTTCATGCGTGATATATAAACGTTTTGTGGGAATATTTAAGACGCTATGTTTAACATTTATAAAACTTTTGATTATATCATAGCTTTACTGTTGTTATTAATGTGTGTAAACAAGTGTAACTTTATAGTTTAATTCACAGCGATGCATTATCATGTTGAAAAAGTGTATTTTTCAATAGAATAGTTTATATTGTTGGTCCATGATCTGTGGTATATTTAGTAATAGATTAATGGCACTTACGTGCTATTTTTATTTTTTTTATATGTGATAGCTCTTGGCTTAATGACCTTCATGGTCATGAAGGTTATAATCTGGTTTGCAAAAGTTGTGTAAACCAAGTAATCGAATAATTAATCCTTGTTACGCGGGAACTACCGTGAAAAAGCATCCTCTAACGAAAGTATCCTTCAACGCGAATAATACTAAGACACGGATCCATACTTAACACGTAGGATTTATTATAAAAAAAAAATTCGACATGGTAAATAATTTTAAACTGTAATAATTTTAAATAACATCAATAATTTTAGTTCTATAAGTATTCTTACTAGTGTTGTTTGGTCAAATTCAAAAATTAAATTTTGAAAAAGGACACCAACGCAGTAGTTCACAATAGACAGACTAGGATTAGACCAAAGATGTTTTTAACAATCTCAGTTTTATCGTCTGGCTCGTATTGTCTTGGCCGTGCTTGCTGCTACTATTTGGATAGGCGAATTAATCAGTCTGTCTTCATAACCTTATCAGCAATTTCATTGACGTCTCGTCCTTTCTCAGGAAATTACAATTTCGAGTCTTCTATCAGAAACTAAATGCCACGACCACTGAAAGATTCTATACACAATGAAACCCTTAGCGAAACTGTTTTCCTCGTACCACTATCTAAACAACATTGTCGATTTCAGCGTTATTGTAAATTATTTTGAAATAATCTTGCGTTCTAAAAACTGTGTCTACATATTCTGTTCAAAATTTATTGAATTGCTTACGTGATCTTTTAATGTAGCTTTATGCAACTTTTTTATTTTTAATTAAGAACTCAAGAGAATGTCCCAAGTGAATTGATAAATAAATGATTAGGATAATAATAAAAGCTGTGACATTTCCTACTAATACTATTTATTAGCCTATTATTGGAAAATATTTGAAGACTAAAATATTAAAAAATGAATTTACATTTTATACATTATTCTTTCACTTTTTCAACTAATATGTCCCAATGTGCAGTGCGTAAGACCGGAGAGAAGAGTGAGAGAGAGAAAGAAATAACTACCGTTCGAAACAGCGGCAAGCCAGTGGAAAAGATCATGTTGAGAAATCAGATGCGTGCTCGATCGATCACGCTACCGAACGCGCCGATCAACGGCGTTCCGTCCACCGTACGTTTCGGTAATACTGGGGTGAATTCCAATTTTCCACAACAATCAGTTTGCTTTCAAGTACATATTACGCATCTCCGATCAGTGCAAAACGGTGGGAAAACGGTGAATACAATGCTATAGCGGTGCCGTTTACTATAACGTGTGAGTACAACCGAACTCTGCTGTTTGCTGATTTGGTGAATTTGGTGGAACCACGTCGTGTAAGCGCGTAAATCTATGCGCTGCGGTGTTTGTGAAAAAGTTTTATTTTTCATTAAAGTTTGCAAAAAAGTAGGGAAAAGTTTCGTAGCGTAAATGAATTATCAAAAGAGTAAATAAAAGTGCATCTTTGATAAAACATCTATAGTGAGAAGTGCGAGATCTTTGAAAAGTGAACGAAACTGCAAAGAAAACTCGAAAAATCGCTCGACTAGGACGAATAAATGGTGATCAAAACTGTTAAAAATATGAATGGAGGTCATACAAGTTGCCAACAACAATCGAAAGGCAAGGCAAGACTGAATTGGAACTCGAGAACCACACGATGGCTTAATCAGTTCTTAATAAAAGATAAATAAAAATTTAATCTGCAAACAAAACTCAAACGAAATAGTCTTATATTTATACGTGTAATTGGATCTCTAGACGTCAAAAATAACTTTTTCTTTAACACTAACAACCGTCGGAGATTTAGGCGTGCCATTTCGGGTTTTATTTACTTTTTGTTTGTTACTTCCCGACGATCCTGTTGCTGGCCGTACTAATGCCTGCGAAGGAACAAGACCGGTAGGGCTTTCGTCGGAAGCGGTTCTCCTTTAATTAACACCTTCAGGGCAAATCATGATTGCTTTCTTCATCTGGTTCGGTCCCCAAACAGCCCGTCTTCCCCGTTGAGTCGTGACTCATAAAGTATGGCAGGCATTTCCATCACTGCAGTGTCCTCGGCCACGGACATAGACGATCGGCTTGCGGTGATCTTGGATGGATCGGAGACCGGCTGGACATTAAAACGTTCCCTAGGGCGGTCTCAGGAATAGGTGTCCTGTGGCGCTCGAACCATAACTCCCGGTTGGATTCTACCTGTACCAGAGGCTGCTCTCTTTTGTGCAGCAGCTTCCTTTTCGCGATCATCCCACCACTAGATGGTGGCCACAGTTTCGCAAATCAAGCTTCTCTGCGACGGGCTGCTAAGGAGCTAATCCTGTAGGTTATCCGCGTTGGCGGGATTGTAATATGACGATGACACTCAAACAATAGCTGTTAGACCGAATGGGCGACTCCTGAAGCGTGTGGGTTGTACCGATATCAGGTGCGTCTCTAAATATGCGCCAGCTGGAAGCCTATCCATGCTTGGAAAATGGGAATAAGCCAGTGACTCAAGCACATATACCGGGTCGCTGATGGGCGCAGCGCATCCTCGTCAGAGTGGCGATGTTACTCTTGTATGGTACAACGATTATCTGGATCTTATCAGGCGCAACGTTCTGACTCGGTCAAGGCATCTGCCTTCCTTTGCTAACAGAGTAGACAAATAGAACGGTTGCGGTGATCATGTAGACTAGTAAACTTGCAGCCATGTAGAATGTACAGTTTCCATTTAGAAGTTATTATGAACAACATTAAATGTGATATCTACATTATCGTGATTTTGTACTGAAATTAGAATTGTATGAAAATAACACACGATTGAACACTAAAGATGTTGTAATGCAACGATCGACCAGCAACAGTTGCTGCAACGACTGACTTGTTTGACGGTGGTTCATTTTTTTATAACCGTTTTCGGGGACTGATCGTGAAAATAAATATAAATTTCCATTCTTTTGTACGTTCCTTTATTTACCTTAGTTCTGATGGGTTCTAAAAGGTGGAAAATTTCCTATTTCGTTTCGATACTTGATTACTTGTTTAGTTGATTTTTAATTGGTTATTAGCGATCGCGCGTGCGAGGTTTTAATTTTCTGTCTAGACATTCTTTTGGATTCGATAGATAGTAAGTCTGTGGGTGTTAATTATCATGTGCACAATGGCACATGTTTCTTGGAGTTCGATCTTGGACTCTAAATTTGGCTTAGTTCGTCTGTGGGTTTTTTTCCACGATTTTAAATTGCTTGTGTGAACTAAACATGACTTAATGTATTATTCGGTGTGCCACTTGTGGTCAAATTAAAATTCAGTTCTAAACTTTATACTTGCATTAAATGTTCTTATTACTAGTAAGCAATATTTATTGTTTATATGCAATGTGCAATTATAATTGCTTTGAAATATAATTGCTTCGCTGACTGGCTGGGACTGTGTCGTACGCGATAGTAGGCAAAGCTTGAGCTACTCCGATTACTGCATGGCGATCAGTGCGTTCCAGCAGTTTGTGGCACTTCTGCACTTCTAATGCGGGATGCCACGCTGGAACAGATTCTTGCGCATGAACATGGACTGCTTCGATCCGGCATGGTTTCTTAGCAATGAGAAAACAGCTCTGGACACACGGGCGCGACTTTTGCGACATTTGCTCAACGTGTTTAACGTCCAATTCAGTAGTTACACCTGGTACCAGAGATTTTAATCGAAGACCAGGTCTGAAAAAATATGTTTGAAATCCCTTCAAAGCGGACTTGTATTTGCTAAAGAAAACAACAACAAATTTAAAAGCTTGATAGAGAAGGTTGAGAAATTGATTTGGTTATGATCTTAAAACATTCTAAATTAATTCTGACATTAACATTTCAAGAGGTGGAAACATTAATATCCCTGAGCAAAGCTCAGTTTAAAGTTGGATTATTACAACATTGAAATCGTTGGTACTATACTGTTCGATTTGTGTCAATTTGAGCGTGAACGATGCCACCAAAGTTATGTTATGTTATGTTCGTTCTTGAATCTGAAAGTAAGTTAATTATGAAATACATATATTTTCAATTGGCGTCAATAAACGCGTTTTGGATCAAGTGTTAATAAATACAGATTTTATTCTTATTTGGTAACAAGCCTGATTGGTGTAACCATCTATTGACTTATATTTTGTAAATTTACTTAGTAAAATCTGCCCACATTGTAAAGTATTAACGATAAGCATCATTTCGGGTGTAACGATGTAACACGATACACATAATAACGTACATGCAACTAAACGCACTGTTTTCATATTTCCTGTCAAACACGCAACACACGTATATTCCAGAACATTCATAAGTAGACCCCCGGCTTAAGTAAATTGTGGAATGCTTCCCAACATGTATTTGTAGCAGTGGTGTCCATTTTTTTTAAAAATTTGATATGCCTTTTTTACCTTTAGCAGATTTAAACTTTGAAGTTTGAACGACCTTATTTTAATGTGTTTACCTATTTTTATTAATTAAATAAGTCAGTAAAAACGAGAAACAGGAACAGCAAGCAACAATTGTTACGTACTTAATATAATTATAGAATTGTTATTTTTTCCAATTTGGTCTCAGAAAGCCGTTAGTGTCCGTAATCTCTCCCAGCAGCCAACACGAGTTTGACATGACTGATTAACGTGATCGTTCATTTGTGTACAACTTGCAAGCAGGAAATATTTCACGATTCATGCTGGTTGCGTTTGGTGTGGAATGAGCCGATAAAACCCGCAGAATAGGTTATGCAGGACTGCAGAAAGAATCTACCTTTCTTTTTTTTTGGCTTTGGTTAGGTCTTGCCATTTCTAGCATCTTCTTTTCAATCGTATATGAAAGAATGAAAATTAATGAATAAGCTAGGGAAGTTGATCAGTATGTATTTAAAATTTTATTAAAGAGGGGTTAAAGCTCTTCAAGTTTTGGTTACAATGGCTGGCTGGCTTTTTGATGCAAAGAACACAGTTGAGAGTATACAGAACACCCATAGTTCGTTGTGGTAATTATCTATTAGGTTCGCAAATAAATAACGGCCGTTTTGAAATCGATGGGTGTGCCACCGTGGACTGTGGCGCGATTTTGTCGTTTACAAACTTCATAAATCAAGTTCGGGAATAACATAATCAAACTGTGTAAACAGATTAGTGATTATTTCGTGCGAGTAAAAGTTCCCAGTTCTTGAAAATGTCTGATTTTGAGCCGCATAAGCGGGAGGTGTTGCTGTTTTTGTTTCGAGCAAAGAAAACGGCAGCCGAAGCGCATCGAGAGCTTTTGAGTGTTTACGGTGATGCTGCTCTAAGCGAAACAAGGTGTCGGGAGTAAATGTTTGAATAACATTGTTAACGCCACCTAATCCTGCTTATCACGTACATCTGGAGTGTCCTAAGGAAGTGTTCTTAATACTCTCCTTTTCCTTCGTTTTGTTAATGACGTTTGCTCAAAGATACCTCCTGATGGTTAGCTGTCCTTCTTGTCAGTTCTGCTCTCATGAGATGATTATGTTCTGAGCTAGCGAATCGTTTATGGTTTAAAGCTTTATATTGTGCTTTTAGCAAGGGACAGATGGTTGGAATATGCGAGCAGCGGCTGGTTACCACCTCGATCGCACGAGTGCAAAAACTGTCCAGCCGTATTTTGTTTAGGCACTTCGTTATAGTCGAACAAATACTTTTTTTAACAACCCTTCTCTATTCGCAGTCAGCTCCTGGAGCTCCAGACACTGGAAGGCTGGCGTGTTGTTTTGGACAACGATATTTCATATCGTGTCATTCATCCGGGTTTCTGCTGCCCATGCATGCTTAACCAGACCGGTTATGGATGCTGATAACGGAGATACCTTGAAATCGTCTGGGATGAGCGGAGTTTTGCGGCCATTCGTAATTGTGGAAAAGTTGGAGAATGATAACACTGATAAACTAGAGTCTTTAGCTGTGTGTTTCTTCGCATATTGTTCCATAGGACCTATAGTATCTTGAATGTGGTGACACAAAAGGATTCAGTCCGGACCTGTTCTTGTTCCTACACGCAGTACTATACAACTCGGGCTACGTTAAGTCAAGAGAGAGTAGGAAACGACCAAGACCTCTCGAGGTTGTAGTTCCAAGGAGAGGATGAAGAAACCCAATTATAAAAACCAGTATAAAGCCCGTAACGTAATCTAAAACACGTTGGTACACATCTCTTTCCATTAGACAGTAAGGAAACACATCTACACAGGAGATCGAACGCTATTTCCTCTGTTTTGTTCAATTAAGTGTCAATACAGTCGATCCAATTACTTGAATTCTCCATTTGTTATGTTAGTATAATGAAATTGATTTATTTTTTAATATAGTAATCAGATTTTATTTTTTCAAAACAGTGTACTTTGCCAATCCTAGTGTCCATATTAGAATACAATTGGGTTATTTGGTGTTTTACTAACTCTAGCTGTCGTCAACTCTCTTTGCCTTTCGTTCAGAAACTATTCAACGAAACTGTATAAAATATGCTTTGCGATTATTTCTCTGGACGAACTGCGACCAAATGTACTTTAGTATGGCCCATTTACATTTTTACAGAGTGTCTTTAATTCTTTCTTTTAGGAAACGCGTTCCATTTAGGTTATAAGCGTTAAATAGAAGACATTTTTGTGTAGACTATTAAAGGGAAGAGGTTAACTTGAAACATAGTTGAAGGGGGCCAACAGATTTGTGGTATGTACCGCACATTTATTTATTAAATACGCAGACCCGACTACTGACCTTTGCTCGTGGAAGTTGTGACGCAGGAACGAAAAAGAAAGAGAAAAGCTCGCCACCGCAGCGAGCAGCGAGCGTTTGGCACGGTCAAAAAGTGTAAACATTTCTGTGCTTGAACTTGAACAGCACTTCTGGTATGGTTGTTGGTAAAGTGCGTCTTCTTGTCCAAATTTTTACACTTTCGGCAGCAGAAACGGGTCGCAAATTTGTAGCGACTGCTATCGGTCATTCGAGCAAAATATACGCTTAAGTATGTTAAACCTGGACGATGGTTTCTGACCCGCGAGGGAACATGATAATTTTGGAACCTTACCGGATATCGCTTTATCGTGCTAAAGGGAACCGAAAACCGTATCGTTGGTAATGTTTTTTATTTACATAGTGTGTGTGTGTGAGCATGTTTTTGTTTCTCTTTAGGCGTACTTTTATCGGACTACAGTTAGGAGTTGGAAGAAACTATTGTTTGATACGTCACATTCTGTACATGTGCATGTTGAGATAAACGGAAGAGCTTTCCACCCAACCACCATCCCGTAAACGGGATACGCTCGTGTGCGAAGGAAGCAGGTGAGAGTCACCCCAAAATCTTAAATGCACGTTCCATTCGCATTCAAAGCGTATTGTTTGTTTTTATTTCCCAAGCTCAGGTTCCACCCAACCACCATCCCGTAAACGGGATACGCTCGTGTGCGAAGGAAGCAGGTGAGAGTCACCCCAAAATCTTAAATGCACGTTCCATTCGCATTCAAAGCGTATTGTTTGTTTTTATTTCCCAAGCTCAGGGCAGTGTGTGCCATTTGGTGCAGTGCGATGCGTGCTTTGCCGTCCCTTTGCAAACCAAAAACAAAAAAGGAAGATTTGGAAAGTGCCATATAGGTTTTCATCGCTGGAAAAGCTACGAGCTAAAACACTCACCATTGGTTCGTCGCACGCGGGAGATAGCTCGTGGTTTATAAAAGCCCTTGCAGTCCGGTGTGGCCATTTTAGTTTGGAGCCGTATGGTTTGCCTACAGGGAGCATCATCTGCCCGGCAAGGTTCGCAGCAATAGGCGGTAGTGCAATAGATAGCGTGTGCAAGTGTACCTACCATAAATAACGATGGGTGCGAAAGGACTCCTGTCTCCCGGTCGCCCTGTCCTGTTCGTGGTGCTCAGTGCAGTTTGGTTGGGTTTGAGCGGAAGTCGGGTCGAGAGCGCCCATACAACAACAACACCCGCATTGTTTCTGACCGTGAAAAGTTGTAACTTTTGCATGACGAAAGTGGATCATGTGCAGTGTGCTTACTTGGTGGTGACAGACATTTTGATCAGCCCTGATGGAATGCCGCTTTCCTTTTTCCACGACAATAGTGAGTGTGCAGTGACGCGAAACCGGCCGAGAGTCGTACAATAATTGTTTTGTTTTTCCCCCCGTTTTTCCGAAAGGTGTCTCCAAGAAGAAGTCCGGAGTGAAGATAATCGCATCGTTCGGAGGATCCGTTGTGCCGTCCGAGCTGTTTGCTTTCTTAACGTGTGACGATAGACGGCGTGGAGCTTTCGTGAAAAATTTGGTCGAGTTTACTTTAGCTCACGGATTCCATGGGATAGATTTGGCCTGGCTGTATCCAGCACCACAGGAAAGGGTATGACAGGTACACTGGAGCGATGGCTTAACAAGGATACTCATGATTTTATCCTGCAGGATCAGTACGTACGGCTGCTTAAGGATCTTAGGCATGCCTGTGATCGGAATGGATTGGTACTCACGGTAACCGTTCCCAGTCGACCCTCTGTGATCGAGGTGAATTATCCGGTGGAAAAGCTGGATAAGTATGCCGATTATGTAATTCTGAGTACGACCGAGTTTCGGAAGTTACGAAAAACTTCCTTCATCGCGCCACTGTACTCTTCTAATCCAGGATCGTCCAATAGTATAGTGAGTATAGCAAGCGAACCTGGGGACGAAAGGCAACCTATAAACAATTGATTTTATTTTAGGACTATCACGTCGATCGCTGGAAGATGGCAGGATTGAGCTGCAGCAAAATCGTGATCGTAATTCAAACCATGACACTGACGTATAAGCTTTACATTCAAAACGAATATCGCGTGGGCACTCCAGCGCTGCAGCTTAAGATTCGTCCATACTACAAGATCTGTCGGAAGCTGTACAGCGGATCGCTGGAGATTTGGGACAGTAACGTCAAGAGCCCGTACGCGTTCCGCGATCTGTCGTGGTATTCATACGAAAACGAAAAATCCGTTAAGGAAAAGGTATGCTTCGTTGTGCAGCAGGGTCTTGGAGGGTTGGCAGTGTTCTACTACGATGAGGACGATCCGATCAACATTTGTGGCGATGGGCAGTACCCTCTAACGGCGATTGTAGTGGCAGCGTTGCAATCACAGTATCTGCCACCTTCGGTAATTACCGACTCGCAGATTTATCACTACGAATCGCCTTCCTTGACGCCACTGTCGCAGCTGGACTATCGGCACTACACTGAGGTCGACAGCAAGCAGCCTGTGGTGGTTTATGTAGAGGAAAAGCAACCCAACAAGCAAACATTTCAGCCGGGCGTATCGATGACACAATCTGGAACAAATTTCGCTTCAAACGCAATGCAGAACATGTTCGGGCCGCCAGGTTTCAATGCGAGTGCTACCTCACCCACAATGCAATCGAATGAACCAAACCCGGCGGACGTGCACAGCTCAATGGAAAAATTCTTCTTGGATTATGAATCAGGATCGGATGAGTATCATGAGGATTTTATTTTCCCGTACGATGTAATAGAAATTGGACAGGGTGTCGACATGGCTCCGCCCAAAATGGAATCTCCGATGATCTTCACCGATACAGAACCATTACCCTCAACCGTGCAGCTATTTTCGGAAACGGTACCGACCCACAACTCGCACACATGCCAACTCTTCTCGGAGAAGACGAACAACAACCATCCGGTAGTGTATACGTCGCGTTCCAGCTGCAAGGCATGCAGTACACCGACGCCATGTACCCATTGCGGGTCGCAATCGTCTTCCGGTTTGCCTACGATGCAGCACACAGCATGCTCCTGTAAATATCCTGGCGTTAAAATTTTTGCCACAGGACATGCACCAACACCGCCGACTACAACAACTACTACTACAACCACTATGGCACCGCCTATGATGCACTTCTTTACGTTCGGTCCGGCAACACTAAAGCCTCCAACATGTTGCCAGGGCTGCCAACAGTGTGTTAAAGTGGTAGCGACTAGCAGTGCCGATGTTCAAAAGATGGCAGAACATGCGGTGCACTTTCCTTGCTCAACGCCTGCACCCGATCCGCTAGGTCACTTGTACTCAGAGCACTCGTTTGTACCGTCGGTTCCAGGGGTCCAAATTCAAGCTCAAGCAGTTGGTGCTCAACCGATTGTTCCCTTTCAACCGTTTGAAGTGAAAATTTGTCCACAGGATGGAATCCTGCGTGATCCTCATGATCGGCGATCGTACTATCTGTGCAAACGTGGCTTGTGAGTATTGCTCTAGCGTTGATATTGATTTCACGGACACCTGAAAACATCATCTTGTATTCCGTCTTACAGGCCCATGTGTGATGAGAACAAGTTTAGCTGTGCCCATGGTTACATCTTTAGCGAGGCGAATAAAAAATGTGTTCCCGAGGGATCTTGCAAATAGAGCCCCGTGGTGGATCTCGTACGGATGTTGCTGCAAAACAACAGCAAAGATGTGTTGATCGTGCGATCGACAATCAATAATGCCACGAGAAATGCTTGCACGTCACCTAAACAATCCAGTGATTGTGTCGGTCTGTTTAGGTTGAGCGTTGGCAAGTAAAATGTAAGAATAATTATAGATAATAAATAGTTCTAAAACGTAGGCTAACTGTAAAGTTTTTTTTTGCACATGGGTTCATAGTAGTTGATAAAAAAAAAAAAACAAACCGCCACACACGAAAAAGTCCAACACTGCTGTTCCTCACGCCAGTTTTTCACCATGTTGGTCATGTTGATCACGTAGCTATCACCTGTCGTTACGAAGAAAGTTCATTACGAAACGTGCTGCTGTTGATCAACTGTAGGTTGCCACCTTACAGATGATAACAAACATAAAACCTGAGCACTTTCAACTCTTAAACTTTTTGGAAAGTGCCATATAGGTTTTCATCGCTGGAAAAGCTACGAGCTAAAACACTCACCATTGGTTCGTCGCACGCGGGAGATAGCTCGTGGTTTATAAAAGCCCTTGCAGTCCGGTGTGGCCATTTTAGCGCTAGACGTTCCGACGAAGTTAATGATGCCATACAGCGTACCGGCAAAGTTTGGCGCCAGGTCCTGGGAGTTTTGAAGATTGGTCATCGTGGATGCACCGTTGAAACCGAGCGAGAGCGTAATGATGGCGACACAAACGTACGGATCGAAGCCGATGTAGATCAGCCCAACGAGAAACAGGCCGGGTATTATGTGAGCTGCAATTAAAATGGAATCAGTAGTTGCTCAGTCAGTTAGAAAGAAGAAAAAACAACAACGTTCAGCTGAGTGTGTGTTGATGGGACATATACACCGAAAGGTTCGCCCTGACCGATCGATCGATCCGCCGGGCCGTCGAGTAAGTATGAGGTCTATTTATAGGTCGTCAGTGCAACTGAAAAGCAGCGGCGATATGTTTATGTTGGCAATTTCCTGCGAAAATTGGCGTCAATTATTTATGCCAGTGGAAAGATGAGTGGTAGGTGATTTTACTATTCCGTAACGCTTACCGCACACACACACGCATACACACACACACACACACACACACACACACACACACACACACACACACAGACAAACAGATATGCAGCTGCTGCACTGTTTCGCATTGCCATTGATACCAATTGGAAAGCTTTTTAAACGCGAACCCTGATTGAACTGACGTGCTTGCAACAGCTGACACGGCTTTGCATATCGTACGAATGTATAACGTTTGTTTAAACTCTTTTTTCCATTTTAGTACAGTTTATCGCGATTTTTTACTATTTATTTTGGACATTTGCCAGTGATGTAAATAATCACAATAACAATAGGGAGAAAAAAACCATAAATGTGTGATGTACTAAATAACCTGAACTTGTGTCCCGATAATCACAAGTTTTGAGGGAGTTTTCTGGAAAAAAGCACTTGAACCTGAACTGGTTCAAGGTGCTTCACCTCGCATAACATTTTAATCGACCGGCAGAAAACACCAGCTTGGTACAGCATGGCAACAGTAGGCAAAAGTCCCACGGTGGATGAATGGTTGGTTTCGTGGTTTTTTGCTTTATCAACTATCACAAATGGCATACATCTGGCCGGCCGGTGGACTTTAAAATGGAAATGAGGTATGTGTGTGATCTAATGCTTTTGGCAAGCTGTGATCCACAAACAACGAACGGAGTGGTTTGTTTGGAGTCGCAACGCTACCAACGACCCTAATATGTATAACAGTGCTGTTGTTAATGTGGTTGGATCGTGGGCCAACGATGATACTTTCATCAGTACACACGTGACGATGATTGGAGGATACTTACAAAATATGCAGAACGACTTGCGTATTGCCGTGACGCCCATAATCGATTTCTTTCGTAGCATGTCACCTATCGTTCCGAACAAAAACGCCGCCAACGATCGTGCTAGGTACGGCAACGCAGCCAAGAATCCAGCTTTGGCCAGTTTGAATCCGAGCACCTGTGAAATGGTGAAAAATGGTTTAGATTTCCAAAAACTGCAATACTTTCATTGATGCAAACGGCAACATACCTCACTCATAAATTTGGGTGCCGCAGTTATCAAGAAGTACAGACCCCAAAGGTTGCCAAAATGTAAAACCAACAGTGCCAGGAATGGGAGCGATGTAGCAAGCGATGTAATCGGGGGTAAAAGCTTCGATTTGGAGATTGTATCGCCCAGCGACTTTTCGATGTAATCCTTCTCTTCTGATTTAATGCGCGGATGCGTGGCAGGACTGTCGGCAACGATGATGTACCAGAGTACGGATGCGATGGCAGCGATGGCGAACGCGAAGGACCAGCCGAGTGTCTCGATCAGAACTCCAACTAGGGGCCAAGTGATCACCGTGCCAAATGTTCCACCCATCAGAGCCGACACGAATTTTCCCTTCTCGTCTGGTGGTGCCCACTTGGAGATGAGATTGTGCAACGCTGGATACAGGAATCCCTGGGGTACAATGTGCAATGGAAATGGTAATTAGTGACACGCATAGCTAGAACAACAACGTGTGATTGTAATATTTCAATATTTTCATACAAAGCTATGGCTATAATTAGGCTAATTGAGAGTGGTTGAAAGTTGACAGCAACTTTCGAGCAAACGAGCAAAAAGCGAGAGTTCCTTTGTAAACGTTACACTCCCGAGGCTACAAAATCAAAGTCCTACCGCTTGCCTTTCACCAGCATATGCATACAGAACGGATTGATTAGCCCTGAAACTGTTGTATAATGACAGTTACAACGGAATCAACAGGTGATCTACGAACGGACGATGAGCTGTGATGAGCCCTTAATCAAATCGACAAACATTGAACGGCCACAATTGAAGGGATGCATCAGGGATGTGTAATATAGTACGCGATGTAAACAATATCATTTTGGCAAACGATTGCCCCCTCCTAGCCTAGCCGGTCACTGGTCAGAGTAAAAGATACATTGATCGTCCGCTGCCATGCGTATGCCTCGTGGTCTGTGCTTACTTTCACTTATGTGTGGGGCTGTAAAAGCCGCAAACTTGAATATTTTGTTTTAGCGATTTAGGTAGGTAGGTTGAAAAGTGTTCCCTTGAAGTCAAAACTGCACGGAACAACCGTAAACGGGTAGCAACCGTGTTTACTTACACCTAAAATTCCAAGTGCCACGCGGTTAGCGATGGTGGCCCACATGCCATTGTCGGCGGCCAGCGGTGTCAATGCGGTGAGGAGTGCGCTAAATGCCAACGACAGTCCAACCATGTTACGTCCACCGAAACGTTCCGCAAAAATACCGGCCGGCAACGAAGATATCAGATAACCGTAGAAATAGGCGCCCAAGATGATGCTCTGGTCGTGTGAGCTCCAGTTATACCGTGGACCATACTGAAATAATGGAGAAAGCAACGGAATGGGAGAAAAATAAATTACACACACACACTCACACACACACACACACACGTGAAACAACACATGCAGCAATAAAAATGATCGAATCGAATTGAAGGCATCACCTACATCGGGGATCTTTGAATGTCCTACGATTGTCTGATTAATCGCTTCGCCAGATACGTTGCCATGGTGATCGGGTACCGTGGATTGTTTGATGTTGCTTTGAATCGGCTGCACCATGGCCAGTATATTGACGGACATGTTGACTCGCAACATATAGCTGATCAGGCATGCCATAAACAGCATAATAGACACATTGAATCGGGTCGGTATGCGATCTGTGAAGTAGGGAGAAAAAAAAGGGAAAGGAAACCGAGATGAGATGGCAGCTGGCGGTGGCACGATGATAATTGTATCAGTTTTGCGCTTTGTGAATTATGTTCGAATTTTGCACCGAACGCCTAATCGCTGCTCTTGTGCCATTCATTGCAATATTGTTACGTTACGGCGGCTCTGGTGACATGAGCTTTTTACGAGTTTGAAAGTTTCTTTGCGGTTTTTTTGTTTGTTTGTGCAGTTGTTTGCGGTGGTGTAAATTAGTCACAGCCAACACGTGCTAATCGTATAAATTTCCAAACATACTAAAACTCATGCACGCTTATATTCGCGACAAGCACCAAAACTGGCAATCTGCGTAAATAAAGCTTTGCGTGCACATTTTTACATCACGACTTTTTGTTTCACACGATGTTGGTGGATATGTGGGACAGATTCATGCGGAGAGAGAAAGAGGAGATATTGGTGGGACTAGACTAGACAACCGGAATCGGCATTTTTGCAAAAGTTTTGTAGTTATGACAGAAAATAACTGATAGAAATGATTCGTAATGTTTTACTCAACAGTTTTTGTTTTCTCTGAAAACTGGTTATGAAGAACGTAAGGAAAACTATGACTCTTGTTTACTACGCAACTAACTGCACCGTACCAACCAATTGGTACAAGATTCTTCAACTGTGTACCACCAGCAAAACCCGCTGCCGTACAGGATCTTGCAGGCACAGGTGTACGTTCATGACGGTCCACATAAGAGCGATTCTTTGTTGCGTCAGCTTGTTTAAACGATCATTAACCTAGCGGATGACAAGTTTACGGCCATCGGTGTGCTATCAATTTGATTGCTTATGTTGAAATAACACGGCGTTTTGTATGTGTCGCGAAAACCTA
Organism: Anopheles maculatus; assembly: GCA_002091835.1. NCBI lineage: Eukaryota > Metazoa > Arthropoda > Insecta > Diptera > Culicidae > Anopheles > Anopheles maculatus. The sequence goes on from KZ061639.1 coordinate 469,427, forward strand.
TAAATTCGTGCTGATACAAGGTGAAGCTGGGGCTCTTGACGATGTTCAATATGTTAGCAGTTTCTTTATGGTTGGCGCTTTAACGAATTGGCACACGTTTGTCTCGCTGGGATTGAGTCCCAATGTTTGTGTTGATCAGTGGAGCGCTGTAGATGGAAATTTTCAAAAATAAGCTTGAATGTATTATCAAGATACTCTAATGTTGGTAAGGAATCGAAAAAAGTAATCATAAGCTGTGCTAAATTTTTAACGAGAAGTAATATGGTTCACACGGCCATAATAAGGTTTTAACATAATTAACTGACAGCAAATGTCCCATCACTAGAAATCTTCTTTGTTCTGTTACATCTGTTCTTGTCAGATAGTTGACTGACCCTAATATGCTAATCACTAACACCGATCATATGTTGTTACCTGCGGGAGAGTGATCGATCGAAGCAATGTAATTGACAAGAGTTTGTTCCAGTCTTAGCATCAAGCTGAAGTATAAATTATGTGTGTCTTAAAGACGGTCGTATCAGTACACTTTTTCAAAGAGTCCAACATGCATCTAATTCTGAGCAGTCTCCTTTCATTGGCCGTGCTAGTGTATACGGCACCCGGCCCTTGCGATTTGCCAAGCCTAGCCGAAGTAGGCAGCCAATATTTGGTGTTTGGTCAGGATTGTCGACAGTACGCCTACGGGTACAATGCCGGATCGTCGGCAAAGGTTGAAGTAAAGAACGCAAACGGTACGGTATTTGGTGCGTATCACTACATCGATGCCAACAATGTGACACAGCGGGTAAACTACACGGTCACTGATGCGGACGGCTTTGTGGTGGATGCATCCAATTTGCCCATGCCAGTGAAGGACACGGCCACGGAGGATTCAACAACAACCGAAGTCCCAACCACATTGCCAACCGTTGCTTCGGAGGAGAAACCGACTTCGTTAAATCTAGTGCGTGAATCTGTGTCCGGTGGATCTGGGCAACGGGACACATTTTTTAAACCGATCCTGTCGGTATGGTTCCCAGCCAGCTCGTATCCTAATGATCGTGTTGTAGTGCAACAAACGGAACTGTCTGGTCAAAAAACAAAAACAGCTTAAAGAAATGTGTCGTAACAGGACGGCAAGTGGACATAATATATTACAGTAATTGTGCTAAAATGGCCAATTTGTAGCTCAACGAAGAACGATTCCAATAAAGCAAGTACTCAGATTTTTTGATATTTTGATGTTTAAACTTATCAGACTACTCACACCATTGCTGTTACTTACCTATCGCTTTGATGAATTGCACAAGTGGCCCGTACATTGTTGAAGATTTGTAAACACTTCGATTTGATTATCTATTCACTCCAGATTATCACACACACTATCGTGTACTCGAAACACCCAATTTTCGGTGTTAAACTTCACCGAATCACTATGAAACGCTCAATTTTCTAACACAAACCAGGAACTAAAATTTGCTGACCCGATGTCCCGATCGTGTCACGCTTCAATTCAGCTACCGTACTATCGACACCCACCACTCCAATAACCATGAAATGACGGAAGATTCACCTTCACTTGCGCGCGCGCGTTTTATTTTATTTTTGCGAACGCCGTTCCGTTCAAACGCGCTTAGAATTGATATTATACGATCGGTGCAATCGCATATATATATTGCTACTGGTTCAGCAACGGCTGCTCATGGCTCTGCACTCTGTTTATCGGCTAGTTCCGATGGTTGAGGTCAAGTGCCTCGATCGAACGCACAAACCTAGCTAGTAGATGCTGGTGCGTTGTCACATTACACACCGCATGGTTGATGCACTCTACCGTAGCGAAGCGACTATCTGAAAAAAGAAAGAAAATACATGACAGCAAAATATTAGCAATGCTTAGCACCTTGCGGTTTCTGACAGCAGCGCCGTTTGATGAATGTTGTTTTCCTTAAGGTATGCTAATAGATTTTTTCTATCGATCATCAAATTAATCGCGAGGGAATAGGGTAAGATTGTGTTTTGAGCGTGATTCTGTTATTTGGAAATACGATATGACTCAAACGGTGCGTTAACGACTAACGAACAACGCGCTGCAAGGATGGTACGATTAAGGTAGCAAAATTTCCTCTCCGTATCATCTCGGTGCGATCAATAAAAACCCAGTAGCAGCCGTCTGTTCACGTGGCCAAATGTAATGGGAGGTGGCGTTTGTATATCCGAGGTCATCGTTTGCAAAGGTAGATAAGAGGACAGGTAAAACAGGAAGCAGCTAGCAGAAGAGCGAAAAATGTCATTAGAAGCAGAGACGCCCGGGTAGTTGTGGAGACCCGGAGGCACAACAACGCATCTCTACAATATAACCTTGCTATTTAGGTAAAACACATTCCATGCCATGTAATCGTGTGTAACTGCGGCAGGTTTACAGAGCAGATCATTTGGAAGAGCTCGTCTCCGACGCGACAATCGTATGATAACAAGTGCTAATTCGTGTATGTCAAATACTTTAGGGCAGTGCAGTGCACTGTACCGTGGAACAGTTGTACGCCCCGGTAAGCTGTGTGAAAAATTATTCAGCTTCCGTGATCGTATTTGCTTTTACAAAAAAATATATATATTTACAGAACACACAGCTAATTTATTTTACAGGAAATAGACAGCATACTTATGAGACTTCATATTTTAGATAATGTGTAGTTATGGAGAAAATTAATTACAAAACATCGTACAAACGTGGGTTTTGTAATGTACTTCGAGAGCACCACAGCGCGAAACGACGTTTGTTTTGGTTCCCTTTTTTTCGTACATGCGTTATTGTTAAGCGTACATGTATACAACGATAATACTGTTGACGAGGTAGTACTCGCACGAATTCGTTGGAGTTATATAGCTTGTACCAAGCTAGACATTTACATAAAGCTGAACAAACAAGTAATATCGCGGTTGTAAAAGCTAGATACTAGCAAGATAGCACTCGGTGCAAAACCATCCATAACCATCCACAGATCCATGTTAAGGACAAAAAGGCAGTAAATACTTCAGCGAATACGCAGGCCAATTAAAACTAGCGAAGGAATCCTTGTGGTGTTGAAACATCATGGTGACCCATTAAAAATTAAACCTTATCGACAAGATACAGCACGAGAGGATGATGCGTGTGTTGCACTCTGTTGCACTATTTCAGATGTATTTGTAGCTCTTGTTTATGGAGATTTTGCTACAACTTGATTTTATACGAGTGGCTTTAGTTACCAGTCCAATTGTTTGCGACATTATTTGTATATTTGATGATGATGTCAGTAGTACCAGTTTGTTCCAGCGAACTACACTAGTCAAATTGCACTTACGATGATAATATTTTACCGGAAGCACAAGCTACCTACTAGTTACTAATTCAATTATCGGCATTTATGAATTATACGTTCGCAATATCATCATTGCGATGGCAGTAGGAAGAAGCCGAACGCATCGGTAGCAACAGATGATTACAGCCGCCGTCACGATAAGCTTATAATCGTTACAAACAAGTCATACAGTACTTTCCCAGCTTTTGTGTTTTCCATCTTGATGAAAATGCAAACCATTATGTCGATCGCGATCCTACGGCAAATGCGTTTCAGATGTTGCGTGATGATAACACGTAGCAAAATATAAGCCACAAACGTGTCACACACACTCAAAATACAACTAGCTGTTGATGAAACTTTGTTCACTCACTGTTCCAAACTAAAGATATTCACACTTTGGATGGGCTTATGACTACCACCAGCTACATTCAAAACGCGCAATATTACCTTAAAACAACTGATTATTTGCACACGTTACACTGATCGTGGGTCTCGTCACACTTTGCAGCGAATGTTTTATCTTCAATAAGATAAAACACAAAACTGATTAAAAACAAAACTGCAGTACTCTAATGCACTTTGTGCCACGCGCTGACTTTCAACACACTCGATCAACTCCACTTGGCTGGCAGCGAGCTCCAGGCGCTGATGACCGTGTACAATGTGCGGTGCTGATCACAGACAGACTGATAGAGAAAATTTCCCACCAGACAGTTATATTGGCGAAAAAGCTTTCTCGTGTGCGATCTTCGCTGGCTGCTGTCGCAGTGCCACTGAATGTGCTAACCGATATTGCCGTGAGCGAGCTGATATTTTTCCTCGCAAAACTGGCTCCGAGCGAGTCCGAGCGAAGGCGTCGTCATGCACACACGGGAGGACATCGGCTGATCGCGCCGTATGAATGGTAACCGTTTGCGCTGCATACTGGTCCTACGAATGGAAGATCGCCACGAATCTTGGGCACAGTGTGTTTATTTCGACATTGAAATGTGCCATTTGAAGATAACAGAAACACAGGCCAGGTTGAAACTGTTTGAATTGTGTTTTTGTTATGTTTGGGTGTGTGTGTGTGTTCGTGTATTATGTACAATAATTGACTCGATTTTGTAGAGACATCATCCATTCATGGACAGACTGTATTGAGATCGCGTGGACTTGGATATTGTTTTTGAGAGTGGTATGTTTGTTACCGCAGGTGTTAACGGAAGCAAACAAAAATGTCCGCTGTTGGCATTGTTCATCTATTATGTGTGGTTTTGTTTTGCCAGTTTGAGAACCATACTTACTTACTTATCAGGCGCTACAACCGCTTCGCGGTCTTGGCCTGCTGCAACAATCCTCGATACCGCTCACGGTCTAGCGCCGTCGTCTGCCAATCCATTATCCCGGCCGTTCTGGCGGACGCATCAACGCCATCACTCCATCTCAGTTTGGGCCTACCACGCCTCCTCTGTCCATGTGGACGGCCTAAAAGGACTTTACGGGCTGGGTCGTCCGGTGCCATTCTCATGACATGACCAGCCCACCGGAGCCTGGCGAGTCTAATTCGCTGCACGATGGTAAGATCACCGTACAGCTCATAGAGCTCGTCGTTGTAGCGGCTCCTCCATTGTCCTTCCACACATACGGGGCCAAAAATCCTTCTGAGCATCTTCCTCTCGAACGCGGCTAAGAGGGTTTCGTCAGTTTTGGACAGAGTCCATGTCTCAGAGGCGTATGTGAGTACTGGGACTATAAAGGTTTTGTACAGTCCCAGCTTCGTCCGTCGCGACAGGTATTTTGAGTGGAGAAGTTTCCTCAGGCTGTAGTATGACCGGTTGGCAGCCAGCACCCTTGCGCGCAACTCAACGTCTATGTTGTTGTCGGTGCTGACTTTTGAACCCAGATAGGTGAAGTTTTGGACGACTTCAAAGGTGAGATCACCTATCTGTACATCACCCCTGCGTAAATCAGTGTTTGTTAGCAGGGCCGCTGGTGGTGCCACCATCATTTTGGTTTTTGCCTCGTTGATCTCCAACCCGAGGTTCAGTGCCGCATGCTCGATCCTTTGGTAAGCTTCTGCTACATAGGAGAGCCTCAAACCAATGATGTCTATGTCATCAGCGTATGCCAAGATCTGGAGTGACTTATAGAAGATGGTCCCCGAAGTTTCCACCTCCGAGTCTCGGATGGCCCTCTCTAGCGCCAGATTGAATAGGAGGCAAGCAAGCCCGTCTCCCTGGCGCAGACCCTTGGTGGTAGCAAAGGGCCCTGAGAGTTTTCCATCCACCTTCACCTGGCATGTGATGTTGGTCATCGTCATACGTACAAGCCTGGTAAGCTTGGCCGGGATTCCAAATGAGCTCATTGCGTCGTATAGTTTTACCCTGGCTATGCTATCGTATGCGGCTTTAAAATCAATGAAGAGATGGTAGGAGTGTAGCTGCTGTTCCGCCATCTTCTCCAAGATTTGCCGCATGGTGAATATCTGGTCAGTGGTTGATTTTCCGTTTCTGAATCTTCTTTGATAGTTTCCAACTATCTCTTCAACGAATGGGACAAGCCTGTCTTGTATAACTAGGGAGAGAATCTTGTAGGCGGTATTCAACACCGTAATACCCCTGTAGTTGCTGCACTGTAGCCTATCTCCCTTCTTGTATATGGGGTAGATGATGCCGAGATTCCAATCACAGGGCATCGATTCGCTATCCCATACCTCAGTAATGATTTGATGAATTTCCTGTTCGAGTGCTGCACCTCCGTTTTTGATCAGCTCGGCTTCTATTCCGTCGGTACCTGGTGCCTTGTTGTTCTTGAGCCGACGGATGGCCTTTCGTGTGTCTTCAATGCTAGGTGGCAGTAGCATGATATCATCTGCTAGTGGAGCCTCTAGCTGTTCGTTGAACTGATCATTTAATAATTCATCAAAGTACTGAGCCCATCGCGAGAGGACCTCTGGCTGGTAACTGACCAGATTTCCATCCTTATTCCGACAGCAGGTCACCTTAGGTCTGAAGTTGTTTCGGTGGCCTGCTATCTGAGAACCATGAAGACATTTAATTTCTTCCATCCAACCATGCAAAGGATCCAATCCGTTTGACCTTCTTTTTTGGGACGGCTCTACGCTCTAGAGCCTTTAGGAGTGTCTAAGGCCGTTTTAATATCTGTGATTTGATTTACAGATTCATTGAAAGTTGGAGAGTATATTATCCAGTTAAGGTTCGGTCCTGAAATGATTAAGTTTAATATTTAAATTCTTCGACTTCAGAGCTAATGTGGTTAACTGCTTTACTGATGTTATTATTAGCACATCAAGCAGATTACTTTCTTACTATCGGACGTGTTAACAAAAAATATTTAACTTTTTTACAAATTTAAAAGGTCGTTAATGGCTTCCTTAACTTGAACTTGTCTGTCGAAAGGGATATTCAGACCTACGGGGTAGATTTCAGCTACCCGGTCCTTCAGGTAGTTAGCGTACCCCGGTCACCGGACCACCAAAGTCAAACAGTTTACAACAAAATACACTCAGTTAAATAAAATGACGATTAACATATCTGCACAACACAAGCCGATTGATACAATTATTGTGTATTTTAAACATAATGTGGATTACTAAAAATATTTTACTAGATTCCTTATCAAAGTACTTAACAGATTTTCGAGAATTTTAATGCCTGATACTGAAAATTATTTGCTATCATAGCTTAAATCGACGTTCATTTTTCAATTTTGTACTCTAATAACTTTCTCCTAGATTTTTAATTGTTTCCGTTGAATATGATCCGTTTCTGTGATTGATCGTTGTAAAATAGATCACTCAAAATTATGTAATGCACAGTGGTACAACATATTTTGTTCACAAGCAGTGGTTTGCCAAAGCACGGTTGGAATGCGTTTCTCAGGATTGAACAACGAACGAAATACAAAATACAAATAATTTTGTATTGATGTGAAATATTGTTTTTCTTCAGGAATCTCTATGTTCTACATACAGTACATATCTCCTTTCAATAAAAGTACAAAAGGAACAACTATTGATAAGCATAAAATCGTAAAATAAAAAAAAGGTATTTACCTTATGTGAATAGAAAACTATGAGGTATGAAATTTGCTATGGAACAGCTAAATTGTGAAGAATTATTTGGTTAAAAAAGCTTGCAATATCCTTCTAACGATTGAAAGATACTCTTCTCCGGTATGGTTGTAATGTGGGAAACAATTATCCCGAAATGTGTTTGACATCTCTGCTACCACTGCACGATAGTTTGCTTTTTCCACGACTGAAAAACGATTTAGAGAAAATAATAACAATTTAGTTCGAGTTTTAGCTATTGAGCGAATATTAAAATAGTTATGTTGACAAGATTATCTACGATTTATTTAATCAAACCGTGTTTCATTACCTAGTGTTGTGTAATATAAATCTTTTAGTTGTAAACTTATGTTCAGCAGTGTGCGGATTCTTTGTTGACATATAGCTTTCTCTTTCTATCGCATGTGCTGAAGGTAAAGCCGATTTGACAGCTAGCCGCCAGAGCTAAAGTTCATAACAACATTTTAGCTTTCGTTATCGTTGAAACGAAATAGTTTTCATTATTGTTTTAATTATAAGTGTTTTTCCTCTAAGGTGCTTCCCTTTAAGAAACATGTTTTACGTATAGAAACATTGGATGATTCAGTGTTTTTTGTGTACAAATCTTTGGCAGGCCACAATTTACATCACGCACACCACTGCTTGTGCCTAATGATAACAAACACATGGAACTGATAACCAGCCGCAATTGAGCATCGTTATTGCAAGGTTTAATCTCGCAGACTACACCAAAGATTTGCCGCAGGAGGACGACTTAAGAGCTACCCGCCGTTTCAACGGATTGTGTCTTCATTTTGGTGTAGTTATTTCAATCGAAATCTTGTTGACGAAATGGAACTAGACGGTAACGCAGTTTTGGCGAAAGCACTTCGGGAGCAGGTATGTAGAAAGATCGGTGATCAATTTGGCTAACAAAGTCGTAATTCAAGTCTTAGGTTCAAAGTTGAAATACGATGTCAGTCTTCTGGTCATAAATACGCTCTTATCACGTTCATGTTGGGCTGCAGATAAAAAGTTGCTACGTAATTGTGAAAATCGAGAGTAAAACTGGTTGTTTAGTCGCTAAGGTTGATCGTTGACCTTTATTGCTTCTATCTGTTCGCATCGTTTAGGGAGTTGAATATGTATTCGGTATCGTTGGTATACCGGTGGTTGAACTGTCGATGGCTATGCAGGCAGAAGGGTTGAAATATGTCGGCATGCGCAACGAACAGGCGGCCTGTTACGCAGCACAAGTAAGTGATTTAGGCTAGTATGATATTCGTCACCAAGTAATACGGACTCAATTTGTACGCATTTCAGGCCATTGGATACTTGACCGGCAAACCGGGTGTATGTCTAGTTGTGTCGGGACCGGGCTTGCTTCATGTAACCGGAGGAATGGCGAACGCGCAAGTAAACTGCTGGCCGCTGCTTGTTATCGGTGGTTCTACATCCCAGGACCATGAAGGTATCGGCGGGTTTCAAGAGTGTCCTCAAGTGGAGTTGAGTCGACCGTACTGTAAATATGCAGCAAGACCTCCAAGTGCGGCCTTAATACCGATGCACGTTGAAAAGGCTGTGCGTTTAGCGTGCTATGGAAGGCCTGGAGCGGCGTATCTAGACTTCCCCGGCAATCTGTTGACGGCAAAGATAGCGGAAGATGCTATACCGATGCAGTATGCCCATCCAGCTCCACCGGTACCATTTCCCGATCCAAAGCATGTTGAAGAAGTGGCACAACTATTGTGTGCAGCAAAGCGTCCGTTGGTGATTGTAGGAAAAGGGGCGGCATACGCGCGATCGGAGCTGCAAGTTCGTCAATTGATTCACCAATCAAATCTGCCATTTCTTCCCACACCTATGGGAAAAGGTGTCGTACCAGATCTTGACCCGCAGTGCATAGCTCCGGCTCGTACGCTGGCACTGCAAAAAGCGGACGTCGTACTGTTGCTTGGTGCTCGCTTGAACTGGATACTGCATTTTGGGCGACCGCCGCGTTATAGTTCGGATGTAAAAGTTATCCAGGTAGACGTAAATGCAGAAGAAATGCATAATAGCGTTTCGAGTACGGTGGCTGTCCAATCGCACATTACGCCATTCACCGAGCAACTGGTAGAGGTTCTAGCGAAGAAACATTTCCGTTTCGGGAACGACAATGAATGGTGGAAGGATCTGAAGGCAAAATGTGAGAAAAATCGTAAAACAGTCGAGCAGATGGCATTAAATGTGGAGGTTC
>KZ061640.1:2705-16747 GCA_002091835.1 Anopheles maculatus
ATGGAAAATAATTGAATTGATATTGCTCGTTAGTTTAACTGAGTGAAGCTTGAAAAGCTGGGTGAACGATTCTAATCAGTGCCTTCGCAGAAACCGAACCTTTCGGACGTAAATCTTTGTTTCTCCCATCATTGAGCGGCTTACATCCATTCGAGCAAACTATGGCGATCGGTTTTATTTCGTTCTGTATAGACAATTATATTGTTGGCTATAATACCCTCAAAAATTATTAAATCAAGTTTGCTGTACGACGAGCTAAAGGAGAAAATCCCTCAACCTCGCAATGAAGTTCTTTTTCGATGCAGGAATTTAGAACCGCTTAATCGTGCTTGAAACTTTCGCTAAAGGAAAGAATCTTCAAAATTATCACAAACGGAACCAGCGCACTATAGGTAATTTGTGGGATAAAATCTTAAAAAAGTAAATTATTATTTTAAAGTTCATTAAAGTATTATTTTCTATGTTTGTACCTTCCTTAACTCCAGCTATGAAGTGTTTTAAATTTAATTTAAGTTTGAAAAACATAACTTTAAAAAATTTAGAATTGAAGGCACATCACATTAGCTCTATTTTTGCATCGACAATCCTTTTTTATTTCATCAATCGCAAGTTTATTTGACTCCTAAAATATCTTCAACCTAATTGCCATGTTCAAGAATTATTTTGAACGAAACTTTGATGCATAAATAACAAAAAAAGGTAACAAATATTGAACACATACGATCTGCAAAGCATTTCCATTTGCTTCTACATGAATAAGTTGCTGAAGGTAAGCGTTTCACGCCCCTTGGGTGCTTTTATTTTAATCAATTTGAAGTATTGATTAATCAATCACATGAAACGCAGTTTTTAATGATTATTTCTACTGGGTCTTAGGAAATATATTTCTCAAAATTAGAGCAACATGAACGTAGACTTCATAACCATGAAATAAATCGAAAAAGCTTTTGTCCTTCAAGTTTCGCAAAGCTGCCCACTGTGCAGCAAGACAAGAGAAAACAAAGTTTTATTTTTTCCATCCTTACCGAGTCGTTTTTATGCGGGATTTTCCGATAAATGCGATTATCGGGGCATAATTTTCTCCAACTTTGCCATCGTCGCTTCCCCCATCGGGGCCGTTGTTTCTTGTTGCAAAATACTTTGCTGCCGCTTCACGTACACACACACACACACACACACACACACACCAACAGCCATACATCACCGGTCGATGGTCGTATTGATCCATATTTATGAAGCCTATACAATTTAATTATTCTCCAAAAATGTTCACCGATCGGCTGTGCCTTCCGACCAGTCGAATGAAGCGGGCGAAGATTCCCTAATCCGGACTTTTGAGATTTTTTACTCCCCTGCTGACGTGGTGCCGCACATCCCCCCGCCCACCTAAAGGCAAGCCTTCAGCTTCATAATTTAGAATTATCTTCCCCAAATAATAACCTCAGCATTATTAAATCTAAGCTTGCCGCTCGGTGACTTGGCCCGCTAGGGTTTGAGAGGAGAACAAAAACCCAGGGCCTGCGCTGGTTTTATGAGCCACCAAAGAGCCCTCCGTTGGGCTTACGGGCTACATTTGCTGCCCCGGCAGTTGTCTTTCTCTGTGTGTGTGTGTGTTTTTTTTTACTTCACGAGTCAATTTAAATTCATAAAAAATGCAAAACGAATTCTTCAGCCGATATTCCGAACCAACGGAAAAGCCTTATCACTCCATCCATGTACCCAAACCCACACACACACACACACACATGTTTGTCCGATGCTTTCGGAAAAGCGAAATCTCGTACTGAGCCCATCAAGGACGCTCTGTGTGAGTGGCATCGACTTATGATAAGAGAGGTCACGAGAAGTGCGCTTCGGCTCAGTAAGCTTCTTGCCGGATTGGGGTTTCTGCACGGGAGTGTCTACAAGAGGGTGCAGGACGAACGGAGAATGGGGAGGAAACAGAAAACAAAAAAAAATCTCAACAAACAAACTCCCCTACTCCGAATGTGGGAGCAAAAAAATGGTGCAAACTGCGACTGTTGTGCGCGAGGTTTTGGCACAAGTTCGCCGAGCTCAGCAAACACCCCGAAACGTCGCGAACTCAAAGCGAATCCCGATAAAAATGTGAACCAGACCCGGAGGGGACATGATCGAGATTAGAAGCCAGAATTTTCCACACAGACTCGCGCACACACACACACACACACACAAGTCCAGAAGTCGCGGGTAAAGAATTACGGCTGCTGAATATTAATTTTTCGCCGAATATGTCATCAGTTTTAAGAGGAAGTCAACGACTCGGTTACTGACAACAGGGTCTATAGGCTGTGCTGGTTACGCAAAGGAAACACGGAAGTTGTCAATTGCGAAAAAATATGTTCCTGCTTGGGGTAAATTCTGGGAAGAAATTCCCATCCTGTTCCATTGCAATATTTGCTAAGCTTTCCATCAAACCGTTGGCGGTGTTTTGATGCTTCTGGTAGAAAATAGTTACAAGCCGATTGTCATGGTACGGTGACGCTTAGTGACGCAAAACCAGCTGCTGACGAACATACACTTTTTCCCCTTACATTTAAATTCATTTACGACCGGAAACTTTGGTGGTCGAAATGAGTTTTACTGGAGAGGAAGTGCTGCATATGCAAAAACTGATTGTCATCTTGGGGCTCTGACTGTTAAGTTGGGACACAGGTTGTGCTCCATCTGCTATCCCAACGTCGCTCGTAATCTTCATCAGGCGAGAAGCCACAATAAGTGTTGAATGAATTGTTCTACCCACCCGTGATTGAAAATGCACATATGGAGGCAAGGATTTAATATCCTCCCTCCATCAACACTCATTTGTCAGCAGTTTTGGCACTAAACTTGGGGAAAGCAACTGATCCGGTTGCTCCCGTTTTTATTACGTTTGTAACTGATGGGAATCCATTGCTAGCGTTTTAAAGCTCCTAACAGAAAGCGAAGATTGCAGGATTACAACTTAACATATGCATTAAACAATAAATCTTTATAAGAAGGTGATGATTAGAATGTTGACGGCATACTTTTCACTGTGTGAAGCTCTTCGGCGAACTTCATGATTTACTACTGCTGTTCTATTTTTGGTCTCTTAATTCTTGGAGTAGGTCCACCAAATTTGTATTTTACTGAGCGTTTGTGGTGAGATCTAGGAGTATAGGATCTTTTACAGATGTTTCTTTTCGAATATATATCTCCTTCAGTATTTTCTTGGAACGGTATCTCAAGTTCCACGATGCGTAAACCAAACACTTCTTTGGGAGATTAATATCAACTTGATGGAGAATTTTGTACTCAATATCCGATTTGAATCACTTATCTTCAAGGAAAGACATACACAAGAACTACCAGAAATTTAGATTTGTGGCAGATATCGAATCACAGGATATCGAGACAGGACCAATAATTGACATTCAATATGAAAAAGAAATCATCATCCATTAAGCCTAGAGCTAGTAATCTTCACATTTGAGGTTTCTGAGGCACGGACTAGTAGATGGACATAAATATTCTCCCTGAAATCTTCTACTACACACATTCCATAATGTTCTGGATCTTCTTTGGATAATTACTACGAATCCTAGACTAATTTGAATTAGACGATCACCAGTTTCATCTTAACAACTTGTAGTCAGGACAAGTCTCGTTATTATTTGTTTAGGATTTCTTGATGAATAATAGGATAAGTTTTTGATCTATACACCTCACGTTTGATGTTCAAGACAATGAATTTCCGTATTGACAGCTTAGAAGCAAGATCATTGCATCAACAAAAACACACAATTTGTTTGAAGCGTACATTAACGCAATAAAGAACGATCTTCCTTTTCAAAATAGTCATCCAAGATTCATTATCCCTGCCTTTTTGTGTGTTACCAACTACGGAACCATACATAAATCTCCTTTTTTCTATCTCCAGTGCTGAAACCCATCAACCCAGACATCCCCGGGTACTATCATGACACTGCACTTCAGCTTCAAACCCGCACAACACGGTACCGAAACGAATGGTCATTTCTCCCGAGAGTGGTTATAAAACCCATCGCCTGTTTCCACACCAAAGTGTTAAAAAGTTATGAAGCAAAACCAAAGGAAACGATCTCCGTATCAGTTCCTCTGCCCCATTTTCCACACGTATGAAACGTGTATGATGAATGGGCATTGAAAGCACCGCCACAAAGGATGGCGAAAATGTGCGTGTTGGGAGCCTTTTTCTCGCACAAACCTTGATCACTTGCCGGCCGAGACGACGACGGCGAATTACGATTAATGGACCGGGAAAGCGGGCAAAAACTTTCCCACCTTTTCCTCCCCACGGCGTAATGATTTGCGGTCAAAAAGATAGTCGCCCGACGGTTCTATGCTGTTGGCTTTCCTCCTTGCTGCACAACGGAACCCCACACGCAAACACAAGTTTATTATATTTTGCCATAAAATTTTGATCACCGTGTCCGGGAAGCGAACGGCGAGCGCGGTGTTCCATTTGGGCTGCTCACCTCCCAGCACCTTCCACAGTGGGGTCATAAAAATAATGCACTTCTCGGATAGCGTCGGGTGCGCTTTTTCCCTGCAAACTCCGGACGATACAATACGGGGCGCAGAAAGTTGCGCTTTCACTGTCCTGCACCGGCCTCCGTACTGCACAAGTACGGGACCAAACTTTTCCACTTCCGGAAACGTAAAATGTGGCCGGGCTGGGTTTGGAGAGGCGAAAAACCCGACGAGCGATAGTGGAAAACGCGAATATTCACCCGAAGAAAAGGCGGTCTCTTTTGGCCGCACGATTTTCATAACGCTCGATTGTAAGCGTTTTCCAGCCGGCAGCTCATTTTCCAAAGACCTTTATCTGGTCGGCTCAATAAGCGGGATGGCTTACCACTTGAGCGGTGAAATGTCCGCATCGGATGGTCTTTTTTTAAGTTTTCTGTTCTGTTTTTTTGTTTCTTTCCAGCAGCGCCAACGTCTCCCAGATTGATGGGGTGAGGTTTGAACTTTGAACACAATTTGAGACGCCCTTGGACCGTAGACGAGCGATCATCTTGTGCATCACTTTTTTGCCGGAGTTTTCAAGGGCGGAGAAGAAAAAAAAGGATAAACTTCAGCCGAGACTTGTGGAAATTCAAATAGAGCCGCCCAGACATGAAGATGCTGGTGTAACCAACTGAATAAAACTAGACTCTGTAACCCTTGAGTGGATGATGAATGCTATTTTTGTTTTCATGTATAACGATTGGGACTAGACTAGACTCTTTTCAAAGAATTGCTTCTCTATTTGATTCTTTTAACAGCTCTTATCGAGTCGTATAAATTAAAATCACTCTAAGGGAGCTGTCTATCACCACAAAGCTTCGAATGCCAGAAAGGTTCTCTTTGGTGACAAGAATTCCCTCCGAAAGAGTTTCATCCATACGACTCTCAAAAGAATCGTCTCTCAAAAAATCTCTATGATTAAAATCTCAAAAGATTAGTGATGGGTGCTCGGAATAGGAGCTATCTGATTCCGATTCCATTGCAAGAACCGATCCTGATTCCAAAACCATTTTTGAAATCGGAACCAATTCTGAAACTGATTCCAGAATAAATGTCGATTCCGTTTCCGGAATCCGGAACTGATACCACTTCCGATTCCAGAACCAATTCAAATTCTAACTCCGATTCCTGTCCGATTCCGATTCCAATTCTAATTCCAGAACCAATTTCATCCCGATTCTGGAACCAATAAAAGAACCTATTACGACTCCGGAATCGATTCCAATTACAGACACGGTTTCAAATCCGGAACCGATTTTTATTTCGGAGCGGCTTCCATGATCGATTCCTAACCTACCGATTCTCTTGAATGAATGCCGCAAAATCTGGAACATTTCGGAATCGACTAAGACTAAGCCACCTCTCAAATAATGATCAAATACTTTAACGTGCAATTCAATGCCCAACCACAACACACTAGCCATCTTTAAGGGTTAGCTATTCTTGTTGAAACAACATTTGAACTTCTTTCTCCGTCCAACTTTCCACTCATAATACACTTAACGCAAAAGTTACTTTGTCTTCATATTCAATCATAAGTTTTTTTTTGTGCCCGCTCCATCTCGGCCGTGTGGTCGGCTTACTCTTTACAATTTTCCACACCACGTGCTCCTGCTCCCTAACCTCTGTCTCTCTCCCCATTCCTTGGTGACAAGGCCCCGAGTGAGTGAGTGAGCCAAGGAGCCACGAGCCCATGCCCGGAAGGGAAAGTTTATCGAGCCTTTTGCAACCCTGCAGTTACCAGATGAACGGCTCGGTTGGAACGTGATCTTCCTTTCCGGATATCCGTCCGTCCCCGTTCCGTGCAGTTCCCCTTCGACCCCGTCAGCCCACCAAGAACGTCACAGCACACTCGAAGGACAACAAATTTTCGGGCGGTCATTTCCCAACCGGACGTCCGAAAGCGAAACACTGCTTTTTTTCGGTTCTGGAATGTGTTCTTTTGGCCGTTCACGTTCGACTTAATTCTCCACTATTTCTGAAGGCTTTTGCACGAGTGTGCAATCCTGGTCGTTAAAACTTTAGTTCTCCGGCTCGTCTCCAAAAAAAAAAAACTTTAACACTGTTGATGGTAGTCTTGAGAAGCAAAACGAGAATAAAAATCACTCTACACCCGGAACGGGTAAAAGCTTTGTGCCTTTCGGCTCTCAAACAGAAAAGCATAAGAAAGAAAGAATAAAACCGGAAAGAAGAAAAGTTTTGTTTCCCACAAAAATCGGGCAACGCTTAAGGCCGCCCTATTCCAGCCCCATTATGGTGCTCGATGAACGAACCAAAAAAAAAAAACTCCCACTCGTCAGGATCAATGATAACGACTTTTACCCATTCGGTGGCATTCGGTCCCGAAACTCAACATCAGCCGAAACAGCTGGCTGCGGCAAAGTGATATCAAACAGCAGTTCACTTTTAATGCACCGACCTGGTGCAGCTTTTCGGCCGGAGTCACTCACCACAGCGGTGGATACTGCGAGACGAGAAGCGAATGATTATTGCAGGCGATAATGATGGGGTTTGGAAAATGGAGTTAAAAAATATGGTACAAACTCCTGCCGTCAATGTTGATTACCGCACCGGGGAAAAAGGAGGAGTTTTCTTTCTCTTTTTCTCTCTTTCTTTCCCTTTTGCTGTCCACCAAAACCGTTGCAAGCCACAGTTGAATGGGATTTGATTGGAAAAATTGAGCTTGTTTTTTTTTGGTTTGGTTACGTTCGATTCTGACAGAGCAAAAGTGGATTTAACGGACTTTGTGAGGACGAACAACTTTGTTTGTTCGACTTTAAACTCGTCAAACCATTGTGGTGCTTTATGTAAAGTTTTGCCGGTAGAAAAACGTGAAGCAAACTATGCACCGTCGTTGTGCACAGTTTAAAATTCTTTTTTTGCTAGAGGGAAGAAGTTGCATATTCGCAACAGCTTGTAGATGATAATTTTAAGCTTCGTATGGAAAACTTTTACTTTAATATTACGCAGAACAAGTAACAGAAACGGTGTTAACGATTTATTTTAAGTAGACTCGATCGTTGACATTATTTTTAAAATTTATGTGAAGTAACAAACAAACTTTGATTCAAAATAATTCACTCAGGGGAATGTTTCAAAT
Organism: Anopheles maculatus; assembly: GCA_002091835.1. NCBI lineage: Eukaryota > Metazoa > Arthropoda > Insecta > Diptera > Culicidae > Anopheles > Anopheles maculatus. Next base: position 10,336 of record KZ061640.1, read on the forward strand.
GGATAGTAGAACATTGCAAGTTCTTTCTGGAGCTTTGCAATCATATAGTGGAATTTCGCATTCAATTAGTGGACCTATGCAATCAGCTATAAAATTTCTGTCAAATGTTTGGTTCTTCTCTGTACAACTATTAGTTTGTGTACATCACCACACCACATCATTTACAATTATACATATTTAACGTGAAAATTAGTCGATAAAGTTCTTTTCATCACTGATTTTTGCAAAATTTCCATCAGTCAATGCACGATTTCACTATCCATATCAAGCATTCTCTTACGTGATTCAACATTTCCATTATATGGATCAAAACCCTGCAAATATTGAAACATATTTTAATTATGATCCTTCAAATTCATTTTATTTTCCATCCACTGAACACACATCCAGTATTACTCAGAAGCATAAAACGTTACAGGCGGCTTTATGCTTTAACAACACCAACACCGGCATGCATTTTTTATGGCACGGCTCACAATTCATATAACAGCGTTCGGTTCCGGAAAGAAACAGCCACAGCACGCCAACGACAATCCGGGCCCAAAATTTAATTCAAAAAGCTCAATTGCACCATTCTCATCAAGGGTGGCGTGTTGCATAGCGCGTTTCCGTGCGTTCCCGGTGGGTTTAGCAAACAATTTTCCGACCCGAAAGCGAGGAAAACAAAACGAAAAAAAAACAACAATCAAACGTCCATTTGGCTTCCGGCGCAACAGGGTGATTCATTTTACACCCGGCCAGCTACCAGCCACGCAACGGCACCACGCGTTACCACGCGAACAAAGGCATCTCGCTGAAAGAGAGCGAATCGTAGCCGAACAGGATCTGTAGATTCCTTTTTTTTTTGGTGGGAGTTTCAGCGAAGAAAAGCTCCACCAGCAGAGGGAAGATACGTTTTCGGTGCTACAGTTCGTTACTTTTGGGCTGTGCTAAATGGAAACGAAACGACACGTGAAGCAATTCAACAATTTACGACGCGCTGAGCTCAGGTTTGCTTTTCATGTTGCCCACAAGGGGGGGCAAGCAAACAGGGAGCGGGAAATTCCTTAACGGAAAGGCTCAATTGCAAACACATTGCCCCGGGAACAAAGGAGTATTAACCTTCGCCAGGCCTTTACCTTCTCGAATTCTTTTCGCCTGCTTTGATAAAATCCTGAGTCAAAGCAAGCCCGGAACCCTCTGCGTGTCTGCTCCAAGTACAGCGAGGTAGCATAAAAATAAAATCCCAAAAAAAGCTCCCAAAACTCATAACTCGCTTCCCATTCCCCGTGTTTGGAGTACGGAAAAACGAAAGAAAAACCCCAACAAACAAAAAAACCCCCCCAACGCAAGGACAATTGGAAGACGAAGTAATCAAAGCACACTTACCTGTACAAGATTTCGGCTCGTCGCTCTTATCAAGGCAATCGAAATTGCCGTCGCAGAATTTTGACGACGGTATGCAGGTCCCGTTGGCGCAGCGCAACTGGGCAATATTACATTTCCCACCGTTGCCACCGGTCGGGCTTCCGTTTCCGCTGTTGTTGCCGTTGCTGTTGCCACTGCTGGCAGCATTCCGTGAGGCTAGTGCGGCCGCTATCGACGCAGACGACAGGGACGCAATGGCCGTAGCACCGCCGCCGGAACGATCGCGACCACCGGACTTTGGTCGTGTTTCGGTTGCGTTCGAACCGGCCGGGGGCAGCTGGCTGGCTAGCAGCAGGACCGCCACCAACACTGCCACCCCACACTTCGTCCACCCATCCATCCGGGAGTCTCTGCAGGGAATCAAAAAAAAAAACAGAATGGAAGCAAAAATGTCGTTAGATTGGAAAATTAAAATCACTCCAAACGGGTGGACTCTGAGCGTTGGACCGCTTTACACATGGTGGAATGCACATTAGTGACACGTTCGCGTTTCTTTCTTTCTCCTTCTTCGGTTTTGAGCACGCAACACAATTTTCTGTGTGTGTGCTGCGGGACTGGACTAATGATAGGCTTTATTGCGTTGGATGTAAGGAAATTACCACCGATGTGGGCATGAGGTCGCCCATGGGGCCCGTTTAAACTTCAATCAGTGGTGTTACGAGGGTTCCTTGAGATGGTGTTTGATCGTGTAAACGTTTGAGTGGTTTTTTTTCTAGCAAACATAGTCAGAAACAACCAACTAAGATACTCAAAATTCTATAAACGGCTGGGCGCCTCCATACGAAAATATTTTTATTCAATTTCTAGTTTATTCTTCCCTAAAAGTAGTTTAATATTGTAGACTTTGTAATCCAAACTATAAATACTTTCAATGGTTCAAGTAAACATGTCGTTTTTCCATTTCTATCTAATAAATGAAACATCTAAAACTAAATTGCAAATACAAATTTGTTACAAGCAACTGGGCGCCTCCACGAAATAGAATATTATGTATAAAACTTCTTTCTTCTTGGAAAGCACTACAGTGTAAATTCTGCAAAATGTATGAATATACTTCCTCGATGTACCGATTCTCTGAAATACTCTTAATGTAAAGTAACACTTTATACGACAATTATTAATTATACAAATGATTTTTCTGTAAGCGGCTGGGCGGCTCCATTAGGATTAGAAAACTAAGTAAAATTACTCTTAATTTTCCTAACAAACCATTCAGTGTAAATTCCCCATAATGTACGAATAAACCTCCCAGCTAGTTTTAACCTAACACAATTTCTTGTGGTGTGTTTTACCACAGATTTCATGAAAACTAACGAGTTACAGAGGACTAATAGAGAAGAATTTTTCACAAGCTACTAGGCGCCTCCATCGATTGAAATAGTAAGTAAAATTATTTTATATTTTCATCATTTATCATCCAACAAGAATTCGCCCTAATATGTGGCTAAACCTTCCAGTCTCTTGCGGACCAAAACACTACTAATTACTACCGGCGAAACACCAAACCCCACGTGTAAGTGGACCTTTTACGCTGGGGAGATCGTACCGGAGTGATAATTCCACTCGGTAAATCAGGGTCCGAAACGTGTTCACCGTATCACCATCATCAGCAACAACAAGAAAATGTCCTGTTGCGTCCACCGTAGCTTCCAACACCACCGAAGGACACTTCGACACCAAAGAAAAGCAATTTTACAACAAATTTCTCCCGCCCACGGTCGGTGTTGTGTGGCACTAGTTGCCACCCGACCGTACGTACGTAACGCTCGAGTGCCATTTTGAAGGATCAATATTTCCGTTCGACATTTCGCTTCGCCGATATCGGCATTCGACTTTTAGCACACGCACGTGCCAAAGTTGATGTGTATTGATTACGAAAAAAAAACCGTCACCCCGTGCTAATGCGCTACACCCTTATGAAGGGTACTCGAACGCTCGGTGCTTCCGACCCAATCCAAGATATTTCGGTCCCGGTCAAGTGGGTATCGGTACAGGGATTAGCAGCAAAAATTGATTCCCACGAAAACACGTACGATTTTCCTTCGTCCGTACGGCTCCTTCTTGACAGATTTAATTTGGGTCAAACTACCACTTTAAATGACGTCAAAAGCATCCTCAAATTTTAAGCACGTTGTTGTGTGTCGCCCTGTTCACAGCACAAATTAAAAGTACCACCCTCTCGGGCTACCACTTGCTCCCGACGCTGTTCCGCTACAGCTGCATCGCTTTGGACGCTTTGTTACTCGGGGTCGCCACGTCGCAACGGGTGTCAATTTTTCCTTCCATCAATTGCAGATCAGCACCAAAGTCTTGAGCGTTGCATCGTAATAGAAAATGGCGCTCTCCACGCTGCAACTGACACCGGACTGACACATTGTAATAGCAGCATTTAGAGGGAAATTGAGTGGCGCTGTACAATGGCTTCTCGCGACCGGCCAACCACAAAGGTTTTGATCGAAGGGAATGGTTGAGGGATTGCATTTTAAATCAATTGATGTTTTGTGTGGTGGAATCAAGCATTACTAAAAAAATGCTATAAAATGTAACATTATGTGGTTGATGTGTAGCAGAAACTTTAAATTGCATTATACGGAATGGAATAAAGAATATGAATGTAAATATTTAAACAAACTACAGAAAATATTTAACACTACAACCTGTCTTAAGAGGTCTCATATGCTACTGTAATGGCTTCCTTGACTTCATCATGTCAGTAGCCGGGTAGTCAGAACTGCTATAATTTGCATATAAAGCGGATAATGCCTGAGCTCAGTTTTTAATACAAAATTGATAAAAAATATTGGGTAAAAAATAATTTAGCCTACATAATAAATCCATAAAATCAACTCCAACCAATTTTAAATTCAACAATAATATAAACAGTATCAATATTAACAATCAAAACGTTCATTTATATATTTTATAGCATGTGGCAGAGCAAAGTCATTCAGTCCCATAAAAATAAAATGTAAGTAAAATATAATTTCCTAAGTATTCTCACATTATTTCTCGATATCATCTTTCGTTCTTTACAACCAGTGAAATAAACTATTCCAATCACGTCATCAAATCGTTTATTCCTATTCCACCAACCGGGAAGCCATTCGTCAATTAATTCCTTTTTACTACCGCATTAGCAAAGTACTACTTACTACTAAAAGCAAAATTCTGCCAACGAAGCCACTTGTGAACCAAATGAAAGGTTTCCAAATTTTGCTACCCGGCTGTGCTGAAAGTCCCGAGAATTCTTTCACATCGCTCCACCGCTCGAAATGCTTTCAGAATCCCACAAAATCCGCACCAAAGTCTTCCATTTCCATTTACCTCTCCGAACCCTTCTCCCGGCCATTCTCTCCCCCCCCCCCCCCCCCCCCCCCCCCCCCCCCCCTTCCCCCCCCCCCCCCCCCCCTTCCCCCTCACCAGTGTGATCAATCACGTCAGTCGCTGGTTATGAGATATTTATCATTCAATTAGCGATCGATCCCTAATCGTGGGAACCGATTGGAAAACGTTTACCCGGAAAAATCAATCAAACTAATTAAATTTTGTACCCCAAAACAAAGCTTCCCAGCACACCGGCGCTTCCTCGGTGACGGTCCTTATGCTTTACCGAAAACTAGCCACAAAATCCACGAATCTCGCGTCCATCCGCACCATCCCATCCCCCCTGCAAAAAGCTGGTCCACGCAATGCATTCCACGGCACGGTTAACGATTTTCGTTCCACCGAGAGCCCACCACAGCGCCGGTGTAACCGAAGCTCGGTTGTGGATGTGGATGGGAAATTATCTAGCAGTGTGTGCGTGCGTGTGCTTGTGAGCATGGAGAAACGAAAGTCCGCACGTTGCGAAAACTTTATCACCACTCATCTGCGGCATATCGAACGCAAACCGCATCAAACGCTGTTTATCATCGTTCGCTCACTTACAAAACACCCGCACCACCGCAAGTCTCACATTACCCCAGGCAAAGCTCCCCGAACCAGCAGCATAAATCATTAAGCACTCTCGCGCCCACCTCCACATTTCTTCCCATGCCGCCGAAGAAACAAAAGGTTCCTGCACCGGCGAAAGACGATATTGTGTCTATTAGCTTATTTTCGGGTGATAATATTATACATTGGAGCTTCGATTTCTTCTCCCTGGCTTTCTATGTGTGTGTGTGCAGGTGTGTGTGTGAGGTCGCGTTGAAGATGTCATCCCTACTTCATCCCGGATGGCAAATCCCAGCGCACAGTAGAATCGATTTAGAACGGACGGGCACGAACGATGGTTCATAATTAATTTCGCCCTACTTAATGTTCCTCGCGCGAGCAGCAAAGGATTACGCCAATCAGGGAACTCCGCCGGTTTGCCTTTGTGTTGGTGTTCGGGTTTTTCTGCTAGTTTGGCAAGCATTAAAGTGGCCCGGTGATAAATGGGGCTTGAACCGGAATCAGGGATGCGCTAATAAAGAAAGTGCCCCTCACGAGGTGGTATGTTTTATTGCTCAGCATTAAGTATATTTCGGGGGGCTACTGGACTCTTAGTAATCTTCTGGAAAGTGGTTAGTTTTTGTAATCTGTGTACTCTATACAAATTTATTTTTTTGCAGAGAAGTAGAGAAATAAATAACTGTTTAAGAGCGAAAAATCTTGCAACAAGCTGCAAAGATATAAAATAATATTATAGCAAGATACTTAAACGAATGCCAAATATTATGGTAAATAATCAACTTAAATTTATAGGAAAAACTAGGTTTAACGAAGCAATTTAAAAAATCTGATTAAGAATTAAAGATTATACATTGAATATCATAAGCAAACACAGTAAAAGGATTGGTTCCTGAATCCTTTCAATTTGACCCCTCAAGGAATGTTGAGACAATGAAATACTGAGAATATTCTGCAAGTTATTCTAGTAAGAAGATTAGTTCAGGCTTAACTGTCATAGACTACGCCGTGTGTTTGCTGATTTGATGATCAGGTGTCGTTGGAAAAAGATCTCGACATTATCTCGACTTCAGGG
>KZ061640.1:17619-27908 GCA_002091835.1 Anopheles maculatus
GTGTGTGTTTGTGAAACAACACGCGTTAGTCTCGAACCAGTGATACACCACCAGCACCGGAAAATCATCAACGTGGTGCACAAAATAACACTCCGCAAATCACGATTCACATGACGGCTGGGATGGACTTTTTTGTCCCGGGTTTTGCCACATCTCCACTGGCACAAACAGCAAAAAGTCCTTTTTGTTTACGTGCCGTACGGGACAGTACGGCGTCACTGTGTGTATGTGTGCGTGTGTGTGTGTAATCGATTCCGCGGGATACAGTCAGAAACGCAACAAAACCGAACGGGCTCGAGCACCGAACACCGAACTCGACCAACGTCAAGCGAGGACTAATCGCGCCAATGTCGACTTTTCCCTATCTAGGGGTGGTAAGTTTTCCGTGAGAGCAAAACCAGCAAACCCGAGAGAGAGAGAGAGCACGTAACGAGCCAGTGTCCTGGCGAGAGCGTTTCGGGGAAAAAGGCCCGAAGTTCTCGGTCGTATCGGTTTTTTGCCCTTTTGTTTCGTTTTTCCGCCCGGAAATTAAGGAATGCGTACGAAAACAACGCAGCAGCAGCAGCAGCAGCAGCAAGCGAGTAGAATTGTTTTCCCCCCATTTTTTTTGTTTTTGCATTCGTATTGTTCTTTCTTGCACAATACGTTTTCAGCATCCGTGGCAACAACAGGAAAAAAAAGGATTAGTTAGAAGCGACCCAATTTTCCCGTCAAGAACGCTTTAAGAGATAATTGTTTAAAGGAGTCACAAGCTCGTTCGACATTTGAGTAATGAGCTGGTTGAGATTTGATTCACAATCGCCGCATACAGTAGCTCTCGTCTTGGTTGGGACACGTAATAACTTCGTCAAATCAGTAAAGAGAATAGTCAGATTGAGAGATATTAAAGCTTTAAGTGCGTTTCGGTAGTAATTTCTTTTAATTTTAGGGTCTTCTTTTTAAATATACCAAAATTGTAAAGCTATAGCTTCAGGACATCAGGGCATCACTAGAAGTTGTAATTGTTGCGATGATGCGAGCAATAATACCGGGTTTCTTTAGATGAAATAGACATTATTGGACTCTGTTCAAGATTAAGTGGATAATTCACTAAAAAATCTAGACACAACAGAGTCTTCTAGAGCCCGTTCAAGCTTCAAGATTTCCAGATAGATTTCAATAATTCTTCGGAATACGTTTTGGATCGAAATGGAATACATAGAGCCAAGAACCTTTGCTTTTGGACACTTCATACAATAAGAGTGAAGTGAAGAATTACCATCAAAATCTTTCATATTCTATCAAAGACTTTCAAACAGAATTTAGTGCTATTTTGAGAGCACATTTTTGCACATTTGTTAAGTGAAAGAATAGCTCTAGAACATCTATGAACCATAGTTGCGATAAATATCTTTTAACGTTGATATCATATTGGGATTTTTGGTGTCCAATTTAAGTTAACAACAGCTGTAAAATTCCGTCAGAGGCGCCCACGTGCTCAATGACGATAGCAATTCCTGATTCGATCCGTTTTCTTGCCCTTTTTTTGCGTGCACACATGCCCGAAAAGCTGCAATGAGGAAACTATAACAAACATTCGCACTCGAACCAACAAAAAACGAGAACGCAATCCCGCTCGAAGGTCGCATGGAATCTCACCGCTACATATTACTTCCGGTGCGGAAAAGCAAACGCATCAAAATGAACGACAAGAACGAACCCTGGCAGACGAACCCTTCGGAAAGTTGCTAACTTGGCATATCGGTGGCGCTATTTGATCATCCTTTTATGGCGTGTTTTTTCGATGAACAATATGAAAGGATACGCAAAGGTTGGCAGACAAAGGGAGAGAGAGAACAACAAGCCATCACCCTGGACTATTGAAACACCAAATTCGTGGTGCACCATTACTAAAGAGAATTGAACGAGCCGGGCAAACAGCTTCAACATAAACTCCCAAAACGCCACCACCACTCAACAGCAACAAGTACCGAAGGAAGGTAATGCCGCCGGGCTATTACCATTTGCCAGGGGTTGCTAGGGCTACACTTTACAGAAGAAGACGATGCAAAAGCAAAAAGAAAGCGCCAACGGGAAGGTGTGAAATGGTGGGTCCGTTGGAAAATCGGGTCCACGCTTTTTCTGTTCCGTTCCATACCGTTCACCGAGTTCACCGGGGTTTTGCTTACGGTGGGCTTCCACTGTAAGTTATTGGTCCTTTTCACGCGCGATAAAATCTCAAGATTGCACCGCACAGTTTGGCCGGTCTGTTGGGGCGCGATGGTTCCGATGGTTTGATAAAGGCTCCGGGTAGAGAGGCCGTTTAATTTTATTGTGAAATTTGCTATAATTTTTTAACAAATTTATCATCTGTTGGTCTCGGGATGGGCTGGAGCGTGGTGGCTAATATGACTTCATTTTCCCAGTGCCAGTTGTCAAATAGAATTGTATGTTTCGTTTCAGTGCTGGATATTGACTGCCCAATAAACAGGGATATCATCTTTGGTAAGATTCGTTTGTTAGTCGCGAGCTACGTTTAAAGATAGACTTGTCTGTCTCCTCTTCAACCTGGCGCTAGAGAGGACCCATCCGAGACTAAGACTTCGAGGAAACTTTGAAGACCATTTTCTAGAAGTCAATTCAGGAATACGCTAACGACATGGACATAATTGATTTGAGGCTCTCCTAAAAGCAGAAGCCTTTTGAATTGAAGTCGGGTTGGGCATTAACGAGTTAAAAACCCAATCTTCAATTATCTGGAGTTTAAAGTCAGCACCGATATCAACATAGATGTTGAGATACGTACCAAGCTACTAGATGTCATACCGGTCATACTACAGCCTGAGCAAAATGCTCCAAAAGACCTAGTACTCACATATGCCTCCAAGATATGGACTCTGCCCAAAACTAGCGAAATCCTCTTAGCTACGCTCAAGAGGAAGCTGGACAGAATAATATAGTTGTCATCTATGCTAAACTGTGAATTGTATCGAGGTTTCCTGCAGCTGGCCAAGACTGCAGTCCTGCAGTGTAAAGACCGGCACCGCTAACGACTTTTGCAACCGCACCGGATATTACAGTTGTGATGTGTTAATGTGACATTTATAGGCTATTTTAAACCGTTTTGTTCCACAACTATGCGCATTAAAATTAAATGCTAACAGTGACAATACCAAGAATTCTAGATGTTCTTGTTTAAACTGACATTAAAACCCTAATCTTTCTCCGATTGGAACAAAGAACTTTACTTTACCAAGGATTATGTTTAGCTCATTCCCGGAACGAACACACAATCAGTCAAACGAAACTTGTGCAAAGCAGTGGCAGAGTTCGTTAAACCCAAACCAGTTCTGCACTATACTATTCATTTCCTCCCAGAATAGAAAAGAAACTCGTCATCCATTTTTTTTGTTCCTTTTTCCGAGTAATTGTGTACGTGAGTGTGCGTGTGTGAGTGGGTGCGTTAAGAAGAAACGTTGACGTCTCGTCACGTGATGGAATTGAGGAAATCTTTTCCATCCGACAAACAAAGTAACCGATACTTACGCTGAAGCACAGTTTCTTCACAGGTATTGCCAGTTCCTCCACCTTCCCTGTTTCCTCTCTTCAAACTCTCTTCCCCCTTCACCCCATGCCATCCCTTTCAACCAACAAGCATTGTTCCGATTTATCCTTCGCCTAGCGCCGTATTGCTTCCTTGCTCTTGGAATGTCACCGTACGGAAGCGAACCATTTCCGGCGAAAATTTCCGTCCTGCCGCTCTCTCTCGCTCTCTCACTCGCTCTTTCTCTCTCGGACAGTCAGCACACGTCCCGGTAATCCAAGCCGCTTTACCTCACCTGACTGACTCGCTAACGCTCTACCGCACCTCCCTCCCGGGGTGTTAATGGGATCCGTGCAGTAGGGCAAGCAGTCCTTCACCTTTGCCTTTGGGCAAGCGAAAAGAATGTGTGAGTTTCCCTGTCACGCAGCGATTTCGAAGCAGGTGGAAAACTGTATCTCCCTTCCCATACTCACACCGGCCTTTATAATGTTTCGCCCGCCTGTAAGCATCTAAGATAAAAATCGTGCGGTGCGGTGCGAAACACAAGGACACACTGTACGTCGACGGGGAACCCATTCGCACAACTCCACAACTACCCACATCCGGTGATCCGGTATACCGCCGCTCGATAACTTCCCATCCATAAGGGTAACGGGGTTTGTTTCCCGTTTGGTGTGACACGGTGCGTAGCCCGAAAAGCGTACCCTCCCCGTTTGCAATCGTCCGTGGCTCAAACAAACAAGAGGAAGAAAGAAGAAACACTGTTTCTTGGGGCGAGTTTTGAGAAGTCTCTTCAAGGTCTGCGGGTAAGTGTCACCTCACATGTGGCTGAACGCGACATCCTCTGTCCGGGCATCAACACATCCGCGCATCCAGGTAAGAACCAACCGTTCCGCCGGGCTGATGGTTGCGACGTTTGACAGGGCACGATTTTCATTAGCCGGAGGCGGATTTTCCGGGCTTTTCTGTTTGTTGCGTGCGACGGTGTAAGGACACAATGATGCCATATCACCTGCTCAAATGTGCGCAAACTAGTGCGCAAAGAGGGTTCACCGTATGAGAAGAGTATTTTACTGTTTCTTTTGATTATTTCACGTAAAAGGCAATATTTTACGTTTATTATGGCGTGGTAGTTTACTTCAAAAATGGATTTATGGGTAAACCAATCTAAGAACCCTCAAAAATACGCTTTCCTTTTATTCTTAGCTGTCAGAAACGGCTAAAAATTTAAAAAAGTATAGGTATACTACACGCGTGATAGAAAATATACATCAAATTGCATACCTTCCGGCGTAAAAGGGAAGTTTCCTCGAGATTAATTATTTCAAATCACATTTAACGTTTGTTGATGTTTATCACCTAACTTAATAGTGTTTTATCGTTTTTTAGGCAATAAAGGGTATTAAATATTCTTTATAACAGTAATTCATTTTTATCCTAACAGTATAAAACAACCAAACTTACATTCCGCATTATTTGCCACTCGGTGATTCCTCTGCTGTTTTTTTTAACTTTATGACAAAATTGCATTCGCCAGCGCATATAATGACCATTTTGTTTGCGTGCAGGAAAACCTTGCGCGACACAAACTTTTCCCCCAACTAGTTATTTTATTAAATTGAAACTATGCTGTGTCGCGAAAACCCCGAACCGTGAAACTCCGCGCGTGTGTCTCGTTTACAAACCGAGAAAATTAAAACAAAAACTTGGTTTTCCTACTTTGCACTGCTTCTACCTTCCTCTCAGCATGAGGAACATCTTTATTTCCTGAGCTTTCCTAGAAAGCATACACACCCCGCAAACGGGAATCCTCACGCCCTGTTTTGTGGGAGTAGTTTTTTCCCTAATTTTCTTTAATTCTTGCTCTCACTCTCTCTGGCTCCACCTGATGCAGAGTTCCAGCTTTTCTTGCCAACAAACTTTTTGACGTTTTTAAAACACAGTCACAAAGTCTTTAATTACCTTCGCTTAGTACTTGTGCCTCCTACTGGTGGCGCACGATGCGGTCACATTTCCGGGTTGACATGCAAATCGAACAAGTCACGAGACTTTGTCGTCTATTGTGGTCCTTTTTTACTTCAAATACTTAAAAAGAAAGCAGAAAAACACAAACCAGGTCATCTCCGGGACTTCCAGCCGTGTATCGCGTGTGCTTAAAGTCGTTCCGTTTGGCCGTTCTTGCAGGATCTGCAAAGCGTGCGTGAGTCGACGCCATCGTACGAAGCATCCCGGACGGTTCCAACTTTCGTGACAGTTGATGGTTGACAGCAATCGCGGCACGTGAGTATGTGTGTGCTCAGTGGCCAGATATGTACCGCACCTGCTGCGTTTTGCGCTACTTCCCTTCGCGTGGTTCATTACAGTTTGACTTATTTAATTAGTCGCAAATTACAACGGACTGCGGGCGCTCGTTGCTTTAGTTGTCCGCCCGGTGTTTGTGGAAGCCATTGGTTGGGTAGACTTTTTTCGGGAGAGACATTTTCCTCGGTCACCGTTGTGTCCTTCAGCTGACACCATCAAAGCATGGCATGAGCTTCCATATGGGGAGTCTCGACAGGCAAGCGTAATCACTGCTACACGTAACATTCAATCAACCTGGCCGAGCAGGATTAGTCGCCTTTGCTATTTGCTGGTTTTAAGTTGAAGCCATGTTTTTCCCCAGGCTTGTAAGCGTGCCTCTTGTGCGTGTGTGTGTGTGTGTGTGTTTTCAAGGTTCCCAACTTAGCATCCGGATTATGCAAATGCGTATCGACTTGGTGCTTTTGGGGAGCAAATATTGGTGAAAAGCTCTACGGCAATCGTTTACGGGACCTCACCATCACAACACCAAAGACGAACGATCAAGTGAGTGTTTCAAAAATTTTCCCAAAACAAAAAGAAAACTCTCATAGCCCCATTCCTCCCCCCCAATTGTTTCATCGACCCCTCAATGTAAAACACATGGCCATCGGAACATCAGCGCGCTCCTTGCAGTGAATTGAGTTTGTGGGAGTTTAAGCGATTTTCTAATGCTTGTTTTGGCCAAACATCTGCCTCACGCTGGGTGGAGCTGGTTGAGCGGAAAACTTTTTCCGAGAAAATTACCCCATCATACCAAACAAGCCACACACACACACACACACATTCACTGGAATTCATTCCTATCGAACACTGTTCCTCCTGTAAAGTCCTTGTAGTCGAGTTCGAGTGTGCCGCCCTTAACTCTAACTTGGTCCGCACAGTCACCATCCGACCTACCAAAGTTGTGTTTTATAATCTCTGCCAGCACTCATTTCCAACCACCATCCCTACTCCCTCCCTTACCATACGCCTCGCGGCGAACCGTTGGCCCGGGTCCAAGCAGGTGAGATAAACTGCTGAAAATTTTACGAGCTGCCCAACTTTTGCCTTCGCCTCCTTAATGGGAATGTTTATTTGTGCTGCTGCTGCTGCTGCTGCTACTGCAGAGGATTAAACGTAACTCTTTTGCCCCACGGTTTGGACCATGTCAGTGACTGTGGGGAGCAGCAGGAGGTTAGAATATGCCGATTAGCTTGTTCCCAGCATGATAAGAACGAGAGTCAGAACGAAGGAAGAACAGAAAAGACTCCCGAAACCCACACCAACAGTACCTGCCAGTCAATGGACGAACAACAGCATCAAACATTTCTGGACGGAAATAACCCAAGCTGAATGGGGGGTTTCCTTTTCCTTTTTCTTACTTGTTACATCCGTTGCTGCAGCTCCTTTTAACCTTTTCGCATCGCATCCCTCTTTACTTCCAATCCTCGTTCTTTTCCCCATCCAGCTAAAAGCAATTCAGACGAGGATAGAATGATGGTTCTGTTTGACCGTTGCACTTAACATTTTCTTCTTGCTCTTCAACACAAAAGGAAAATAAAAGGCTCTTGAAGCGAAAGGTCAAACAGTTCGTGCATTTGATATTTGATATTTACACTTTGAAGGTTTCAATTTCACAACATCAATGAAAGATTTGTTTTTTTTTGTATCTTATTATAGACTACTCTTCTGTGATCGATTACTTCGATTAATCTTAAATATGATTCTTTATATAATCTTTTATTTTTCTCTATTCTGTTTCTCCTTCTGTTTGTTCTTATTAAGTTTCATACAATTTATCATAATTATCATACTTTGCTGATTCTTCTGCTATATTATCCCTTTCTTCTTCTATTTTTATTATCCTCATAGTCAATCTAATTTGCTCCTATATTGACGTAGTTCCTTAGTTTATATTCTCATCTGCTTTACTCTTATTTTTTCCCGCCTGTTTCTTCAATTTTTCCCTTTTCTATTAAGACTGCATTATCTATTTCGTTTTGTTTTTCCAAATAAATCTCTATATGTTCTTTTTAGCATCGTTCTTAATGTTCTATTTACAGAATCCTTCCATATCATGTTTATGTACTTCGACAATTTTGCTTGGTTTTGTTTTTTATATTGTTAACAAAACTTGATGAAAGTAAGGGGTTTTTATGGATCAATTCTATCAATATTGTTTTCTTTTAGTATTTTTACAACTGTTTTGTTCATGTATCGTGTGTTTTTTGACTATTTTCCAATTCTGTTTTCCATACTTTTAATTTAAGTGTACTTTCATCAAGAAAGAATGTAATATTTTCCTGTTTCTTTAACCTTTTTATTTCCATTATATAATCTATTTATTGAGTTATTGATCTAATTCTAGTTGATTCTGGTATGCAATTGCAATACAGCCCAAAGCTTGAGAATATGTTGAACCTGAAGAAAGTTTAATGTCACAAGTCTTGTGTGGAGAACTACTCCTCCAGCTGCCCTATCCAACTCACCATCCATAAACCGCTTCATTAAAACGACTCCAATTTATCCTGTCATGCAATCGAACGGAACGATTCATGCTGATACAACTGTCAATTAAGGACTAAATTCCAATTGCAATCCATTTTCCTCCCACGACGAACGAAACGACATCCGAAAATGCGTCTCTCTCTCTCTCTCTCGCTCTCCCAATCGCTTCCGATTGTTTCCAAAGGTTTGCTGATGAATCACTATTCATTAAAATGAGCTGACTCTTCGAAGCAAGTTGTCATAAACCCGTACCAGGCATGAGCCTGCTCTCTTAATCCCGTAGTTGCTCCGGTAGCAAATCACGAAACAAAACCAGGACAATCCTGATGATGATCAATCCTAAACCCAATATCGATACTGCTGCATGCTGGTACAAGCCCACCGGCAGACGCCGGACAAAAGGTTTAGAATCAAACAATTAATTACTTTAATTAAGTTACTCGTCCGATATCCTAACCACAAACGTACCAGACTCGTTCCTCTCCCACTCTCATTTTCTCATAGACGTTTCGGGTAAATGGGAAGGATTTTCTTTACCTGCAATTAAGAGAACAAATGTGATAACACAGCAACCAACAGTAGAAAAAACAAGGAAACCGAACATAATCGTTAGTTCAAGCCGTCTTCGAGTCGCTTCACTGCTTGAGACGCATGTATATTCATTTCTCGAATTGATTAGATGAATGGTATAGGGTGCATAAAACCGTCTCCATATTATGAGCTTCTTCTTTGTTTTTTTTTTCGGGTTTTCGGATGCCGACAACCAATGTCCTAAATTATTCATTTATTCTTCGTACATCCTGCCCACGGGGTATCCGTTTGACTTTAAGTGAGCAGAACCGGAACTGGTCAAAACAGTTCCATAATAGTGCACCAAAAAAAAGGATACGATTATAGAGACAATGTAGCGGCTAGGGCTAAAAAGTGGATGCATACAAAAAAAAACTTTGTTCACTTCACTCTCGATTTCCTTACAAAATCAGAGTAGAACAACAAGAACCGTACAATCACAATAACGCTTATTCTCGTACCACCGTGGACAGATCTTGATAGCAGCAGGGAAATGAAGATGCGCATAAATGAAATTTGACTCTTAATTAAAAATGGACCAGCCAATGGATTTCAACTTCTGGGTACAGACTTTTCCTTGCGTGTCCTTGCGATTGCAGATGGCGATAGTGGATCAGCACGACCCACTGAACAAGATGAAGAAAGTCAATTTATTCATTCATTCTAGAAGAACGGTCAGAATGGCTGATAGCGCGTGTTGTGTTTGTGAAACAAGGACACAGAGACAAAAACTAACAAATGATCTATTTCCAAGCTAAACGACGATTCAAATCAGGGCCTAGTAATTTCGCTTGATGTTAGAAAAATGTGTCCTTTTGTTTTAATGTTTTAAGCCGAAATAAGGTCCTCCAGGGACGGCTAACTGGAGAGTTTTATTTGTTTTAAATAGTCAGATTTGGTTTTGGAACCATCATTCAGCATATTGTGTAACTAAATTCTTCTTTTGAGTCCTTGAAGAAATTCATCTAAGAATTGCTCTTGAGCTTGAGCGATCCCTTTTGATTGTAAGTCGGGGATGTACTGTATTTATTTCGCAACATATGTCTTATGTTGGTTCTGATACTTCGCAGTAATTAAGCAATAACTACGATAAAGTTCATGATCAAGCCTTTCAACAGTAATTACTCAGGTACAATCGAATGGGATTTAACTCTACATTTTTTGCAAGCGATAAAACCCCCTCATAATCTCGATCGTATCGCGCAACCACTGGAAAAAGAGGCTTGCTCATCTTGCCACCCGAACGCTGTCATAAACTTCCCATTCGGAATGGACCACCGTGACAAACGTTCATCAGATAGCATAAAACCGACCACGAAAACCATGCACCGACACTGATCATCCGCGATTGTCACTACACGACCCTAAT
>KZ061640.1:27953-66257 GCA_002091835.1 Anopheles maculatus
GACTTCGAAAACCCGACCGGGAGTTGCTGTTAATTGCGGCGCGCCACCCGGACCTATCCATGGGCAGAGGAATCGATTGTTCGGTACGGAACTCGTGCCACGATTGTAAAACAAGGTACGTTTTTGGTTTTTTGACTTTTGATTCGAAGGTTGTAGGGTTTTGCAGGGAGTGCCGACAACTAGACGACGACGCGACGGCTGCAACGGCTGCAACTATTCTTTCGCCGGTGCTGATGAGGATGCAGATCCGATGATGATCTCATCATTTCGGAACTACCAGCGCCAAGGTACTTGCAATCAGCAGCATTCATCTGTCGATTGCATTGTCGGCAAAGGAACTTCATTACATCGTGCGATAAATGTGACTGGGCTAGGCGAATTACATTGTGGCGTGTGGTTAAGGATGGGTTGGGCTAGAGAACAATGCGAGAAGCGGTTGGTAATTTATTGAAAAAAGGGGAGCCTCAATCAAAAATATAAGCAGTGGGGAGGAATCAGGGAAGTTACAAGCGAAGAATGTATAGTATCAAAACTTTAACAATGGTCTAATTACTTCACCGAGTACTCATTAATGAAACGCAATTTAAATAATTATCTGTCAACAAAAGTGAACGTATCAATCGAGCTCGTAGTTTTCCAGAACTTAGAAGTCTACTGCTTTGTTGGAAATATAAAGTCGTCGATCATTTAAGGATATAAATAACTATGACGAATTATACTAAGAACTCATAAGGATTCGTCATCCTCTTATCGAGATAATTGATGTTTCATGAACAGTTTGGAACGTGTGCAAAGGCTTTCAACTTCAATACGTTGGCAACATTGGTTCAAGAATTCTTCGAATGATGCTTACATATCTAAAAATTGAAAAGAAAGTCCTAATTTAAGGTCTTGCAGAGATAAGGAACAATCACTTTCGGAACGAACAAACCCAAGCCTAGTTGGCTGTTCCACGCTGGAGATAGAAGGTCGGATTTCTTGATTACATGGTTAAGAGCATACTGTAGAACAGTATTGGTTGAAGAACTAGTCGCAAAGAATAAATCAAGGCCCAATAATCTTTATAGCAGTGCTCCAAAATCGATAAAACTATATCCTAGAACGACCAATGTCATTATATGTGAAACTGTGAACTTCAAAAGTGTTGTCCAGTAACATACATAAATTAACCCAAAATGTTCCGCTTAATATTGTTCGTTCTTCAAATGTCCCACCGCACACAAACAAAGCAATCGAGCAAACTATTCAGAAAAACACCTTCCATTCCAAACCCGAATCTGTTGTTGACATCAAAACCTCACCTTTCGCGACTGCTTGCATCGCCACGGATACGGTTCATCGCCGAGCCATATACCCGGCAAATCGATTTAGGCCATAAACCAGAAACGTACGATCGTTCCGTTCCGCGCGGCAACAGTCCAACAGTACCAAGAATGCCAAGCCAGAAACCGGTCACCCACATTTGCCTTCCTGCGGAAAGGTAATTGGCCGTAAAAATGGTCCCAGCCGGAGCGTGTGTTCCCGTAAGTTCGCTTGTCGTAAGTGTCTCGTTTTGCGCGTCCCCAAGCGTTGACAATCGCGCGTCACCAAGCAGGGAGATGAAAACAAGCGGATATTAAGGTCATGCAACGGGTATCTGCGGTCTGTAGCGAGATCAGATCACTTTCTCCTGGCGTTGTCATTGAATCATGTAAAACCGATCGAAAGACATTAACGCGAGCTGATTCTAGAGATCGGACGTGAAGTTGTTGGTCCAAAGGCGACAACAGCAGCCCTCCAAAAATCCAAACCTAATAAGACTAAATTAGTCTCATTTGCATACTGGCTGTTGTGTAGCTTAAAAGACCTGATAACGTACCATCTTCAGCAGCTTCACACCTGGGAATCTTGTCTCCCGCTTATGTTGCATCCCCTCTTACCTTAAGACGGTTTTCTCTCTCCATTTTCATCTTCATCTGCACCGGCAAAGCTACCATATGTATTATGCTTCACATCTCATTCTCTTTCGCAAACGCACACACACGCTCACAGAAACATCGCCACGAACAAACCAGCTCAAGAAGTACCATCATCATTTCGCGCTTTCGTACGATCACCTCAGTAGCATTTTGGCGGCCTGTTTGGACGCCACGGCGGACTGCGCGATCGGAAGTTTTATTCGGTTTCGTCGTCGAAAACAATACACACAGCTGAGAGAGAGATACAGACTCGTACACACAACACGACGCCACAGCAAAGCAAGATTTTCATAATTCTTCTCCTGGCAACACTGCCACCGGGGTTTTCGCGTGCCCGAAGTGTGAACGAGTTTCGATGCGTGGTGCGTTGATGAGCGTGACTCAAGCCCGGGATGTCGTTGTGCTGATAATGGCCACGGAAAACACACACAACAATTCCACCAACAAACGTACATTGTAAACCGGTGCTTGTGGTTTAATTGCGTACGGAGTGCGCGAGAATGTGATTGTCATACTAATGGTTCTGTGTGATCGCGCTCGGCAGAGAATATGTTGAATTATTGATCGGTGATTGCGGAATCGAGCCGATCTGTACAGCTGTGTGTTAACCTTCAAGTGAGATCAGACCGTGAACTTGATAGTTTGGAATTGATGATGGCTTTCGTAGTTTGTGGATGCGTGCCGTGATGATGGAACCTTCGCCGAAGCATCCAATGATGCATCGCTGAGGTTCTTCATTTGTGAATATAGCTGAAGATAAATTAGGTGCTAGAGATTGAATCGCTCGTGATGTTCAACTAATCAATCAAGCTAACGAGTTATAGTCGCATCTGGCTGGGGAAGGTAGTGTGTTTGTGTTGACTAAACGTTTAATTTTAGCAATAGAATAACCTTAGGTATACTAATCAGATTTTAGATTGAATTCGATCTAGTTGTCAGAGTTGTGTTAAGTTGTGTGCTCTTTTCCGTCAACTGAACTATTATAAGCTCGCAGTATAATAGTTCAATAACTTTCACTATAGATATTTAAGAGATAATACTAACAACCTCAGAAATTTCAATTGTCAATTTCTACTGTGAAATAAGACCTTCTACCTTGGAAGACTTGAAGCTCTAGCTGATACTATTGGCCTCGTTTTTCCTTTTGCTAATCTTCTACACAAACACTCAACAGCATGTCAATAATACTTAAGAGTAAAACGTGTTGTTTGCTTCATGAAAACACACCAATGTTTGTAACTTTCACCAGGAACGAAATCGACCAAACAAGTGATTCCCAAATACCCATTTTCAATGTTAAAGCCCCCTTTAAAACCAACAACTCTCGATTGGAACACACATCAGCGTTGTGTCCACAGTTCTTAATCACCTGTCTTAGCATTATGTCATTTGTTTACATGTACACTTATCACAAAAGCGAATGCATCAAACCGTTCCGTTCCAAGCACTTGTCGGTAATTAATGAGCTTCCTTATCATGCGACACAGCTCATATACTGTGCCTGCTAATTTGCATCAATTAACACTCGTCCGCCCTTTTTTAACCGGTCACGACCCCTGCGATAGACACATCTTGAGACGGCTTGTGCCATCGGGTATTTAAATAAAAACCTAACAACAACCCACAGCACTCTTGGCAGCTTGTCCTCCTAATTGAACTTCAATCGAAATTCACTCGATGCACATGACCTTGAAGACCTCACCCACTCGGGGAAAGATCCCGGGGACCTGGGTCTGACACACATTTGCAACATCTGTGCCTGTCCCTTTGCCGAAAAGCGCCGTAATGAAGCCCCATTACTCACCGAAACGGAATCAAATCCAACCAGCTAACCACCAGCTGTGACAGGGAGCGAAGGGAGCCATAAGGGTGACCGAGAAGGGAACGATTTCCCAGCTGCGGGAAATGTCTGACATTGACATATCGTTAAGCTGTTAGGTACATTGCTCGCACAAATCAAGGTCAACCTCGGCTCTCTCCCCCTCCCTGTTCCCAAAAACCCAAGATCTTCTCCTTACGGTGGTGGCGGCATATTTGTCATCAGCTCTCAGCGAAATGGAAAATCTTTCCCAAAAGCCTCGGTAAGTGGTAGCATCGGCATTACGCGCAAGATCGATAAAAGTAACACAAAAATGTCGTCCCAGTATTTTCCAGAGCCCGGTGAACCTGTCGGGCGAGATCTTTTAACCTCACTTTTCCTTCATGTGCTTTCAGGCCAGCACTATCCAGGCTTTACGAGACTTCCGGAGCATGACACATACCTTCATGCCTATTTTCGGCACCGAATGCTAGTCTCATTTGCATCTCGGAGGGATGGTTGGTGGCCTCGTTTTTCGGTCGAAGTAGAACATAAGTTCGGCGCATAATGGTGGCCTTTGAGTGCTGGTGCCGGCGTCGCTGTATGACGGGTGGTAATTGTCTACGGAACCAGCAATTAGACTCGCCTCAGCATTGAGAGAAGGAGACAGGGTTTGCTGGGTTTTTGGGTAAACATTTTCGAAAACATGCTAAGGAGTGTCATGTAATGAACTAGCAGCTTACTAGAGGAGTAGAATCTTATGCATCTTAAGTATTACATTACACTGTTCAAGGTCGTGGGAATTTAGTTTCGTATGCATAAATTCTGCCTGCTTTTGAGCCTGCTTTAGCAATGTTTGTTCTCGTCGTTTTATACATTCCAAAGCTGAATTAGAAGAACATTACACGCTACTTTAAAGCAAAATCGCTCATGGACAATAAATTAACAGCCCGACGCTAATTTCTCCATTTCCCATCCAGAGTCATTTCGACTTCCCACTCGAACTATCTACCTTGTGCTCTAATTTGAACACAAGCGCAAAACAAAACATGGAAGCCGTCCCATATGGAATCACTGTTCTCACGCGTATTGACGCACGTCACGCAGACCGCGCGAAGGTTTCGAGCACAAAAGCGGCTTAGCTGGAATGAAAGCATGCTCCATCTCTTTACACCTGGACTTTAGGGCAGCATTAAAAACCATTGCACAAACGAACACGCTGTACAACAACGCAAAACCACCGGTTGAGTGGCTGACGTTAGCTTGATGAAGTTTACGATTTCGAAAGCCCAAAGGTGCCGAAACCTTTGCATTGTCCGCTGGCGAAACGATGCACATCTTGGGCCAACGATGATGTGAAATGAGCTAATCGACCATGGGCAAAGGCAGATGGATGGTTGCTATTTTTTTTGCTTTTGTTCGTGTATTCAATAATGGCGACAAGCGCTGCAGAACGTTTGACATTTGGCGTCGGTTTTTTTTTTGCTGTGGCGGAAAATCAATAAAGTCTTGCACCGGATCGTGATGATCGTATTTCAGCTGATGAATGACGGTACATGAAGGCTATTGTTCATAAATCAGATATAACCTGCTGGACTTTGCGGGCGAATGTATTGCTTCCTTGGTTAAAGTTCTTCAATAAAAGATCTTACTTCAGAACAGTGCAGCTACAAGTTGACACGAGAAAGAAGGAAGATTGGTATTGCATTAAAAGTGGTTCGGTATTATGAGTATTCCATAACTAGACATTCCAGTTTAAGAGACAACGTCCCGATGAGATTATTTTATTCAGCATGCACGAGATCCTACGTAATGCTCTTGCTTCCTTCACTATGGGATCGTCACAGACACTTATCGGTCAACAATGCTGTATACAAGCGAGAATTTAATTTCATTGACGTTTATCCATGGTTTGACGCATATTCGAAGAAGAATTGCATTTTTATTCAAATTATGACTCATTTGTAGTTTAAAAGTGCTCATCCAACACATCAACAAGCAATAAAAACCAGTACAATCGTACAGGAAATTCTTTTCTTTATGCAAAGCCACAAATTAATCATTATATATTCATCATAAATATTAAACGTCAATTAAACCTTATAGGAAAGCAGCGAAGAAGAAAAAAACCCCACCGAACTAATTTGAATACCCATACGGCCGGCAATCGATACGACCGACCGACCCGAGAACTTCAATTCCATCTCAGAGAGTCCGTATAAACAAAACACTCGCCCCCGCTACAAAACGGAATCGACGCTTGCCAAACATTTGACTGACCCCTATCATCAGCTCAGCGCCTACGATTCGCGCGTAAACTTTTTGGCTTTTTACATTGCGGTGGTACCCCAGTTTGTGCGGGTGACCAAAAGTGCGTAACCGTGGTACGGGAGTGGGAGCCGGGTACCACACAATGGTGCTTACGGTACGGAAGAGTGAGACGGCTGAGGTAGAGAATGTGGAAAAGAGAGAGTAGGAGAGAAGGAGAGTACAAAAGCGCCAGGAGAGTAGGTTTAAATATAAAAATGTCTACGTCACCTCAAGCAGTTTCACTTGCTGTGGGGCGAGGAAGTCAGCCGAAATTCGACTTTGAAACCGTTTCGGCATGCGGGATCAATTGTATTTTTGCTCTCCAAACACACTGAGGTAAATGCGCGAACGATGTCCAAAATGAATGTTTTTTAATTTTTGTTTTTGTTATGAAGGAGAAACAACAACTTAAATTATATTGTAGAATTTTATTGCAACTGTCATAAGTTGTGTTTAATAGCTTGTATAAAACTCAAACTTGGCTTCAAAAGAGCCACTAACGGTCGACTGAATTGAGTAACAATTTTTTTGAAATAATTTTTAAAATGGATGGCTATAATTTTAGTAATAAATTAAAAAGTTATTTATTTAACAAAATATTAAAACATTTAAATCTCGCTTTTTATAAATATCAAGACCAACACACGCCCAAATACGACAAAATAATTACAAATAATATAATAATCGTAGTAATAAAACCGATTAACTAGAAATAATTTAGATAGCTTATTTTATTAATTTAACTAATCAACTACTCTCTTGCGTACTCTATAAAAAATAAGACGATCCTTTCCTTCTATCGTTGTAAATATAAACTAACGATTTCTCACGTTCAACTATACTTTTACCAATCGATTCTGTACAGCGCGCACATAGTGCACACGGGTGCCATGGTTCTGTTTGCTTTTGCAGCCAACGCGCCAGAGTCTGGGTGCTTGCGTAGTGGTAGCTCCGTAGTGCTGTAAGTGTGTAGTAGCAAATTAGTCACTCGCCAGACCGGTCACTCTAGCGGCATCCCATCGCAGCGCAAGAGAACCACACACTCGAGCGTCTTATCAGTGCGTCAAAGGTGTTGTACGTAAGGCCCGCAACAACCACCACAACCGTAGCCGCGAAGAATAGCAGAAGCTGTAACTGCAACACCCGGGGTGTTGTGTTTACTTTCTACACGTACACGCTGGTGCACGCTGGTAACGCGCGTGCCATCGTGAATAAAGGGAATCCAACACCACACAACGCGGACGTGTGACGCGAGCGATGCGCTCTATAGACCGGAGAGTGAACGAAAGAGCGAGTGACGCTAGAGCGCGTGCAGCAACAGTCGTGAGTCGCGAGAAGTGAGTTCGTAGTGAGACGTACCGCTGGCTCACGCTCATCGTTTCGTTTCAGCGCGGTTTTAACGTAAGCCCGATCGATTTAGCCGTTCAGTTCACTCGACAACATCGGCTTTGACGGTGGGCAGCGTAACAACCGGCACCGCAAAACTGATAAAAACAGCCTGTATCAACCGCGTATCAAGTTTTTTTGTATCTGGGCGCGTACGTGTGTGTACGTGTCTCTCTCTCGCCTGGTTGTGTGTGCGTCTGTGTGTACCGGATCTTTTGTGTAAAAGCGTGAAAATTTAAAAAGCAAATAACAACAAAACTCGCCACCCGCGACGACGAAACAATATCGGTTACTGTGTTTTACCCTTTCCTCGTGTGAGTGTGTTTGGGTGCGAGCGTGTGTGTGTGTGTGTGTGTCCAGCAACATCTAGCCGAACGTTCCTTCCCGTCCTACCCCAACGAAACCGTCAAAGGATGCAGAACAATCATCACAGACCTTTAGCCCTTCTGGTGGCATTTTGTTGGTGTTACAGTAAGTGCAAAAAAAAAAACGTCTACACACAAGCTCGCCACTTATTATGCTGATCTGGGAACCGTCAAAGCACCAACGAACCGGCAACCGCGGTGCCGAACACATCTAAACCAGTTCGACCGGCCCCTTGTTTGTGGCGCTGTTTGTTGCCTATGCTGTATGCAACTTGAGAAGCTTGTGCAGAAAACAACAGCAACAACCGAACCTAACCTTGAGAACCTGCCCGAACCAAAATCTCCGAGACGGCATCCTTCAGCTTCCTTACGGGTTGAGGAAGCTGTATGTGTAACGCCGCCAGCAAACATATCGGGGATGTGATTTTCTCTTTTTTCTTTTGATGAACTGACGCTTAAAGATATATTTACGAAAAACCGAAGCAGCATACAGCCTTGCTAAACACCGCGTCGAAGAGGATTTACTTTCTTTCGGAATGTGTATTTCTAATTTTAAATACACGGCACACGGCGCATCACACCGCTGTTGACACTTCGCAGAACGATACTGATTAACGTGCATTCCCGAGGCGTCCTCTTGTCGTTCTTGCCATCAGTGTTTCATATTTCTTATGAAATGAAGACATTGCGTGAAGGACGCTGATAAGAATAAACACGTCATTATTGTTAAGTTTCTTATCTTTAGAAACCGAAAGGTATGAGTGTTTGTGTGTACGGGTGACTGTGTGTAAATGGAGAAAAAATACTCATTTCCTGTTGCATTACTATCACAGACGATTGCACATCGAGATGGAATTGCTAATATTTATATTTTAAACGTCACCGTTTCTGGATCACGAAATTTGTTCCTTACTGTTGTCGCTTGTCACTTTAATTTATTCACCAGTATTCTTTTCTATGTATATTTCTTGTCTTTTTATCGTCAGCCGTTGTTGACGATTGAGATAAACAATTAAACAGTTCATCAATGCACTTGACAACTGACCAAAAGCAATCAATCATTTTTTGTTACGTGTGTTGTTTTGTCACATGAAAGAGATTTGTTTTTCCTTTTAAAAATAAAATTTGATACTTTACATTCGTTTGACTAGTTATGAAACATTATCGAGAAGGTAAACCAGTTACATCACAGAGTAGTAGCTGTTTTCTTTTCGATTTCATTCCTTTTTCGTTGAAGTGTAAGTGACTTTTATTATAACATATGAATTTTTATTTCTCTTCATCTTTTAATTTGTGTTAAAAAACAAACAAGTGTAACTTATTAACTGAAAGCCATTGTAAAAATCATTTTTCTTTATGTTATTCCAAAATTTCAATCATCAAAATGGTATGTCACTATTTTATCCACTCTATTTATTTACTCTTTCTCTTTGCATTTCTCTTTTCAAAATAATATGTTATTTTATTCTTATAAAACTTTTATTCATGCTAATTATTACATATTTTTTATTCAGTTTTGTTCGAGCAAGGAAAATAAGTTTTATTTGCCATTCTTTTCTGCAGAATTTTATTTAGATTGCTTCAGCTTCCTTATTTTGACATTTTTTTACATTTCTCGTGTATAGTTTGCTATTTTCTCTTGTTTCCTATTTTTTGCTAGCTTCTCTTGTTTCCTATTTCCTTAGTTTTATCTCTGTTTCCTTTTTAAAAAGAATGGTTAAGAGAAAAAGACTTTAAATCTTTGTTTTATCTCACTTTATACCCATTTTCTCCTTCTTTCTATTGAAAGTAAATAAAGCATTTGCATATAATTATCACTCCAATTAAACAAAAACAAGCAATAACTTCTTCGTTTACGCCTTTCCAAAACAAGGCACGAAAAATCACAATAATTAAAGCAGCTGTAATCGATGCGTACGCCTGTCAATGCTTGTGTTTTAGTTCATCAACCATCTCCATTAACACGATGGCATTCTGCCGCCATGTATAATTATCATATTAAACCAATTGAGATGCATTTTTCTGATAAAAAAAACTCTATTGAATTGAAGGTTATAAACTAATTCAGCGATACAGGGCGCAGTGTCAGTCAGGACCCACCCACATAAAAATGCACGATTTGTTTAAATGGGTGACACCATCACCGGAGCACGTTTCATTCTTTTCCGCATCTATCTAAACAAGCGCGGAAGAAACCTGGAAACAGTTGTGTCAAGCAAAAGCCTCTTTCGCCATCGCTTTTCGAATACAGAAACACACTCAACTCACACGCCCGGCATTTTGCTGCTGAGGTACGCTAAAGGCGTAGTTAAATTTTATGATTCATCACCAGTTCGCTCGAACTGTGCTATCTTTTGTTTCTTATCAGTACGCCGACCACGATCGGAATACATAAATACGCGCCTAACCGCTGGAGCATTCCAAAACTTCGGTTTTGATTCGTTTGTATGTGGTTCTTCAACTCTACAGCTAACATGGACAAAGAACAGTTGGTCAAAACGAAGCATAAAAAGTCCTGCTCACTGCGCAATGCTTAACACGAGTCACGCTGCATACGTCAATTTTCGAGACATTCAAATCGATTTGCCAAATTTAGCTTCCTTAAGCGGCGGTGGCCGCATTTTTCGTGTGGCGAAGTGTGGCACGAACCAACCACCGACTCCTACTGCGCGACTCGCCTTAACGCACATTCACTTTCAATCTCTTCACAACACATTTGCGTACTTTTACTAGTGGGCCTCGGGGTGGCTCATATAATAAATCATTTAATTTTGCAGTGAGCTGTTCATTAGAAACATGTGCGCGTAGCGGCGTAAAGCGGCTAAATAGAAGCATCTGGTCGTGAGGCCCAGACACAGCCAGGCAGATACACCAGATTGATGGTGATAAATTCAAATGGTTACTCGTAAAATGTTACAAATGAACGTCTAGCCGGCTCTCTGCATTTTTATGCCACAAACACAAACACACACAACATGATTGATACATTGTTCCACAGTTTTTTGTTGTTGTTTCTAGCACACTTACGACTCTTAACCACCGATTCTTACCACCCAATTTCGGCAGAATATGGGGCTTTTGAAGCAAGCATTAAATGTGCGTTTCTTGTTATGGGTGTGTAAGCATACTAACAACCGGCCATGTTTACCGCTTAAGTTGGAAAGAAAATTGCCAAATTTTTTCCCGAGAATTGAGGATTGATAACTAGCAGCAGCGGCAACATACCTCGTGGTACCTCTGTGGAATGTGTGTGTTTATTTCCTTGAAGGGTGGGAGTTTTCATTCTGTTTGGATCTGGAAACTCTTCGGTCAGAATAAATAAACAAAATGGATTCTCAATTTGCTCAATTTGCTTGTCCAGTTTTTCCCCTCTCAGTCGAGTTTTTGGGGTATCTGTCTGGAAAAGCGGATCTTACCTAAATGGATCGCTAATGAACGTTTTTCTTCGCTGCTCCACGCTCAACACCTATTTGGTGTTCTATTTTTAACTAAAGGTAGCAGACATAAATAATTTTCTTTGTTATTGGAACCAGTGGGTTTCTAATGGATTGGTAAAGGTGTTATAGCTATGGTATTTATTGAAATTTTATATTTATATTACAGAAATAATTATATTAAACAAGGAATACTTTCACACCCTATCTCAATTTCAAATGAAACGTTATCTAACTTCAAGGCATTCCTCGACATGCCGCTTGTAATGGAAGATGTGATATTCCCGTCACGCGCGGCATGTACGCTTACTCATAATCCATAATTCTCTATTTGCATTTCCCACTGCGCTCTGACCGCGTTGAACCTTCCCTTGCCGTCTAACCTTTGCTCGGTCGGGTGGCCTGACTGGTAAAGTTCCAGATTTGGTGCAGACCTGGGTGCGGAGACACTCGATCTAGATAAGACACGCGAGTGTAACCTACTCAAAGAGTCATACTAAAGTCAAAGAATGAAGTTGAGATCATCCCATCCCGACGTGACGCGTGCACTTCAAGCCACTTGAAGTAATCGGGTGAACACTACCCAAGAGTCTACCATCTGGCGTCTGGTGACCTTCGGTGTGGCCCCGATTTAATTATTATGACAATAGGCACCCGCGCGGCCAAACACTGTGTACGCATTAACACTGGGCCCTTGCCGAACGGGGCTTGGCTCGCCGCGAGGGTCGAGAAAAATCAATATTGACTCCATTACGCCAACACCTTGCCTCACTCTCTCGGGACATTCTTTCTCACAGTATTCCCTTTTCATTCGCTACTTCACAGGTCTGCTTGCTCCGGTACAGTCGCAACACATACAAACCGTGCCCTTGTCCCCATCGTACCACACACTGTACGAACGCAACGTTGAACTACTCTGCCGAACCGACAAACCCATCGACCAGTGCCGCGTTCGACTTCCCGGTCCCTCGGCTGAAACATTCGACGTTGGCAGCTTACCGGCAGGCGTCAAGCGCATCGGTGACGATTCCCGTGGAGAATGTGGTGTACGGTTGGCCAAGTTTACATCCGACCAGATCGGCAAGTTTGTCTGCATCGTCACGATCAGCGGGGAACAGCACGAGGCCTCGATCGAGCTACGGCAACGTGTACCGCCCCGGCCAACTGAACTGAAGATCTCCAAGACTACGGCACTGATCGATGGTGGTATTCGGGCGAACCAGCTGCTAAAGGCAAGATGTATCTCTCGACTCGGATTGCCCGTGTCCAATCTTACCTGGTACCTGGACAACAGACCGCTCAACGATAGTCTGGTTAAACCGGCCCAGATCACTACCGAAATGCAGGACGGAAAAAATCTTCAAACCATCCAGCAGGAGGTGAACCTGTACGTCACACCAGAGCTGAACGGCCAGACGCTTGATTGTGTGGTAAATCATGCCGCGATTAAATCCGAGCAGCGGACATCATTTCCACTAAACGTGAAGTGTAAGTATTTGGACACACGAATGGGCACGAAGTGTGTGAGTCATGATTTTTGATGATCGAATAAGCGATCGGGACGGGCCAGCTCCACAACATGTCATGGGAAACACCGGCTTCTTTGGACATAGAATTGGTCATCGATGGTTCCATCAAACTATGGAGATTGGTTGGATAATTTATTTATCAGCATTGGAGATTCGCTTTGTCCAGATACGGTACAGGTCGCCTAATATCGGTTGTAAGAAATGGTTTAGGCATTTCTTAACGAAAAATTGGATATCACCAACAAAGATTTCGAGAACTCTCATCTTGTCCGGAAAATATTTATTAAGGGAAAGCTAACTTCTCAATTTCATGCTGCAAAGGTTCCTTCACGGTAGTCAAATGTTTTCCAATCTCTTTTCCACTCGGAAATATTTCTCCAAGATCCCATCCAATGTCCTGGAAGCGCTCTTGTACACTCGAACAAAATTTTGAGGTCAATAAAAGGAGAAACTGGGAAACCGGGTCCAAGGACCGAGGAAGAAAACATGTTTTTACGACCCTCTCGAAATACCGACCACTATAAACATCATGCAGTGAATTCCAATGAAACGTTTTAAGGCAATGCTCGTCCCTGTTGGAACCACAATCAACAAGAGCTTCTCGTAGCAGTAAAACAAGAAATTGAATGCTTTCTCCCACTCCACGCCAAGATGGAAGATATGTAAATTTTTGGACAAAATTATTATTACGTAGTTGTAGTTGTTGCCGGCGGTCTTCTATACATTTTGCTCTGGTCAGAACGTTTTATCTTGCGCATCATATCATGTTGGTCCTTTCCAATAAACGTGATACATTCACGTGGGACACGCTTGAATCATTGAGCAGTTAATAGTGATATTTTAAATTGCAATGACTAATTATTGGTAGGAAACATTTACACAGTTGCTGAAACTGAAAGGAAACCCCTGTTACATGCGGCAGTTTCACGATGCTGCATGAAATATTCATTCCATCTTTCCGCAGTTTCTCGCAACACTAATGAGAGAACCTTTATTGAACCTTGTCAAAGTTTACATGGGTTTCTTAATGAACGGCACAAAGAGCCGTTTTGTGCGGCCTGATTATTCCTACACATGTCGTTTGATGTTGCCGCAGGCAAGCGATGTAAAGAGATGTACGAGCGTACGACGAGGCACCTTGGTTCCGGTGAAACGGAAAACCCCAAAGCACCAGCTTGACTGCGCCACTAGACCCGATACACTTCGGCTAGAATTTACTGGCAAAATATCTCTGTTGACTCCAATTCCATCGAACATACTACAGCGTTGGCGAGTGTTTTCCTTGAATTATGTTTCATTTTACTTTCCTCCGTTCCTCCGTTCCCGCCCCGGATACAAACAGTCGCACCGGAAGAGATACCGCACATCCATATCGATGAGCTGCCGGCAACCGGAAGTGCAACGGTCAACATTACAATCCATGCCAACCCGCAACCCATCACCCGGTGGACCGTCAATGGGCGGCTGATCAAGGAGGGCGAATCGGTCGACATCTACCAGGCGTACATTCCACGTCCAACATCGGTAAGACACACGCACACTCTATCGAGCGGCTTTCCCAAACTCAATGTATCGTTTTCCGTGCATCCTTTTGCAGAGTAATGGCGAGTACAGGGTGTTGCTTAAAAACAACGACTGTTCGAAGGAGCGAGCGACGCTGTTCACGCTCGAGGCCACCAACGTGCTCGGCACGCAGACGTACATCATCAAGGCGGTCCGGGTGGACGACGAGGGAACGGAGGTGATCCGGAACGATGACTACAACTACAACGATGACAGCAACGGATCCACCTTCTGGCTGATAAGCGTCTGGACCTTCTTCTGCTCTGTGATAGCTACACGTCTGTTGTGAATCCAACTCATTTCCAGTAGTCGAGTAGGACGATCGAGTCGGATTGCGTTGGGCGGGCTAGGGCCTGTGCGTGCCTGCTGGAGAATATTTCCCACCCAGAGTTCTCGAGGCTAACCGGTGACGGGTATTGTACAGTAGGGTTGCTAGGTGACGGGGAGGGGAGTAAGGAAGAGGGAGTGAAATGAGATCCTGTTCGGAAATATTCTCCTACGGCCACAAGCGGTCATCATCATCCCCCTAACGCTGACCACAGATCCGTCTGTTAGGGCCAGTACGTTCGTACTTGTCGATTGTAAAATATGCAAAACCGATCCGATAGTTCCTCAAGAAAAGTATTCGCACAACAACAGCAACAACAACCGATGCAAACTACCTGATTCGATCCGCTCCGAGTGGTTTTACCAAAATTTTCTTTATACCCCGGTTTCCGTTTCCAAAACTAGAGTAAGGCACAGCGCTAAGGAATGTGACAAGCCAAAATGAGAACTGTTCCAAAGTGAACATATGTTTACGTGTATGTGTGTGTGAGTGTGTATGTGAAAGTGACCTCAAGCAAAGGGATGGGAATCTTATCCCCGCAAATATGTACGTGATGGAGATGCATTTTCCGGCCCGGTGTAAAGCATTGGAGTGCCGCTAGACGAAGCATAGATGTGTCAAATTGGAAACATTATTTATTTCATTACTCTACGAGAACACGCTTTAATGAATCTAATCAGTAGATATGCGATGTAAAAGGTTTATTAAGGCAGTAGCCGAACCATTGGGAAGCAGTAACAGCCAACAAAACCGACAGCAGAATGTGTTATGTGGTATTCGTTTTTAAAAAACAACAGTATTTTTAGCGATCGTTTTGGTTGCCAAGCGTGTGATGAGCTCAATGTGACCTATGCGATGCGAATAAACGA
This sequence comes from Anopheles maculatus, assembly GCA_002091835.1. Lineage (NCBI taxonomy): Eukaryota > Metazoa > Arthropoda > Insecta > Diptera > Culicidae > Anopheles > Anopheles maculatus. Next base: position 43,494 of record KZ061640.1, read on the forward strand.
AACAATAAGCATGTACAAATGGTTTTTGTTTGATTACTTTTGATATTTTAAACTTTAAACGGGATGGAAATGAGCAGAGTGGCGACTAAAATTGAATGGAATATTCCACAGCGATTATTCGTGTTTTGCCGATTGCATACCTTGCAGGCGTTTATCGGTCTAGATGTGCAACAGACAAAACGCTCAAATGCAGGGCTGTCAAAATCGATTTTTATACGAACGAGATCTTTCTTAAGCTCTTTAAAGGGATGTTCTGAACATTTGACTAAAATGTTGCGCTTGTTTAACCGTGGATACTTTAATTTTATTTATTGCTTGTAGCTTTATACAATAACGATCAACGGTCCTAAAAGGACTCTCTTAAAATCGATCGATAACTTGAAGAGATAAATTTTTAAACAAACTGCTTCCACTTCTTGACACTTTATAAAGTAAATGATGTCATAATCATCGCCAATCGATTCTAACTACCGATCCCGATTTGCAAAACGGTAAAGAAGCGTTGTTGGTCGATCCATTAAGAAGAGGTCAGAAATAGAAATGAACCTCCCTCAACCCTGTTACTGCTGCTGTACGGTAAACATTATACTGCCGCAAACGATGGCATCATTGGTGAGATTGAATTTAATCGGCCTTGCTGGAGAGCTGCAACAACAAAAAAAACACACCTCCAAACGGTCACTTGCGGTGCGTTGGTATAAAACTGCCGCCAAGCGTACCATTTGCTTAACAACGGTTTGGGGCCAAAATTTCGCCCATCTAACGATCAGCATCGATCGGCGATGCAATCGCGGACCCGGACACCGGTACCATAAAACGATAAAAAATGCTTCCTTCCGTCCATCCCCACCCCAAAGTAAGCGCAAAACCCTCAGGATGCGTTGGAAAGCTGTGTTAGCACCTCAATGGTTGGAATCTTCGCGAATCCTTCCAGCACCAGCAATGGCCAACAAAACGAAAGAAAAAAAAAAGCCAACCAAAACCCACCACCATCACCGTGTCCCAGCAAAACCGTTTCACGGCCCTTCCGGCACGGTACTCCGAGGGGCAGCTAGCGGCACCATAAAACCTCGGCCTTTATGGGACTCGTTAGAACTTTAGATTGCCGAAATTTAAATTCCACCCCGATCCGGCTGAGGTTCGGTGCGGAAACGGCGACACCGCGCGCAACCGGTTTCCAAACAAGCGAACCAAAACAAATAATTAACGAGAAAACGACCCGATCGCGGCAAGGGAGACCGAACCGGACGGAATTACACGACACGCCGGACAGCGAGGAAGTTAGGAAGGTCCCGCGCTTGGTGCTTTACTAAAAATTTTATTTCTTTTCGATTCGAGATGCTGATCAGCATTCGTGCTTTGTTTACATACCGGGGAGCCTTTGTGGTCGTGTGGCGTCGATTGTCAACACGGTTGACATTAGGTCGGGCGGAAAGCACCTTTTGTCGATTCCGGGGTTGAGGTTGAAGAGAAAAATTGATCAAATTAATATGCACCAGCGGGACGGAATTTGCCAACATTCATCAATGCTATCGTTTGCGGGAGGATCTGCCAAACTGGCGCAATTAACACCAACTGATCAGATCTGTCTGGCGTTGGAATGGGAGAATGGGACGGAAGAGTCTGGTTTGTGTTCTGGCTGGTAAAACGTTAGAGAACCGGTCATCGCCATCGGTTTAGAGCGAAGCTGGTGAAGATCTGATCCGGAACTGCCGATCTTAATGACGTGTGGCGTTTTTTGGGCACGCAGAATTTAAAAGCTCGCGACACGACCATTCGGAAGCTCAGTTCAGTTCAACGGCTTGGCGTTGAAGGAGGTTCTCGTGAAGTTTGTGGGTTTTATTTTTCGAGCAAAGAGAGTTCGAGTTTGACTGCTTTTGGGTAGTAAAGCGAATTCTGGTGCTAATTAGTAACAAGGAAACCTAAGCGATTGACAAGCAAGATGCGTATTCCAGTGTTTGTTGTGGTGTTTAGTGCAGTTTGGGGATGCAGCCATGCAATACAGGTTATAACGGAACCGTCTGGAAAAGTGACTGTCGCGGAAGGACAGCAAAATGTGAACTTGCTGTGTCTTGTTGAAGAGCCGATGGATTTTTGCATGTACGTCCAGCAACTCGCAAAATCTTGGAGAGGTCCCTTATATTCATCCGACATCTATCATGCCAATAATGAATCATTTCAGTGTGAAGGTCCCGGGAGCTCCGGCACCATTTGCCGCCAGCGATAAACTGCCCGCACCGGTCGAAGGCATCAAGTTCTACGGGCTTGGCTGGAGCAAGGGATCCTGCGGTATTACGATCGACACCATCAAACCGAGCCACGATGGACCGTTCGAGTGTACCGTGTCCGTTAAGGGTCAGACGTACAAGGGCCAGATTGATATAGCGGTCTCAGGTGAAGGTTGCTACCGATTGCACCAACACGCCATCTCCAAGCGATGGTCGTGACATTTCGACTGACGATACTATAACTTTTCGATTTCCTCATTTCTCTCGCTCGTCCCACCCCACTCAAGCAGTTGCCCCCGAACCACCGAAGATCGAGCTAGCGAGCAACGTGGACAGTCGTAACGGAGAATTTGAATTCGGCAAGAAGGTCACCATGAAGTGTGTGTCCCGTAACGGATGGCCGGGTGCTAAGCTGTCGTGGTATCTTGATGGTGTCAAGCTGACGGAAGATGTCGGCGCTGAATACTCCGAAACGGCCAACCGTCGCACGAATGTGGAGCAGATCTATCGACGGGCGATCGCGGTGGAAGACAACAAGAAGCAGGTGACATGCCGTGCCGAACATCCCGCTTATCCCGGTGGTTTCATGGAGACAAGCTTGCCGATCAAGTTGAAGAAAGGTACCAGGATAGTAAAAAAGCATTTGTTTCAAGTGTTTAATCGATCTCCTTACGCTTTTTATCGTTTAGTTTACACCAACGACAAGCAAGAGGTGAAAAAGGAAGAGCTTACGGAGTTGATCAAGCCAAAAGCACCGAAGCTGACAGTTTCGAGTGAAGTTGCACAGCGAAATGGAGCGTTCAAGGCAGGAAGCAATCTGGTAATGCAGTGCATCTCGAAGGATGGCAACCCTGCGGCAGGATTTTTGTGGTTCCTCAGTAAGTACCAAAACTCTCTCGCTCTACCGTCAAATACAAGTAAAATATGAGACAAATAATGCTCTCTCCCATTTAGACGATCAACTGATCTACGAAGGTCTTTCGGCACCGTTCATCAGTAAGAATTTCCGAGGCAACACAGTCCAGCAGACGCTCACCTATCGTCTCAAGCCGGCCGATGACGGTAAGGTGCTCATCTGCAAAGCACGCCACCCGGAAGGAAGCGAAGAGACGCGACTAAAAATCAGTACCTACAACTAGAAGAACACCTGCACCAACCAGCTCTCTACTACGCAGCGTAAATGGAAAAAGACATGAAAGAAAAAATAATCGGCACCTTGTTTTATATTTAACGATCTTGTTTACAAATGTCTCAATAAAATGTTATTGATTAAAATTATGTGATAATTAATTTTTTGTGACGTATTTTGTTTGTTTTTTTCATACTTTTTGTTTTGATCTATTTTCTTGGTAACAAGACAGTATGGTAATTGTTTAAACATTGTTTTCAATACAAAAAATGATTTAAAAACAAAGTTGCGATCTTAGCAGGCCCTAATTTCCAATAATAATACTCCTGGCGCACTGATTTCTCCAAAAAAAAAATATTTTCCATCGTGTGCTTCCTTTATTTGTTTTAATTTTGTTTTCCAACTACTTTTTGAAGTTTTTTAGATTATTTTTTATGACAAATATATAATATATTGATTTAAAAAACCGTACTCATAAAACCCATAGTGACATTAAGCCGGCGCAACCAGTTTTACAGAAAAGGCCTTTTCGCCGCGTAACGCTTCGTAACGGTTTGAAGCAGAGGTCGGCAACTAAGGCGATACGGAAAATATTTTTTTTCATATTGAATATATGTTACAAAGTTTTGGATACTTTATAACAAATATTTTCTTTACAAAATGACTCCATTTAATATTTAAATTAAGTTTCGAATTATAAAAACTAAAATCATTTCAATTCATCCGACGTTATTTGAAGGGCCTCACGATACGACCCCTGCATTAATTTTATTCTCCCTTCTCCGGTAGGTTAAGCAATTCGAATCCCTTTTGTAGGTTAACCAAACAAATCAAATACAGAATAAAAAAAAAAACAATCCCGTTCTGACCTTCTTTGGCACAAACAAAACAACAATCAAATTCATAAAATATCACCACCACTCAGGGAATCATTAGTTTTTTGCCTTAGCTTTCATCCTCCAAGGAGCCAACGTTCCGGGCATCCGCAAACCGTAGAACCTCGTAGAATAGGAATTTAATTGTTTTAGCTAAACGCGACGAACGTAAACAGTGAAAATAAAACTCAAACCCTTGGTGTACGGGCAGCAAAATCCCGATTGCGGCCCACAAAAACGGAGGTCACTCACGAAAGATTTAACTTTTGGACCCCCGTTTCTTTACCATGCTTGGAGCGTGGAGTAACAAGAAACGAAAAAGCATAAGAACACGAGCTGGTGACTTCATTTCGTGTTGCTTTATGCTGCTTTCCTTTGGCCACGGTTCTTGCTCCACTCGAAACCACTTTTTTTTTGTTCTGCAGAGCCTGGGCTTATTTTGACAGCAAAGTCAAAGGAACAAAGCGCTCATTGCTTTTCCACGTCTGCTTCTTATGCTCGGGCGCAAAAGAAACCCTTCCCCTGGTCTTACACCACCCCACATTCACGCTGTTGGATCATGTTTTTCTTGTCTCCCGTGTTTCACAGAACCACAGAACCTCGGACCTTCTCCCGAGATCTGGTTCTGCTGTGGTTGCTGGTTCTCTTCTTTGGCTTTCGTTCTTTACCCTCCGTCCGGACAGCTCAGGGAGCAGCGCTCAAGCATAAAGAAAACATAAAGTTTTATGCGGTCCCTGAATGCGACCCAAAACCGGGTCCGAAGCGATCCCCACCAGAGAAAGAAGAAAACTCCAAACTTGGTAACGGTCGAAAATGAATTGTTTGGTCACTCTCTTTTTTTTTTTTTTTTTTGGAAGGAAGGGATTTTGTAATGTAACGAATGCACATGGATGTACGGGCACACGTATACAGTGGAAGCCTTTCTGGGAGTTAAACTCCCGTACAGGGAATTGGAAAAAAAGGCAATACACACATAAGACCTGATGGAAGAGAGCACTGTGGAGATGTATTGGGTTGTGTTTCTTAACATGCGGGATCTTCTTGCTAAAACCTGTTTTCCGTGGCTCTGGCCCCCCTGGTAACTTCATGGGGCAGTAAAGGCTCCACGGGAAAAAGGTTAGCTTTAGCGTCAACCTCGCTTCCAAGCGGAGCTAAAAGTACACAATGAAGTCGACGGCTTGGTCGACCCAGCAAGAGGGTCAGCTCGGAGTCTGCATGGAGAAGAAGGGTAGATCTCTGATCATAAATCGAGCCTGCTGATCGAAGAGATCGTAGCTAGAAGGCCGATGGCGTTGTAATGTTTCTCTCTCTCTCTCTCTCTCTCACTCTGTCTAAAGTTGATGCTTTTACTGCTGACTTGACTTTTGCCGGATCGAAACATGAACCTCGTGTAGCGCGAAATGTTGCATCTCTAACCCATCTGAAGTCTTGCATATTATTCGTGCGCGCTAGTGTATGGGTGTGTATGTGGTATGCTAGCGATCATTTGCCTTTCTCTTTGTGGCCGTCTTTCGCATATGCCATTTGTGCTGCACCCTGGTGTGTAGTTGATGCTGGGCCCCGCAAGGCATTACCGGCTAGCTTGTGGTAGTGATGCTGCGCATGATTTCGTGTCTACCAGAGTATTCAAATCAGGTCGTATTAATGGATGCTAAAAATTGGAAATTTAATGTAACTTTTAAGAACATTTAACTTACATTCGATGTAAATATAAGAGAAGAATAGAATAATATAGAAATAGAAAAAAAGATATTGATAAATAGATAGACAACAACATCGCAATAAGAGATGATAATGAAACATTAAACACAGCGAGAGAGTTAGTCAAACAGATCCGCTGCTTACGAACACTGTTCGCCTCGTCCGAAACATAACACTTTGGGGTCCCATCTCAAGCCGTCACGCCATTAAAACTGTGCCTCGTGTGTTATATACGAACCAAATACACACCGTGTTTGATAGTGTGCGGCTACCTGTTGGTCAAGTAACAGAGCCAACAGCAGCAATGCTATCCGCGCATACAACGATGGCGTCCGCATCCAAAAACGTGGCGGCGCACGAAGGTGTGTACGCGATGGAGAAGAACAAAGCCCAACGATAATGACGAAAGCAGGTGCGTTTGCCCGTGTAGTGGTGAGGTCTGGCGTCGAAACCCTTTGTGCATACATTCACCCGCTATAGAGGGAGCGTTTTTCTTGCTGTCCATTCGCTTCCATGTGTCTGAGCTATGTTACGCTTTTGGCGCGACGACGTCATCGTCGTCCAACCCCGGAGGCAATACTTAAAACATGATCTAATACATCCCCGTATGCATGCATTAGTAAAAGCGCGTTTTTGTTGCTTTGCAGTGACCCATTAGCGTTGGAAGGACATTAGCTGGACATTAGCTGCTACAACCGGTGAAGGTTTTGCATTTTCTTTTACCTTTAATCGCCCCCGGGAGATGGTGTGTATGAATGCGAATGATATTGATTTTTTAGGACGCGATTAGATCGCCACCACGAAACACGGCCGCGTTGTTAGGGCACGGTTTTTTGGGGGGTCGTTGGAAACCAAAGTCTGCGTAACCGTTGAATTCAAACTTGGTTGGTGAGAAACCACCACCACCCCATGTTGGTGGGCGCATGAGTCAGCAGGGTAAAAGAAGCCGCGAAGAAACCGGGCGGCCAGGCACAAACAATTGGAGCCAGTTCTACGGATACCTCTTTCACCTCTCAGTAATGTGCGATGGTGTGCGAGAGACCCACAGTGCAGGGGTGTCAAACCTCGTTTGGAGCTATCTGTATATTCGCTTGAGTAGTTTAGGATTTTGCTACAAACCTTCTTGATCTTGATCTTTAGACGTGTTTTTGACGTACTAGACATTGATAAAAATGTGCAAATATAGTTTTCGTTAATTTGATCAGGTTAATACTTAAATTTTCCATAGCAAAACCGTATAGCAATATACCGTACAGCGTTTCTGGACTTGCTTGTACCTGTATCTGGATGCTCGGTCCTTCGTATTAGGCCACCGGCACCGACTAATTGAATACTGTGAAGATTTTTTTTTCAATTTCTCCGCTTCTTTGGTTAAAAAGGATTATCTCTCTATGGGCCGTATGGTTTTGTATGTACTGCATACTTTTACGTCACGGTAGGAACGGGAGTCGAATCCCGTCCAGTCTGTTTACCCTTACACAGGACTGCCTATCCAGGTACGGGTAGAATTAAGTAATAGAATGCTAGAAATAGCGCACCAAGTTTCGTAATGTAGAGCCAAAGTATACAATTTCAATGACTTATAAACCTCATTCAGTTGGGAAGTTAGTAAAAATACATAGAAATGTTTCCAAACAATATTCTACGCACTTTTAAACCATCATGAAACGAACATCCGAAGTTTCTGTACTTGTAAATACGATTTTATGAATTTTAAATAAAGATATTTAAGTCTCAATTCGCTCGTCTGGCAACTAAGAATTCAAAACAAAATATTCAATTTTAACAAAGAATCAAACATCAGCGACTCGAGACCCACCGCTGGTAGTTCGCCACACCGGTACCTTCCGTACCTAGCGTGTGCCAACACAAACACACACGCACCCATCGAACGGCACCGTGTAGCGCTCGCGGCGATCGTAGTGTTGGCCCGGCTCGGCTTCACATCGAGGTTCCCGCGTGCATTCATTCCATTGCGCGACGTACTCACGGTCGGTTCGGTGTTGTTTGGCGTGTTTCTTTTCTTTCTCCCCGTGGTCGAGCGAGCCCAACGTTCTTCGCGCCCTTCCTTCCTCGTCTGTTCACCACCCCCGGTTCGATACACGGTGGGTGTCAGTGCGTGCGATTCCCCAACAGAGAGTGTGTGTGTACGCGCGCGTTTGTGAGACAGCGTTTCTCGCGCTTGTGTGTTGTACGTATTTTGTGTGAGGTGTGTGTATTCTTCCGCCGGGTTTTTTTTTGTGATTCTGTCGGGGAGGCTCTCGGTCAAGGAGAAGCCTTTCGGTGGGCGGAAAAAGAAGAGGTTTACGTGAGAAGAAAGTGGCCGGCATTTTTTTTCGTGGGGGGTTGTTTGTTTCGTACTATAGTTCCCGGTAGGTGAGTGTGAGAGAGATAGAGTGAGTGCGATAATTTCTTTGGTTAGGTTGTGTTAAAACGATCTCTTTACTCATCCGCCGTCATCCGTCATCAACAAGCTTAGCGTGCGGTTCGTAGAATTGCGCGATCGTTCAACAAGTGGAACTTGGTCGGGTCGGGAAGAAAAAAGGCTTCTCGCTGTCAGCGTGTGTGTGTGTGCAGCAGGTCGGTGTTTGTGTACATCCAGGATACAACACGCAAAACAGTCCCCGTCTTAGCCTTGTTGCTTTCACCTGTTCTTTTACAGCGAAAGCAAAAGGCTTTAGGGAGAAAATTTACTGAGCTGCAAGTACAATCATTTCCAGGTTGTACAAAAACGAAGAACTTGGTGCTTTTTTACCCCAAACGCGAGTAAAAAACACAAATCCCCATCATAATCCGCACCTTGCTAAACGACGAACGAGAATAATCGCTCCGGGTTAATATTTTGCGTCCCGATTTTTGTTGGTGTTTCTAGTGCCTCTTTTTCGCATCCTCGTAAAAATATTTGTTTAGGACGGACGACCATTTTGGTGCTATAAAAAAGGGCACACAACCCTCCAGTCAGTTCTCTGGACAGATGAGGTGTCGATGGATGCAAAATAGTAGTAATCTGAATAATTTAAATGAATCCCTCACTGTGTAAACGCTTCCAGCAGCGCAACTCGTTTAATGGCGAGAGGTGCCTTTATTTGCCTTTTATTTTGTTTTGGTCACATCAAGACTGCGATTTGTCAAACAGGAAAGAGTCAAAGAGTGTCTCGAAAGTATTAAAGTAGAATAAAGAAACCTATTTTACCAAGTATAAAAACAACCCCTCAGTACTGTGAGGCAACAGTGAGTTACGAATCAAAAGTGTGATTTTGTTTTGCTGTTAAAGTGTTCCTTCACTCGAAAACAAGCCTTCTCACATAAGAGATCAACCAAATCAACGTTTCCAAATCATAATTAAAAGTGAAATTGATATACGGCGCTCCAAACTAAAACGATTCTTAGATAGTTCTAATCAGTGTGCTGCACCTTACAACTAATAACCGGCTAGGCACACAAAAGAGGCTCCAAATTAACGTGTCCTCCCTATTTCCGTTTTGGTGTTCCAGCAAATCAGTTCAGTGTGTCTCAAACAGGAGTTCTCATCTCAGTGTTCCCAAGTGTTCGTTCCTCAGTGTGCTTGTGTGTGTGTGTTAGATAATTAATGCAGCCGAAAATGCAATCCACCGGCCATTTCCTGCCCTGTCTGCTGTTGGCGGTGTGTGCTGCTGCGTTCACAGGTAATTATTGGACATTTGTTTTTTCTTTTCCCCGCTCCCTCTTAGACGACCCGCTAAAGTGATTTTAAGTTTTCCTTTCATTTTGGTTTCAAAGACGACTTCGGTTTGACTATTAATGAAACACTTCCGGGGGGCACTGTGGCGCGGCTAGCAAGATAAATTAGCCGTCTTTCTGTGGTCGCTTTTTCTCGTCTCAAGACGAGAGAAGTCCCCCACACCGAGAAGCTGAGAAATAGGAGAGACACTCTAATCACTGGTATCCAATTTTTCTTGTGGCGTTATCTTGGTGTGTGAGATGAAAAATTGTAATGGAAGAAATCGAACGTTTCACGAGGAAAAGATGTAAATGATCGGTAGATAAGGAACCTCTTTTTCTGTGGATGAGATCTCTACCGCCTATCGTTATAATTCCTATTCAATGACTTTTAAGTGATAAATTGTCAGCCCAAGTCACCGCCCATGTCACAAGGTTTCTGCCGTAAGGTGTGAATCATCTCCTTCTTCCTCTTCTTACACATCGACCGTACTTGATCTGGACGGTAATGTTCCGGTTCCTAGAAAACAAGTTGAATTGTCTAAGCCCACGAGTCTCTGTCGCGCATCAGTCATCCACATCTCACGTGGTCAGATACTGCTGGCTGGATGTGTCGTCGATGCCGATTTTGAGATAGTTGTGTGCTAATGATGCTGATGATGATGTGTCAGATGGAAGCTGCTAATGTGATGTGTTATTGTCGCACACGCGTATACCCGCGTACGGGCAACAGTCTCGCTCAATATGGCGACGAGAAAAAAGTTTTCGACTTTCAAAAGGTTTTGCGATATGAAGGAGCGTAAGTGCGTTAATGCTTTCTTGCCCTGTTACTTACTTGGTGCCTTCCAAAGTTTTGAGTGTTTTATGGTACTGGAGGAAGCATTACCTGTAAAAGAAGAAAAGAGAGAGTGAGAGAAATTGTTGAAGCACTTGGAAAGTTAAATTGGGAGAACCTGAAAAATTGGAGAAGTTGATGTAATGCTCCCTATTTTTCCAAGCACGGGTAAAAAGCACTGGTAATGTTAATTGTAATGAGAACTATTCAGATAGAGCGTTTACCAGTAAGGACAAGTTATTATTATCTTCAACACATCGCTTCTAACACAGTCTTCCACATGCTCTCTTGCGTGCAATTGCCGGTAGTTGGGACATTTTGTCATTTCGAGTAGTCGATCACGTACCGGCGATAAAACTTAATCCTGTCGGTTGCGGACGTCGGTGTGCCTTATACTTGATGGGCTCGTAAAACCTTGTCTAATGCAGGGCGTGTCGAAGTTGATGCTGTGCCACTACCGGGAGTACATCTGGAAGGCACTAAAAGAAGACCCCTCTCTCTCTCTCTCAGGGTATCGATAATGGACGGGTGTGGGCGCACTAGTAAAAGGTGTTTCTTCCCATACGACTGCGGGAAATTGTACAAAACAACGGGCATGGATAACTTCACACGCGGAGGTGTGTGTCTTGTTGGGAGCTAATTTCACGGTCACCAAAACCAAGCGCCACGGTTCATCAGCAGTAGTCGTGTGTCGTGTTTTTCTCTGTTGAATTTTTCCGCTTTTAGAAGCAAAACCTTGAGCGCACCGTAACCGTGTATACAGACAGACGGAGAAAAATTTTGGAATCTCATCACAACACACACACACGAACAGTTTTGTTCGTTGTTTTGTTTTTGCGCGAACTCATCAAATATTTAATGTTTGCATACGGAGCTGCTTCTGCCCCCAAAAAAGCGTCCACAAGTTTCCATGTGCTTGTCGGCATTTTGTTGGTGCGCGCTCCAAGGTGCTCTCAAGAAAACACTCGAATGTGCGCGCGAATGTATCAATAGCGATTTATGTTGGCTTTTTTTCTTCCCCAGCAAGACCCAAAGTCGATGAATCACACACACGCGCAATTTTTAGTGTTCCGTAATTCGTTCGTCTTTTATTGCTTTTGCCTGATGATAAAGAAAACATCAGAAGTCTGGCTGTCTGGTGCGAAAATGAGCACGTTTAGGCGTCGTCGTTTGTCCGTTATTTATGGAAGTATAATTTAAAAAATGTGCGTGCTTTTCACTCCTGCACGAAGCTGCTGACGGAATGTGTTATAATAATAACACAATAATTCGTCTACCTCGATACCTAACGGTTACCCTCTCTTGAAGCAATTGTTTTTGTTATTTTTAAGTACAAAAAAGTATAAACAATAATATTGGGAGCTCAACCCTCGGAATAGTTAAACCGTTTTTCGGCAAGGTCCTCAAAACAGTTCTCTTATGTTCGTGCCAAAAATTTTAATATTATGATTTGTTCGGGCGCGCCCTGTTTTTTCGAAGACCTTCTCTTGATGCGTCAAACTTTTCACACCGCATCGAGTTTTTGGAGAATTGTCAGGGTCATCCGAATCACACGCGAGAAAACTGCCAACATCATCAGCGCCGTAAGCGGAAACCCCCTAAACAAGAAATGTTTTTTTTGTGAAATAAATCGTTTATACAAATGGTGACCATATGGAGTTGGGATTTTCATTTGAGGAAAACTAAATGGAGCAGGAAAAACTCCATAATTTGGTAATAAAGAAAAGAATTCCGTCATCAGCTTTTGGATGACGGCTGCTCGGTTGTTTGTTCTTGGCTGTGAGGGTTGAATTTTCCGGATACAACACTCCCTCCGTACTTTTTCCATGATCGACACGCGACCCAGAGATGAGTCAACACCACCATGCATGCGGTGCATGCATTTTTGTGTCAGGGTCTTTTCCTCGTGTGTGAGTGCATGTAAGAATGCGTTTGAAAACGATTGCTGGAAGCAAACGGCAGTTAAAAGATTGAGTTGCGCGCCGCGATATTTATACATCCATCAGTGGAGATTGTTCGCTGGACTCATACAATGAACATTAAACGGTTTTTGTACCAGACACACAGCCATTGAAACGCACACTTTTATATACACCTTCACTTCCAAAACATCACTCCGCGCAAAGAAGTCGTCAAGCAAGAAAGAAAAGAAGGTGTATAGGCGCGGTTTTAAAAATATCGAACCTCTGAAGCTATTAATGTTGAGCAAAAGAACGGGGTATTATGGCGGGGTGAGAGGAGAGGGCGAGAGAGAGCGGTGCGGGAACTCCGGAGGGTACGCGTACGCCGTAAAAACCGGCTTTTTTTCTACAGTGCTCGCTCGGGGACCGTGTGGACTTTGAAGCGAAGAGAAAGTTTGCAAGCGCGATGAAGAAACGCTCACACACGGACGGACCAGAGGACAGAAGGGAACACAAAACGGGTTTCGGGCTGTCCGGCTCGTTGAAGTCGTTTGATCCGATCGCGCGCGCGCGCCCGCTTGTCGCTTGACCACAACGCTGTGTGAGGATCGTTTCTTCGCCGTCTTCCGAGCCCTAAACTCTACGATCAAACAAGCTAACGAAAGACTACCAAAAGCGGACACGGCAAGAACGCGGACGAGATTCGATCAAGAGATGTTGAACGACGAGCGCGCGTGATGAGCGTGATGAAGAAAAATATAAAGGCCCGAACTTTTGAAATATCTCGTCCGGGGCCCGGAAAGACGTGTAGAAGTTTTTGAGGGAGAAGGGAAATCCCGAAAAGAAGATTTATAAGAGATAAATAAAATTGGCGCGCGAGCCTCTCAAAACCCCCGGATCTGTGTGTGCCTTTGTTTTGTTCTTTCTCGCGCATCTCTTAAGCAACTCTAAGGAAAGAAGTTTTGTTGTGAAGCATGAGAGAAGCGAAAGAAGACGAAAATTTAAATCTCCACCACCTCAGTCTCTGGCAAAGCGCACGTTTGATGAAGACATGGTGTGTGTGTGTGTTTTGGGCCGAAAAATGTGCGTAGGTTGGTTTTTGGCTCTTTCTGCTTTGTGTTCCCTTAGACGTGATGCCCCGAGGTTTGAGGTTATGTGTCAAACTGTCAGATAGAACAAAACCGGAAAACACCGGGGTGGAGAACGAGCGACGAGAAAACGCGTACAAAAGCAAAGAAGAAACGACAACAAATCTAGTTTCTGTCCGTGTTCTGTCCGTTTCGGTTGCGTCTTCTTCTGCGTCACAAACCCAAAACACCCACCTTCAATTTTGAAGCGAGATAAACCCGTCAAGAAAAAATTAAAGCGGGAGAGCGCGTGTGTGCGAGAAAAGGGAAGATAGAAGAACGTTGAAGAACTCTTGCCTGGGTCTGGTGCAGCGGAATCATCGTTCGGATCATTAAAAATAAATTCAAACCGTTCGCTTCTTCCCGCACGCGCTAGTTTCTGATCGACTTATCTCGACAAGGAATTATCCAGGGAACTACTTTCCGTCTTAGGGACTTTGAAGGTGCCTTGGAGACGGTGGATAGAATTTTAGATGGGGGAAAAATGGCTTGAGATGAATTCTTGCTAAACGTGAACCGAAATCCGAGACTTTGAACGTACTTTTAATACCCGTACTACAAGACCCAGATCTAACGAAGATGTCCATAATTCGCGCAACAGGATTACCCCGTCGTCAATACGATGTAGAATCGATGGGCAAAATTGTAACACCAATTAACTTCACATCGAGTTACTCCGTGTGGCTGGTCGGTCACCGACGTTAAAGCTGACGCGGCGAGATTTCTTACAACTCTCTACGGAGAGTGAAAGTCGGCTGCATAAGTAGGTCACAAAACCGTTTTATTCCTTCGCGAGGATAAACTTTCTCTCGCTCTCGCCGTGCACAGGATGCCTTCAAGCTTCAGCATCTAATTAGCAGCCCTGTCTGCAGGCACGGGCTTGGGTAAAAATAATATTAATAATGGACGCAAGGACTTAACACACGCCCCGTGCAATGCGCCTGTATCGGGGTAGAATTTTAGGAGCTAGGGAGAATACCAAAGCCAAAAAAGGGCGAAATATACTCCACCGGTCATTACCCCGACTTGGTAATGAGACGCGACGGATTTGGTAATTAGCTTCATTTTAACGGACCCCGGTTCAAAGCCCAGCCCCGGTCCGAATGTCCTGTTTGGGTGGCGAGAGTCATCGGGAATTCTTGTTCGAAGAGTCAGTCGAGTGGTCGAAATTTATTATCGTTGAGGATGAGATTACGCGTCTACCAACAACACCAATACACCGAATACGATGACTGTGTGAGGCAGAGAAGCCAAGGACCTTCTGGTTGGGTTCATCCTAGTCGTCCTAGGAACGTGCACAAACGGGCAGCTAATTATCGGCATTATGTAAATTGAGCGGAGTCGCAGTCATCGCAGAAGCCAATTTGTGGCTTTGAAATAAAATGGCTACGGAGAAGCATGTCAAAGCATCATTTACAGGCGAGTTTTTGAAAGTGAAAATGGCGGGGATAAATGGAAAGTGAAAAGCCAGAGCCCCTTTTTGGAAAGAAAAATACAATTCTTGATGTGCGTAAAATATAATTTGTTGCGCTTTGGACCTATCCCTACATCGTAATGCCATTGCACGTCACTATCTTCACTATCTTATCGAGCTCTTATCGATAATTTTAAGTGCAACTATAGGCGCGACAATCGTTCGTGACCTTCTCTTGGTGTTGGGAGAGCGTTGGCTGTGTTTTATTAACCAAAAACCATTGCGTGACTGTTGCCTGAATCAGAATTATATTGGATTAATTATACCTTCGGGTTGTTCGGGTGACACAACCATAAAAATCGCCGACTTTATTGTTTGAGTAGGATTTTGAGGCTTTTTCGGGGCTCTTTCTTTGTACGAGATATTATTAGGATCATATTTTGTTACCACATTTAGCTATTCTTTTCTAATTATTTATTCGCAGGTACCGCGGCTTGAAGTCTTTAAATTTATATTGTGTATTGGTTACCTTTATTGACTATCCTTAGAAAATCGAAAGCCAAAATGAAGTATAGAATCTTCCAAATTGCGGTAACTTCAACTCTGCACTACACAAGACGTGTCACTCCATCTGGAAAACATTCACGTGAACACGCGAAATTACTCAACGCCCTAACATTATGCCGCCGCCCTCGATTCTCTCTACGCACGAAACGTTAATTCAACTCTGCTCAACTGAGATCGATATGGATATGGAGCCTTCAGCACAGAAGGTGTAAAGTTTTCTTTCGTCTGTACACAATTTTCACTCTTGTACAACTAAACTTTCGGACACTGCCCGGACTCTGCCCGGACTCTGCCCGGACTCTGCCCGGACTCTGCCCGGACTCTGCCCGGACTCTGCCCAGCGCTCTCTCTCTCTGACTGACAGGTGGGTTGGGCGCAATTGTGGTTCCCTTGGTCGTTTGTTTGGGCTTTATTATAATCGATTCGGCAGGAAAATAGCTGCCCAGCGCAAAAATAAGCCCACTTCAGAATAGCATTCTAGAACGCTTCGCTTTTTTGCTATGGTTGAGTGTGTGTTGCTGCTAAATTTTCGCGTATGGTGCGAGAACTATTTGCCAATTTTATTTTATTCCTTCCCCATTCTCTAGTTTAGTTATTTACACTCAGCTAGCGTGTGTGTGCGTGGGCAATCGATATGGGCCACTGAGTTTTCCTGTGCCCCCAACCGAGAGAAGCGGGGTGCCCTATTGTTTCTCATCGCAATTGGCTACCATTTTTTTGTGTTTGAATGTTTTCCCCCTTTTTTATATTTCGATTTGAAACTTCCACCATGTAGTACGGAATTCAATTGTATTATTTACTTTCATTCTTTTCTATTTTTCACCTCCCCGTTCGTTTTTTGGTGAGCAATTTCAGCTGTTTTTGCTCAATTTTACTTTGACTGCTCCAAAACTCTAATACCAGCGACACACCAGAGACCGCTTCCGTATTTTATTATTATTTTTCGCACCAATTTTCGAGCACATGACGTGCTCCACAATCGCATGTCCACTTGTGTGAATGTGTGTGTGTGTGTGTGTGTATTTCAGATCGCAAAAAGAGGAAAGAAAATGGAGGTAAAAAAAACCAGACACAAAATTCGTTTCCGCTGGAGCGTATCATGGTCGCCCAACGAGAGCTCTTGTGTGCGTGCGTGCGCGATTTTTTTTTTGCGATGAAATAGAATGTCGCGGTCGCGCACCGTTTTCCGTATTTAGGGTAGCGCGTTCACGTTCGCGTTAAGTACGGTTCGCGTAACGGGAGCCCTATCGCGTGCATTGTGACTCAGCATTAGGGGTGCCGGGTTGGTGCCGGTTGCGAGTGGTGTTGGGATGATTCTAAGCACACTGAATGCACATGTCATCGCCTGTATTCAACACCAACACCAAGCCGCCCCATTCCTAATTAATATTCTTGCGTGGTGCATCGTGATGTCGGCACATCGAACAATGCGCCACCAGAAAAAGAGAGGTCCCCCGCTGTGGTGTTGCGTAAAGAATGGGTGGATGCAAAACGAAAAGAAAGCTTCTACGGCGTGCCAGATATAGAATATTAGGTCACAAGAATAATAGCCGATTGAATTTCAACCATATTTTGCGCGTCAAACGATGTGCGGATTTTGGATACGCAACTTTTCGAAGACTTCACGACCCATATGGCTTGTGTCCCTAATGACTTCAACGCTGAGACTCGACTCGACTCGCTAATCAAACACGGTAGTGTAAAGCAGTTTGGAAGAGCACGTTTTTATCGACACTTGACTCAACGCTTTTAAAACAGTCTCCATAACTTGCCGGGGACTCTCTGTTACACGGATATAAAGCTGTAGTATTAGTGGTCCCACCTGTCAGAGCAAAGCTTTGAAGGCAGAAGTTCTTGGAAACATTATTCACCCGCTTCCAAACATATGTGGGATTTATTATCAAGATTTCAATGTGTATGTGTGTGCTGAATACCATCTCCATCACAACAATAACTACCACAACCCTTAAGCAGGCTATGATAATCGTGTGCTCCACATACCGCGACATACGCGCAAAACGAAGGTGCGCTTTTTATTATCACGCATGTTTCGCGTCGCGTCGTCGCGGCAGGTGACGCTTGGATTCGCGGTCGGGGGTATATCCGCAAGATAAGATAGCAATGCTTATCAGTTGATGAAATAAACAAAATTGATACAAAGTTTGTTTCCTGTCTATGAGATATATTTTTTTTGACAGAAACAGCGAATTATCGTGTGGAACTTTATTCTAATCTTTCGTGTTGGGACTTTTAAATGTTTATTTTAATCTTTCTTCTAATTTTTGTATCTTTAAGGCCATTTTTTACTCTCAAGTCTTCCTCAACTGCTACTATCTTGTGGCGTTTTGTTTTTATTTACCTTTTTGAATGTTTTTTTATTTAATTTTTATTCTTATTTGTCGCACTATCTTTTCTGTTTTGTTATTGTCTATATTTGTTATGTTTAATTACTCTCTGCTACGATTTGTATTGCTTGAGTAGTTTGTCTATTTAAGTATACTTGCAAAAATATATTTTAAATCAGTTGTATTATCGCTTTTTGCATAATTTCTCATATTTTTATAGCTGTTAGAAGCACCAACATGACATTTATTAGTAGGTGACTGTTGTTGGAACAGTTGTGTCACCCACTTTTCTTCCATGCTTGCATTTTTAATTGTTATTATTCCAAGCTGACAAATGTGCAGATAGAGAGAGACGGTGATCCAGTTGCACCGCAAGAGGAGGAGCACCAAGACCTCAATTCCCCCGTCCTTTCACCGCTCTTTCAGGCATGTTCTAACATTGCAATCGAATACCGGATGCAGCAATGTTCGTAATTAAAGCGATAGAACGACGAAAGAGTGAAACAGAACGACAAGTCCGCCGTCGAAGCGCTCTCAAAACACGCGTGCAATAAACAAAAGCAAACGAGCTTCTTATACCCGGTGTTGTGTTGCATTTGTGGTCGGCTTTTTGCATGTTTGATGCGGCCCACAATGCGCGCCCGTTGATCAATTGCAAGTGACCTTTTTCTTCGTTCGTGGGGAGCGCACTCTACGCTAGCGAAAGGAATTCCAAAATTGCGTTCACAACAAACACAAAGGACAAGAAGCAGCGCTGCTGTGACATTGGAGATGTTGAGAAGTTGGCTCTTTTTTGTTGTTCGGTGTTAAGCTTCTCATAATCGCACACAACGAGATGAGGGCAGCAAGAACGACGTCATCTTTCTTGCGCACTCGCCGCATACTTATTGAATGGCGTGAAACAGTCGAAGAAGGTCAACATAATTAAAGTCTGCCAACTTTTTTCTTAGCGAGACAGACCGCGTCCAAGCATTTTATGGGTAAGCAATAGTCATAATAATGTGTTTGTAAAGCTGAAAATTAGATATCCATTGTTTTATGTTTAAGAACGGTTGCGTTAATTAAACAGTTTCATTTTAAAACGTGTGTTTCTTCTTAACGAATAAACATAAAATATTTACTCTTAATGGGGTTTTTGGTGCCTCCATTCTGAAGCCCCAAAACACTTAAGCAATTCAGGCACGTTATCTCTTAAATTTAATTAAACTGCTTTTCAATAGCACCTGGACATTTCGAATTCCAGCGTCGTCTTGCTCTCTCGAGCGTAATAAGGGTGACTTCTCATCCCTTAAGCTCATACCAAACTCCCCCCAAAAAAAGAGCACGTTTGATTGACCCATTAGACAAAAGAGAAACAGAAACAAACCAGTCAGTCGGCCGGGGTGTACCTTCCGCTAAACGGGAACGCTCAGTGTAATTGCACTTTAATCGTGCTTTTCCTTCGGTTTTCCAGAACGGAAGTGTTCCTGTATATCCGGTCCCATACACAGGTGCCCAACATTATTCCGAATGTGAACACATGTGAGCCTGGTAGGGAAAAACGATAAGAAAAACACGCGAAAGCGCGTCTAATAATGTTGTAAGGATCGGTGTCCCTCAACAGTCCCCCGAGGCTTTTCAAAGTCCCCGAGCTCTGGAAAGAGGGGGCGATCATGGTGTGTGGTGGTAATGATGAAATCGACCATATTTTCTGGATAGCCCCATATTTCACCGGAACACCTCCTATTCCAAGCCGGTCGTTAACACTCCGAAGCAGTAGGGGTTGGTGAGCATATGTGTAATAAACGCCGTTGTCCACAGTAAAAACACCTTCGATGGATTTTTTTTGTTATTTCGATGGAATTCTACCTTTCTCCTGTCCGGATTCTATCGGGGGGAAGGGAAGGGTTGGAAGAAGTGCATCCCTTCAACCATGACACCCTTCTGTCTGATGTGTGTGTGTTGGCCTGCATCATCCTGTGTAATGCCATTGCCGGGCGTTGTTGCGGTTCAGTTGGTTCCGATGGCCAAAACGACGCTTTTCCGACAACGACGGCTATTTTCATTCTCTCTCTCCGTTTGTCCAGTACTCGGAACAACGATGGAGGGTTGTTTGTTTGGTGTGTGTGCGTATGTGTCTGAGGTAGTGGTTTGTTCTTCCCACGTGGGTTGGTTCTGCGGTGATGGTTCTCCGGGCCGTGTACCTTGGGGTTTTGGAATTGTGGTGGTTCGGTGCGGCTTTTATGCACCCGGCGGGTTGGAGGGGAGAAAGAACGTTTCACTGATGGATTTGAATATATTTTCTGACCGAAGGGGCACACACACACACATTCACAACACGGGGAGAATGTTGAAAACCTTAGGGTGTTTGATGACCGCAACCTGTGTTTGTTGGGGTCTGGAAATGCATTGGGAATGTTACAAGAAATAGGAGCAAATTATTTTCAAAATATGAGGTTTTAGTTGAGCACGAAAGATCTTAATTTTCACTGTCAACCATAAAGATCCTGGTCACGGCACCACGTATTAGTCTATTTTCTTCAAGAGCAAAATACAGATTAAAACATTTTTGAAGCTCTATTTAAATTCTAGCTTTAATGCTAAGAAATGTTGAAAAATATCATTTTTAAGAGCCATAAAATCATAACATAGTCGTATCCTGGTCACGGCACCAAGAACGATAACACCTTAATTAAAACTTCTTTAAAATTCTAGCTTTAATAAACCAAAATGAATGCTTATCAAGATTAAAGATCAGAAATGTGTAGACTAGATGATGTTAGAAATCCTGGTCACGGCACCAATATTGGAATTTGGCCTACAATTTACTTTAAAATAGTTGTCTCACTAAGAATTCCAACTTTAAACATAACCTAAGCTTCAAGCTATCGAAGAAGGACACCGTCAGGTCAAACACCTCACTAGAATCAAGACCCTAGGGTTGAATAAACCATCCACAAAAGAGAACATTATGACGTTTAGAGCATTAATCTCTATACACGCGTGTTCTATTATAGCAAGTAATCTTTGCTAGTTTGGGAAGGATTTTTTTGTGTGTTTTCCCTTTCCATCGATCGTTTCTACCCTTTAAAAGGATGTAGGGGGTATACGTTCTCCTCCCCAGCAAAGAAGCTTCTTTTATGATAAACAAATTCTCCAGTATTGCTTCCTTTACCGCATGCCCGCGCGAAGGAGATAAATGAGTTTCCGAAGCCCAAGATAAGCTGACAGCGAAAGCCCTCCAACGTCACTCTACGCTGGGTAGCTGAGTTTTTATTTTGTTCTTCTTTAAAGAAAAAGCTCGCCGTTAAAAATGACAAACCAGAGAAGAGCAGACATGAAGGAAGGTTAGAAACCGCAGGAGAACCACGTTAGAACGACCTTCTTTAACGGGCCCCGAAATAACGTACTGTGTGGAGAAGATTTTCCAAAAATGATAATAAATGCAACGCGCAGAAGGTTTTTCGTTTCGTTCGGGTTGCTGCTACAGTGTGGTCACACTTCGTTGGACATTGCTTGTCGCGTCTCGCATTTGAGTTTTGGTGTCTAGATACCCCGGCGA
The DNA here is from genome assembly GCA_002091835.1 of Anopheles maculatus. NCBI lineage: Eukaryota > Metazoa > Arthropoda > Insecta > Diptera > Culicidae > Anopheles > Anopheles maculatus. The sequence goes on from KZ061640.1 coordinate 64,856, forward strand.
GAACGTTGACAAATAGATTAATTAAAAAGCGACAGTTGAGTTAATGGTTCGGAAGGAGATTAAAGTTTTCCATCTCTATGAGAAGCTCTCGCAGTAAAGAGAGGGTCATAAAAACCTGACTAGGGTCCACATGAAACGAAGGTGAAAATGAAAGTACGTTCCGTGTTGCATTCTAATGACTCCAAAATATTAATATGCACTTTTGAAATGCAGTTAGAGGGGAATAAATTTAAATTTAAATAAATTCTGTGGTAGAATAAAATATTCAAAAGCCATGCACACGGTACCTTTCAGACATTAACAGTCACATAGTCAACATAATCTTTTAATTAACCCAAATTGGATCGCGTCTAATAAATTCATTATAGTTACAAATAACCCCATATATCCACCATTTTGCTAGACGAAATAGTGTTACGTCTTGGTGTATGGTTCATATTGCGCCAGCCAACTGGGAAAGAATCGTACCCTTTGTCAGCTAGAACTGACTTCTCACGACGTGTGGAGAGGATGTCTACTGCTCGCGGATCTGCTGCATCCGTTCCACATTTACTGCGTTTCTTTTTGTGGCGTTGCTGCCTTACTGCCCTCAAATGCATTTCCTGCGTGCGTCGTTGCAGTATGCTAACGTTTGCGATCTCCGCATAAAAACTATTTGCGCTTCTTCGTTTGCCGCACACGAAAAAAAAGAAGCATTACGCCATATACACTCTTAGCTTGTTATGCAAAAAGGAAAAGGAAAAAAAAACAGACTCAGCTCCACAGCCAGACAAAGCCACGAGGTCAACTGTGTGTGTGTTATACGCAAAAACGCAACCGACAGAAGGGTCACACGCTGGCGGGAATTCTTGACTCTTCGTCTCTCAATCGTTTGTGCCTGTCGAGAAGAGAGAGAGAGAGAGAGGGAAAGGAAAAAGAAGGCTACAACAAACAAGCCCAAACCGTCGGATCTCGCGTCTTCGCGTGTTTCCCCGGTGTGTTGTGAAAAATTCTCACATTGTCTTATGCCCAGGCATGCAGTGCAACCCGAGCGTGCCTTCGAGGTGCTTTTTTTGATCCACCAAGTCAGTTTGTTGGTTACGTTGGGCAGGGTTTTCCGATTCTGTGGATCTATACATGTTCCAGCTGTGTGTCCCGCAAGAGACTTCACCAAAACAAATGGGCGCCTCCGCGACCAACTAACCAACCAACCTTGTGACCACTGAGACGCGAGATCTCTCGGTGCACAAGTGTCTTTCGCTCGGCAAATTCTCCAATGTGTATGAAGATATCAACACACGCCTTTATGATTTGATGCACTTTTATTTCCTACTGCACGCCCTGCTCGCGCTCGGTGGTGGCTTGGATTTAAAGTCAGGGCCCCGGATCTAGGCCACTCGAACCATCCATACTAAGGGAAAGA
>KZ061640.1:66275-114815 GCA_002091835.1 Anopheles maculatus
GGAGGACGGTGGGAAACTTTCATATTTCCGGATCCAGGAAAAGACAGAAGCGAGCGAGAAAGAGTGTGCGAGAATGCACGTGCCTTGCGCGCGCTGCAACGACGATATCCGCACACACATAATCGCGTGTGAGTGCGTTTTCCCTTTACGGTGAACAGTAGACAGCGTGTGTGTTGTCAGCATTTCTCTCTGACTGTGCCTTATCGCTTGTGCCTGCATTCCTCCTGCAGTAATCACGGTTTCTTTTTTCTCCTTGTGCTTTTAATCGCGTTTTATGCTTGCTTTAATTGAAGTGTACTATTTTCTTCTCGCCCTCTTGGAGGAATTGTGCGCGGCGGAGGAGAGGTTCCAGCGTGCAGGAATCAGCGCTCGCGAAGCGCGCACGTGCTGTCATTTGGTGTGGTTGTTTTCGTTTTTTGTTGAGATCTCTTTTTTCTGTTGTCTGTCTTGCGTTTTGCGAATAATTATCCGAGTCTTCCCGGGGGGGTAATGCAAGGAAAGGTGTGGTTATCCGGGTGAGGTTTTAGTTTTGTACGACGGAAAGCGCTTTTTTGTTTTTGTGTTTCGATTTCTGCAGTTTTGCTGCAACATCGTGAGAATCTCGTTGCCTTTTTTACGTTCGCAAACAGGAAAGGAAAAACTCTTACTTTCGCTAAACAAGAGAGTCGAGTACATGTGCGTTTGATGTGTGCTACTTTTCTTTTTGCACGTGCGACACACGATGACCGCCACACAGATCTCTCTGATGAGATGGTAATGCGAGGGATAGTTGTGATGTGAGTACGCGTATGTAGTAGAGTATAGCTTCCAGAGGTCTACAAGACATCCAGGCTTTATCTCTCTTAGCAGTTGGATGTAAATTTTGACGTTTTAAACACGAAGATGGCCTCCCAATGTCTAGTGATCATGAACTCATTTTTCTTTCTAAAAATCTGGGTGCGCTTCTGACCTAAATTTCTTGACTTGCCTACCTACAGTAGGCCTATTCTCAAAAAATGAAACACGAATTGAATGGCACATAAAAATTCCTTTTCAAAAATCTAATTCTACGCAACCACAATTGGCTCGCTGACAGTTTTTCAACGTTCAGAGCACCTCGCTCCCCCTTTAGCTGCGTACAACACAAAGAGCTTTTTGGTGTGACTGATGATGCGCGCAACCCCAAAAAAGCGATAGGCAAGATGAGAGCGCGGAATAGGCCGGCTCATCTTATGACAGCTACTGTCACGTTTGTTTACATTCGTCGTTTGGTGGTGCCGCACGGTTTCGAGTGACCCCCTCACCAACAAATCTCGAAGTACGCGCACCGTTCGCGCCGGGGTTGTTCTGGATGATTGAACACAACGTGTTTTTTTTTTCTTCGTCGACACGAATTTGGGTGAAGAATTCGGCTTGTTGCCATTAACCTGGGAGGTGTGTGGAAGTGGAATGTCATTACCGTCTATTAAATGATTGTTGATGAGTGTCTTTTTTTTCGCTCGGTTGTTGTGTGTGTGGTAATTTCATTTTTGGCTGTCAAGAGACGAGGGTGTTCTTTTCTTCTGGAACAATGAGCACATCGCTTACAAGGAGAAGGTGTGTAGGAATTCTGGTTTCGGGTGTATCGGTCATGTCGCGCGGGTGTCGAAAAGTATGTCGATGAGTTTTTAGAATACATGTTCTAATGTGACACGATTTATTCAAGCGTGCGTGGAATGGTGGCTAGAATTTGGAACGCTTGTATGACCGACCGGATGTAGAGTTCTGAGGCGAAGTTCTATGTATTTATTTTAAGAGAATCTTTGGAGTCTTCTACGAGGTGGAGTTTACGTTGTAGACTATGGAGGAGTCCCAAATTTGGAAGATGTCGTCCAGTACAACTGCTGTCACATTGTCAGATATCGAAGAGACATTAAATCAACTTTTTAACATCGTAAGATGGTACCTAAAACAGAGAACATACCAGATATCGAAGTGGAGTTCGCTCAAGGAATATTCGATTCAGTTTGGAGAATTTCTTTGTGGTCTTTATTGAGATCGCTGGTTCCTCATTCAAATTTTAGAATTGTTTTTGATGGAAAATTTATCTCTTGGTAGGCTTCAGGTATCAGGGATTCTTCTGATGGGTTATAGAATACTCTATTGCGATCACGTCTTAGAGAGAAGTATCTTTGATGCTTCAGAGCAGGAACTTAGAAAATATCATCCACTGCTGTCACATGGTTAGAGAATTTCTTTGAGGTCTTTATTGAGATCGCTGGAGCCTCTCTTGAGTTCAAGAATTGTTTTTGATGGAAAAGTTGAACCCTTGGTAGCTTTCATTGAGGTATCTAGGACTCTTCTGATGGGTTATTGAATCAGGCTCTACTGAGACCACCGTTTCGCTCTTATAAACGCTCTAATAAGAATTATAAATTCTATGTTTGGTACTAAACCTGTTGAAGGTACTAAATTGGTTGAAAACCTCAGTTAAACAGCTAGGTTTCATTCGAATGAAATAATAACAACTCGCCGAAGAAAATAGCGTTATTTACCTCGTGCAGCAACAACAACCACACCAGGATTATTTATTCCGCTTACCAACCGAACAACCGCAAACCGTTCCATTTTAACGTTCTTTTCTTTGCCCGTTTTCATTAACCAACTTCCAGTGCGCGAACCAATAACGTGCCAATAGGAGAAAAAGAGGAGCAATCGACATGGAAATGCACGAGCAGGCACAATCCGAGTTTTCCCCCCGAAAAATTCCATCCAAAAACTGCGTGTCGAATCGGACGCGGACGCGGAAGGAAACACGACACGAGAGCGAAACATTGGAGAATATGGACGGCGCCATCGCCGGCCGCCGCCCCATATTGATTCCGTCGTGGCGAATCGTGTGCCGGGGGCCATTTTAACCCATTTTCTGCAAAACCGCCCGCAACCGAAAAACGGAACCAAATGCAATCAAGGCGGGGTAGAGATTGAGGTTCAATCCCGGAACTGGTGGTGGATTTTTGGGAACGTGAAGAATGTACGGGAGAACCACAAAACACCACCGCCGTAGCTTGTTGTCCCTTTTTTTTCAGGGTGCGAGTGGAGACTTTTCCTTTTTCCAAATTTCACACCATCCAGGCAGCGAGCGAGGAGACCTCCGACAATTGGCACACATTTTCGCGTCCTATATGCTAAAACGAATCCCACACCTTTCCCCGAGGGCTATGGCACAGGAGTGTCCATGTCCGCATCGTTAATTATGTCACCTTAGCTTGCGTCGTTTTTTTTTGTTTAACGGGGCGTTGATGACGGCTACGCGATAAAGTGTGGTGTCTGGGTGTGTGTGTGTTCTTTGTATTTTTGCATTTGCCCTTCGGGGGTGGATGAGGGTTAGCAGCGTTTCATCACATACGAGGAAAACCTGGGAAAAACGCGGCCAGACGCGCACTCTCTAGAACTAGCCACTTCGTGGTCGTGTTTTGTTGAGGCGAATGGTGGGCAGCAAAGTGTGTGTGTGTCCACAGAGAAAGTTATGGATCTCGGTGATGGATTTAACGGGGTGTGTGTGTGGGGAAGGTGAGAAGGATGGTACTGTTTACTGGCGGAAGAGAGCAGGGGAGTGGGGGACACACTCCGCGGACAACAGTGGCTTTGACGGGAAAGCAAAATAAAGCAGGTCGCCGCGGTCACATACAAATATGCAAAGTGAGTCAGTCCGAAGGGAGTTGAAGGCACACAATTGTGCTTGATGTTTCTGTATGTGTGTGTGTGCGCCACCCAGGTCCAGCTTTGGCGTGACGCGTATTTGTTTTTCTCCAGGTTAGCAAAGCAAAAGAAGGTGGCGTCCGTTATGAAAAGTTTGCTTTCTAGAGCAAGAGCGCTCGCTGAGCTGTTTGGTGGTTGACACGCGAGAGTTGATTCAATTGTGCGCGGAGAACTGTGAGAAAATAATGACTAATTTAAATGTCTTTCGTCAAGTATTTGTCCACTTTATTAATGGCAATTATTAGTTTTTTTTATCTTTGTTTAAATCGTTGTTTTATCACTTGAAATTCTTCTTGTAAATCTATTTTCATTTTTAGCTTATTTTCTATTATCGTTTGTTCTTTTCCTCTTACCTGATTCGTAATTTTAACTTTCTTGATTTTTTCCTTGTTTTGTTATGATGTTCTAAATTCCTGTTCGATATTTCTATGCATTTTCTTGATTTTTAACTCCTTTTTTAGATAATTTTCCTTGTTTTCATGTTTTTCTCGATTTATTATTGCATCTGTTAATGTTTTTTTTTTTTCATATTTTGGTTTTTAAACCATCTGTTAGCTATTTTCATAAATTGAAATTTGTTTAAAACATTCTTTAAATTGTTTTCATATGTCTGTTTTATAAAATTCATTAAAAAGTCTATGTTTTTTTTTTAGTTCAACATACTTTTCATGCAGCAAATAATTTAAGCCAATTCTAATAACATACTGTACCAGTGTCTGAAAATGCTTTATAAAAACATTACTAAAAACCAGACATTACAATACACTTTCCCATTCTTTAAATTGTTTTCATATGTCTGTTTTATAAAATTCATTAAAAAGTCTATGTTTTTTTTTTAGTTCAACATACTTTTCATGCAGCAAATAATTTAAGCCAATTCTAATAACATACTGTACCAGTGTCTGAAAATGCTTTATAAAAACATTACTAAAAACCAGACATTACAATACACTTTCCACGGATGCCTGCCGGTAAAGTGGGTTGACACGGTTCAGGGAGTTTATGACAAGTGTGTGTTGTTTATAATAGCTACACCAACTTGCTGTCGACCGTATTTCGAAACAGGCCCAGAAGTATTTAATAGCATTTCAAACTCACTCGAGTAGCAGTGGCAGTAGAGTAGTACGCAAAACATGAAGCAGTAAAACAGCATAAAACTCATTCACCGTGGGTTGAACACACACACATAACTAGAACGTCATCATACGTCAAAACGGTGCAGCTGATGGCGGAAAAATATGAAACAAACGTACAATGCGAGAGAGAAAATAAAACGAACGAAGTGAAAAACTGCTATTAAAATGTGTTTTTAATACTTTACTTTACTTTACTCATTTTTCAATTGTCAAAAGTCAACTGTTAGTAGCAATGGGTGTGTGTGTGTTTGGTGTGCCTTTTCCCAACTGCGACAGGCAGAATTGGGTCGCTACCCCGTTTTTTTCATGCCGCTTCTTCAAAACAATCAGAAATTGCGAATGAATTTTTCTCGTTGTGCGGGGGTGGCTACTAATTCGCGAGCGTGCATTTTGCTGAAAGTTGGTATATATTTCATCTTTTATGATGCATTTTTATGTTGTGTTTGTTGTGTTGCATACTCATACGACAAGCTCTCCTGTTTTTCTTCCGATTCCGGAAAGTTTCGCGCATTTTGGCGTTTTTCCAACAATAAATGCAACCAATGTGTTTGTAACAAATTCAAAAAAAGTGAGCTTACAATGGTAGTTGTGTCGTAAAAGTTTTCAAAAAATAATTAAAATGGTAGAAAACTGTGCATTTCAATAGCGGCCTGCAGGAAAAATCGATTTTCCCTACCATTTGTTTGTTTGTGTGTGGAAAATAAATTAAACCCAGTGTTGACTTCCCGATGATTGGGCGGTTGCTACTGTCACATGGTCTGTAACGGCTGGTAACCCTTCATTCTGGTACAGAGCCGTTACTGGGAGAATAAGCCATAATTAAGCGGTTTCTGGTTTGAATGAATTATTAACTGCATTTTTGTGTGCTCCTGTTGCCGGTGCCAACAACCTGCAGCAAAGTGACACGCTACGCTGAAAAACCACAGGCTTGATAATAATTTAACTTGTAGGTTTGCAAGTGTGTAACAGATTGTGATTTTGTTTTCTGCCCAAAAAAAAACGTGCCATTTAACAGGGGCTTTATGTTTTGCGCTGTTGGGGAAAAAGTTAAGCAGCTCTAGATTCTAGATTTGGGTGGGGTGGGATTGGAAAGTTAATTTTCCTTCGAACTCCTATCTCTCCTCGATTGGATTATAATCGGCCTTCTTCCTACGCGCCCAGCTCTGTGTCTCTCCAAGTCTTCCTAAGTCTCTGCAAGGCTTCCTTTCGAACATTCAGACAAACGAAATGTCATCCGGAAGAAATTCAAGATGGCAGAAAATTTATTTCCTAACAGCTTACTCGCTACCACCACTCACCTGATCTCCCTCACACACTCTATCTCTCTGGGTGATCGGCCACCGGTTGGTAGCACGATATCGTGTTTCTGTGTGTCGACCCTCCACCACCGAAGCTCCAGCTCAATTAACCTTACACAACCCCTGGCACAACAAAAAAGCCCTTGGGTTTTATTTTTCCTAATGCGCTCGATCGACATTTTCCTGTTTGGTGGTACACGCTTCTCCACACTGCTCGTGTAATTCAACGCTTGCCGTAGCTCAAGCATGCTCGACAAGAGAGCGATAGAAGTGAGCGATCGTGGGTGATATTATGCCCGGCAAAAGCTGCAAATACAAATTGCCATTATGTTTGCAAAAAGCAGCGCGGCAAAGGAGGCCTCCTCACGCCACGCTCTAGGAGGTGTCAAGTGTTCAATTACAAAACATTTATAGTTTCATTTTACATCGATGAGTATCGACCACCCAGGAGGCAACGTTTAGTAGACGGGGGGGTGGATTAGATCGGTGCGGATTGTTTGCATTGATCATACGACTCGCTCGACTCGCTTATAATATGGATCCGGATCGTGTAGAGGAATCCAATTTCAGCTTGACAGAGGGAAACTGAGGCGCATTTTGTTTCAAAACATTGAACAATTCGTTTGGATTTTGCAGTGTTTGCTTGTCGGTCGGGTTTAATTTTGTTTTGAAATGCTTTATTTGTCTTTCGGGAGATCCTAAGTAGTCTATGTGTGGATGTCAATTTATGTGAATTGATTCTTACAATTTTGATATCCAGAGCTTCGGACATGCTTAATTAGAAGCTTTTTAATCATCTTCATACCATCACTCACTTTAAACGACCTAATTTTGTGGTTCCAAAAACCAAATTTCTATTCTTTACCCTCAGTACCCTCAAAACTCATTCGAGTCCTCTAACAGCTAACTTTAATTACTTCACATTCGGAGGGGGCAGCTACATAAACCAACCGAACACACCACACCAGGCTCATTTAACTTTATCGTGTATCGTCCCTAGTCGCAAATGCTTGTCCGACATCGATAACTACAATTTATTTTAGTACACAGCACCCAATTCAATGTAAGTCAATCTATAATAGGCATCTTCACCCATTTTATCGACCGCCCTGTATCCGCACCGGCACACAAGCAAAAAACAAGCTCATATGACACGGAAAAAGGCAATTTCGATTGATTATAGGTTCTCTCGGGGGCAGGCCATTGTTATCTACACAAAAATAGGGAGGATAAATCGTCCAAACCACCATCGTCTACCCCGAAAAAGAAAACTCAACTATAGGGAACCGGGGAAAATAGATAACAGGGAAGGATAGTAGTTGCTGTACGAGATGAACATGAAAGAGGAAACTTTGAGTAGCACAGAGAGAGAGTCGGAACACTGGACTCTTCCTGGACTTCCACGGGATGATAACAATTTGTGAAAGCGAGTCTTGTTACTCTCAATCACCATCGCCGTATCACTTGGAGTTAATTGCTTTAATAACGTGTAATCACTTTGTTAATCTTAATAGGCAATGGCGCGGTCATACAAACAGGCACCACAGGAGAATGCCAACAGGGGTAACATAATCTCATCCTTGGAGAGTTTGAGCTCTCGAACACGACGCAACTCATTCGGAACGGAATGTCCGATTCGTCCGAAAGTTAGTCTAATGGATTTATGCCCGCGCCACAGTGAAAGATCTGATTTTTGTGTCGGGACGAAATCTTTCATAGATCAGGGCAGTGTTCCGAGTTCCGAGATATTCTGCTGCAACAGCACGCAGCAGGAAAAAAGTCTATGTTTTTTTTTTAGTTCAACATACTTTTCATGCAGCAAATAATTTAAGCCAATTCTAATAACATACTGTACCAGTGTCTGAAAATGCTTTATAAAAACATTACTAAAAACCAGACATTACAATACACTTTCCACGGATGCCTGCCGGTAAAGTGGGTTGACACGGTTCAGGGAGTTTATGACAAGTGTGTGTTGTTTATAATAGCTACACCAACTTGCTGTCGACCGTATTTCGAAACAGGCCCAGAAGTATTTAATAGCATTTCAAACTCACTCGAGTAGCAGTGGCAGTAGAGTAGTACGCAAAACATGAAGCAGTAAAACAGCATAAAACTCATTCACCGTGGGTTGAACACACACACATAACTAGAACGTCATCATACGTCAAAACGGTGCAGCTGATGGCGGAAAAATATGAAACAAACGTACAATGCGAGAGAGAAAATAAAACGAACGAAGTGAAAAACTGCTATTAAAATGTGTTTTTAATACTTTACTTTACTTTACTCATTTTTCAATTGTCAAAAGTCAACTGTTAGTAGCAATGGGTGTGTGTGTGTTTGGTGTGCCTTTTCCCAACTGCGACAGGCAGAATTGGGTCGCTACCCCGTTTTTTTCATGCCGCTTCTTCAAAACAATCAGAAATTGCGAATGAATTTTTCTCGTTGTGCGGGGGTGGCTACTAATTCGCGAGCGTGCATTTTGCTGAAAGTTGGTATATATTTCATCTTTTATGATGCATTTTTATGTTGTGTTTGTTGTGTTGCATACTCATACGACAAGCTCTCCTGTTTTTCTTCCGATTCCGGAAAGTTTCGCGCATTTTGGCGTTTTTCCAACAATAAATGCAACCAATGTGTTTGTAACAAATTCAAAAAAAGTGAGCTTACAATGGTAGTTGTGTCGTAAAAGTTTTCAAAAAATAATTAAAATGGTAGAAAACTGTGCATTTCAATAGCGGCCTGCAGGAAAAATCGATTTTCCCTACCATTTGTTTGTTTGTGTGTGGAAAATAAATTAAACCCAGTGTTGACTTCCCGATGATTGGGCGGTTGCTACTGTCACATGGTCTGTAACGGCTGGTAACCCTTCATTCTGGTACAGAGCCGTTACTGGGAGAATAAGCCATAATTAAGCGGTTTCTGGTTTGAATGAATTATTAACTGCATTTTTGTGTGCTCCTGTTGCCGGTGCCAACAACCTGCAGCAAAGTGACACGCTACGCTGAAAAACCACAGGCTTGATAATAATTTAACTTGTAGGTTTGCAAGTGTGTAACAGATTGTGATTTTGTTTTCTGCCCAAAAAAAAAACGTGCCATTTAACAGGGGCTTTATGTTTTGCGCTGTTGGGGAAAAAGTTAAGCAGCTCTAGATTCTAGATTTGGGTGGGGTGGGATTGGAAAGTTAATTTTCCTTCGAACTCCTATCTCTCCTCGATTGGATTATAATCGGCCTCTTCCTACGCGCCCAGCTCTGTGTCTCTCCAAGTCTCCCAAAGTCTCTGCAAGGCTCCCTTTCGAACCTTCAGACAAACGAAATGTCATCCGGAAGAAATTCAAGATGGCAGAAAATTTATTTCCTAACAGCTTACTCGCTACCACCACTCACCTGATCTCCCTCACACACTCTATCTCTCTGGGTGATCGGCCACCGGTTGGTAGCACGATATCGTGTTTCTGTGTGTCGACCCTCCACCACCGAAGCTCCAGCTCAATTAACCTTACACAACCCCTGGCACAACAAAAAAGCCCTTGGGTTTTATTTTTCCTAATGCGCTCGATCGACATTTTCCTGTTTGGTGGTACACGCTTCTCCACACTGCTCGTGTAATTCAACGCTTGCCGTAGCTCAAGCATGCTCGACAAGAGAGCGATAGCAGTGAGAGATCGTGGGTGATATTATGCCCGGCAAAAACTGCAAATACAAATTGCCATTATGTTTGCAAAAAGCAGCGGCAAAGGAGGCCTCCTCACGCCACGCTCTAGGAGGTGTCAAGTGTTCAATTACAAAACATTTATAGTTTCATTTTACATCGATGAGTATCGACCACCCAGGAGGCAACGTTTAGTAGACGGGGGGTGGATTAGATCGGTGCGGATTGTTTGCATTGATCATACGACTCGCTCGACTCGCTTATAATATGGATCCGGATCGTGTAGAGGAATCCAATTTCAGCTTGACAGAGGGAAACTGAGGCGCATTTTGTTTCAAAACATTGAACAATTCGTTTGGATTTTGCAGTGTTTGCTTGTCGGTCGGGTTTAATTTTGTTTTGAAATGCTTTATTTGTCTTTCGGGAGATCCTAAGTAGTCTATGTGTGGATGTCAATTTATGTGAATTGATTCTTACAATTTTGATATCCAGAGCTTCGGACATGCTTAATTAGAAGCTTTTTAATCATCTTCATACCATCACTCACTTTAAACGACCTAATTTTGTGGTTCCAAAAACCAAATTTCTATTCTTTACCCTCAGTACCCTCAAAACTCATTCGAGTCCTCTAACAGCTAACTTTAATTACTTCACATTCGGAGGGGGCAGCTACATAAACCAACCGAACACACCACACCAGGCTCATTTAACTTTATCGTGTATCGTCCCTAGTCGCAAATGCTTGTCCGACATCGATAACTACAATTTATTTTAGTACACAGCACCCAATTCAATGTAAGTCAATCTATAATAGGCATCTTCACCCATTTTATCGACCGCCCTGTATCCGCACCGGCACACAAGCAAAAAACAAGCTCATATGACACGGAAAAAGGCAATTTCGATTGATTATAGGTTCTCTCGGGGGCAGGCCATTGTTATCTACACAAAAATAGGGAGGATAAATCGTCCAAACCACCATCGTCTACCCCGAAAAAGAAAACTCAACTATAGGGAACCGGGGAAAATAGATAACAGGGAAGGATAGTAGTTGCTGTACGAGATGAACATGAAAGAGGAAACTTTGAGTAGCACAGAGAGAGAGTCGGAACACTGGACTCTTCCTGGACTTCCACGGGATGATAACAATTTGTGAAAGCGAGTCTTGTTACTCTCAATCACCATCGCCGTATCACTTGGAGTTAATTGCTTTAATAACGTGTAATCACTTTGTTAATCTTAATAGGCAATGGCGCGGTCATACAAACAGGCACCACAGGAGAATGCCAACAGGGGTAACATAATCTCATCCTTGGAGAGTTTGAGCTCTCGAACACGACGCAACTCATTCGGAACGGAATGTCCGATTCGTCCGAAAGTTAGTCTAATGGATTTATGCCCGCGCCACAGTGAAAGATCTGATTTTTGTGTCGGGACGAAATCTTTCATAGATCAGGGCAGTGTTCCGAGTTCCGAGATATTCTGCTGCAACAGCACGCAGCAGGAATTCATAAAATGTCCATCCGTCCGTGAGTGCAATTCCAATTAACTTTGGCAAGCAAGCAGAAAACAAAAACTCCGATTTCGGGGCTAGTTCCTGCCGGATTAGGGGTGTGCAGAATGTGTGGTGTGGAAGGGTTTATCAGCCTCTCTCCACTGCTGTGCTGGTCAAATATTTGTCTAGCATCTGCCACGGTGCCCTCTCACACGCTTCGACAGCTCATCACATTCCGATTTTCTCATTGATTGATCATCAGCAACAGGAACAGTGGTGAAGGGAAATGCGCGCCAGCAGATCATAATTGCATCCGATGTGTGGTGGTATGCCTGTCAATCGCAAGACGACGGACCGTTCCAGGGCTACACAACATCTTGACACTTGCGCCATTTCCTCGCTCGGTTAATAGCTACAACGAAAGGAAAAACGCGCCTAGCAAGATGTAACCGGATGTGTGACAGGTTGTGCTGTGATGCCTCTCCTCTTCATTGAGGTTCGTTCGTTTTTTGGTGAGTTCGTCATCTATCCCGTGTCTTGGGAGGGGGGGACTCCTAATGAGACGATTCTTTCTTACGTCTATTGATTTCTTCTTGTGTCCGACATAGAGAGACTTGACTAATGAGTCGAAGAATGTATGATGGATTGAGAAGTCGTGTGAAAAGCGGAGAAAGCTCTTCTTACATTCTTCTTCAAGCCGAATGCATGATGGTGGTTGTCCCTCAGCAAATGTGTGTGTGCTCCCTTTTTGTCTGCTTTGCCAAAGTACCAATGCGATTCGAGCGACTGTAAGCGCAATTCGAATAAATCTTATTGTAAAATTAGAAAGTTATGCTCGCCGGGCGCGCACGCTTACAATTTGCAGAGACCCCGAAGTTCACGGTTCGGAACTGTTCGCCGCATATTGTCGATTTATTTTCCTCTCTTGCTTTGTTTATTAAAAGCCTCGTGCGAAAGGGCTGTACGGGGGAACAAAAAACGAAATACATGAAAAGCGAAAGCAACAGCAGCAGCAGCTAATGTCCAGGAAGTTGTGCTGTGTCTTAACCGTTTTGTGTACAAGATCGATTTGTGTGGCGTATTTTGTATATTGGAGAGTCGGAAAAAGGTGATAAATTTTAAATGCAAGAAAATGGGAAAGTTTTGTACGAGAGGCAAGCAGCAAACTCGCAGCAAAAGGGCCCCAAAGAAAGAGTAGTTAACCATTTTAGAAACATTTATTATTTGCCTACTCTTGCTTCTTGCGGGCTCTGGAGCGTACAGGTCATTTGAAAGGGCGTGGTGTGTGACGTTTGTGGTTTTGTGACACGGTGCACAAAACGGGCAATCCATTTTGCAGGGGGCTGGCCTCGCGGGACAAGAGACTTGCCGCGCAGCCAGCGATTGATTAACGGCTAAGATATTATTGCCTAAAGGCCTTTCTTTCTTGCTTTACTTTCTAATCAGCGCGATAACACAACTTCTTTTCTTGAGGCGGTTGTGTTCAGAAATAAAAAGTAAGTACCTTTATTCCTTCCCATCCAGCACAGGAAAAATGGTACTTATTAGAGGGTAGTTTTTCTTATCGTTTGCTACTTACTTCTTCATACAATTATTACACAGTGCGATAACCATTCTTCCGTCGTTTTGTGGCACCAATAATTCACCTCAACGATTCGCCATTACGATACCAAAAAGCGGAATGCATCTAGTAGCCCTTTGGGGTGTGGTAATGTTCTTTGGGGGGCGGTTTTAGAAAAATGGAAAGAGCTTTTCTTCCTACTTTGAACTCTCTCTATTAAAGAAAAGGTGCCAAAGCAAGAAGAATTGCTAACACTCAACCCGTTTTTCCCTTTTGTGGTGTGTGGTTTGTTCGTTTTTCGGTGATTAGTTTGGGTCATTTCCCGTCGCCGTCGTCGTCGTGTGTGGGAACCGCAGAAAAAAAACGCGCGCGCGAAAGGTTTGAATTTAAGTAATAGCTTGATTATCAGCTCACTCAAACACACACACACATACCTAGCTCCACGTGAAAACCGATTCGTTACGTGTGAAGCAGCAGCAGGACCCATAAATAAATTCAAGAAGCAGTGGCAGCAGCAGCAGCCGAAAAGAAAATGATCCTCGTTTCCCGTTTCTCACTTTCACTCCCCAACCGCTGTCGCAGGTCTGGCCGTTGGGAAACGCAGAAACGGGAAGCTCTGGTGGTGTGTGTGTGTGTTAAGCTGTGAAGAAAATTTACTGCCCGTTCGAGTCCGGTCGAACTTTTTCCGATTCGATGATTTCCGACTAGCGACTTTCTTCATCGACAAAACGACGTTTAATGAGGTTTTATGTTGTGGAGTTAAAGTCGGTAGCGAATTTGGTTCGTTTTTTTTTGTTTTGTTTGTGTTTGTGGTGCTGGGAAGCGAAAATTGTGCGAAAGAAAATATGCCAAAAATGATTCCTCGTGTTGCGTTGCTTGTGACCTTGCGTTCAAAAAGTAAAAGTGTAAAGAACACACATGATAGAGAAAAATGAAACTTAAAAATAAAGATGAAAATCGTGTAAAAATATGAAGAAAAAATCACAGAAGATCCCCGATACAGGATGAAACAATTAGTTAAGACAGAGAAACACTCGATTAAAGACATAATAAACGAAATAAAGTGTTTGTTAAAAGGTAACAAAACACAATAATAAATAAAAGGTAGCAAAATAAGTATAAAAATGAAGACGACAATAATAAAAAAAAACAAAAGAATTCTATAAAGATAAGTCCTACAGAAGATGAAGCAATTACTAATTAAAACCATGCACCATAAATCATTAACAAAAAATGTATAATAAACGAAACAAATTGTTTATTTTTCCTTTGCGTTTATTATTCGTTTTCCTTTCTTTTTATATGGTTTCAGCGCAAAGAAGGAAAAGGTCATTTTGCTATTTGTTTCTATTTTTTTTCTGTTAGGTTCCTCCCCGTTATTTATGAGGGGGCATTAAAATAGTTTTCATTTCTTTCCTTTCCGTGTGCTCTCACTTGTCCATCCATCCTGTTTGTATGGGGAATATGTTGCACGCTCGCTGTAATGAGTCCTGTCCAAACACGCAGACAATCTCAGTGAAGTTAGAGAGCGAGAGTCAGAGGTAGAAGATGAAAAAATGGAAACACAAAGCGAATCGGGATTTTGCGGATAGTTGAAACAATTACTTAAGTGACCGGCCACGTTCCGGACACACAATCCGACGATATTGGGTGGGCATGGGGAGGGGGGAAAGCGTCAGAAGTGAGAGCGAGCAAAAAAAAGCAAAATATTGCGATAGCAATAAGGCTAATAACAATAATGCTATAAAATATGGTCATATTTTTTCCTTCTGTCACTGCTGGTGGTGTGTGTTTTTTGTTTCTGTTCACAAATTTGTGTGACTAATGCAACAGCGAATAGGAAAAACCCTCTCACCGTGGTGGTGGTGTGTGACATGTAGTAGAGTAGTCGTTGTGGAAACTGGCAGGAGAAAACATGTCTTAACATAGAGAAGAATTCCAACAAAACTACTAGCAGAGGAGGTCCCCAATATGACCGCAGTGGAAAATAAATAATAACACGCACATACAACACCAGGGGGGAATGGGTTGGGAAAAGCCAAACCGAGCGGACCGACACACAAGTCATTTCTTTTGTTTCGCGAGAAGATGCAAAAAAGCGTCCTTTTTCCATCTAGACATGAAAAACCGGGAGAAGGAAAGGTGTGTTGGTGGCGGTGTGGATGATGTTTTGAATTTTTGGAATATTCATTTTCCATTTTTTGATTCTAGTGTTTTTTTTTTTGTGGGCTCATTCCTTTCCCTCTTCAAGAAGTCGCTCAAACCCTGAAGCGAGAGGAAAAAAGTGTTAGTTATGTTTTTCCTTGTTTTTTTTTTATCCTAGTCCTGTAGCTCAACAACACAAGTGGAATGATTTCAGTGGAAAACATTTCTTATGACACACTCACCATGACTCACGCGCTCAGTGTTTGCAGGTTTTTGTGTGTGTGTGTGGAAAAGCATCGAAAACAAAAAATGGGAAAAAGTCAGTAAAGTGGGAGGAAGCAAATGCGCAAACTAGAAGGCACAAGAGCTGTGGAAATAATTTATGACCACAAAACAATTTTCCCATTCATTCTGGTTTCGTTGTTGTTGCTGTTGTGTGTATGATTCGTTTTTTTTTTCGTTCGTTCTGACCGACCACAATGACGGAACACATGACGATGCTTTTTCTTTTTTTTGCCACAACACAGAGAATAGCTTTCGAATGTGCGCGTTTTTTCTTGCTCATTTTCCTCGAAAAGAACTGTTTTTTCTTTGCTGCCGCCAACCATTTTCCATGCTTAGAAGAATGTGTTTTTGATGTGTTAGACACAAGTTCACGTTTGACCTTTTGTTTGGTTGTTGGTGTGTCCAGAGCGAGAGAAGATAGGATTGCACAAACTCACAATCAGGAAAAAGGCTTCTAAAAAGTGTCTAGTGACATTAAAGAACATTCTGATGAAAGTGATTTTCCTCCTGAGCTTTTAAAAAAATTAAACCAAAATAATTCTTCATTAAAATATTCTGCTGCGGTTATGTGTGTGTGGCTGTGGAAAGGGACGAACTTTCTTTTTTCTGTTACACACACACCACATCATACTCTTTACTAGAAATTTTCCTTCAGTTTTCCCAACTTAAAAAAAAGAGCAAGTAAAAATGCATGACCAGAAAACTAATCAAACTTTACCTCTATTTTTTTTTGTCTCGTTTTTTCCCCAATCCAGGTGAGTTTCCGCTTCGATAATTGGCAGCTTTGGCATTAATCCCCTACCATATGTGTGTGGGTACGACGCGTTTCCATGGGAAGGAAACTTTTCACCGATATTATCATCATCATCATCGTCGGGGTTCGAGAGCTAACCACACACTCGCACACCACACCCACCTGGTGGTTCGTTGTCGGTGCGCAAAAAAGAAGGATCAAACCACACCGGGTGCTGAAGTTTGACAAGTATAAGGTTCGGTGGGACGGAGGAAGAAGTAAAGTAGAGCTCTTTCCTTTCCGAGCAATCGATGTAAGTGGAAATTCTTTCGAAAGAGTTGCGTTTCCAACACGATGCAACGGCCGATGCACCAACCCGACCCCCGATACAGGGAAGAGAAAAGTACACCGGGCTTCTAAATGGCTCATAAGAGACTTCCGGTGGTGTGTGTTGGTTTTTTGTTGTGTTCACTTCCCTAACTATGCACCCACTCGCTTATGAATATCGATCACCGCAAGCAGCAGCAGTAGTAGCGCGCCTGATAAAAGGAACACTTTTCTCGGTGAACCATAATCAAGCCCCAGCCGTTCGGTGTGTGTGTTTCTGTATGCGTATCAGCGCAACAAGCACTTACGGGTTGAAAGAGACCGGGCAATAAGTACACAGTTTTACCCTCGATGGGCCAGGCCACCGCATTCTCACCGCATCATCAAAGGTTTGAAAACTCCCGGCCACCACACACAGAGACTATATGATCGGGTTTTTTTCTGAGGCCACCTGAGGCTATCATACTGGGACGACGACTTCTACCATCAACCAGCCAGCCAGCTCAGTAGCCGAGACACGATTAGAAGCAAGCAGGGTGATCCACGTGTCGGCCGGAAGCGTATGTGTGCGTGTGTTGTGGGTGTTTGCCTTTTTTCCTTATTCATCAATCACGTGGTTAAGAGCCTGGCCACAGAAATATACAAAAAAGGGACGAAGCTAGAAACCACACGTGGAAAAATAAGGCCGGCACAAGGAAAAAAAAGGACACCACCGGCGAGTGAGTGTACGCAAGACAGAGAGAAAGTGGTATGCTTTGTTTAGCCACCCGACATTGCTACTGTTGCTAGTTCCTCCCAGAATAAACCACGCCGAATGATGATGAGGAGAAGAAATTATGATTTATTGCGTTTCAATCGCCAGCGCTGTACAACCCACGTCCAAGAATGAGCTTTTTACCCGTGTGCAGAGGGTTTTCTGCTTCTAACCGTCCTTGGGTCCCTTTTAAATGGGTTTTCCCTGCCGCCAGTCTTGCAATGCTTATGGACCTGTGAAGTGTGAACAATTTAAAGCTCCGGTTTTTTCGCTCTCCCGTTTGGGGATGTCTTTATTTATTGCACTGCGCTCGTCTAATGGTTTGGTAAAGGAATGTGCGAATACAACATAAAAATGATGAATTGATCATTTAAGCAGATTTGGGTATTGCTAAAGGTACGATTTTAATGGTCGCTGATAGAGCTTAACATATGGGTTAGAGCATTCTTCTTGCCCTATTCTTTTGCTTTGGATGAAAGATTATTTGTACCTATTAAGTTGCACCATATGCAGAGTTTAGATAACATCTGTTGGTGTGGATCTCCCATTTGATTTCAACTCCAAGATTTGAAAAAGGTACATTGTTTTGGTTCACAAACCGGCTTATACAAATAAAACCGCAAACAACTTATTTGCTCATTGAGCTGTGAAGTGTATTGAAGAAAACATTCCCCATTGTGTGACCTTACAATCGCAACAATATCTTCCATTTCTAGCCAACATGACCTTCCACATTCCTTTTCTTACGGCGCCTCATCATCGACACACGGAATTGTGTCAATTCAAAAATGGAAAAAGGATCCTTTCCATATCCTGATGCGTCGTCCCTGGCACGCTTTCTCACATTGGCTGGTGGCGTACTGGATGATGGAAGCAGAAGGTGTCAACTTTCATATCATAAAGCATTCATAATCTTGCTGCTGCTGCTGCTGCTACCGCACCAACCGTTCGTCTTCGAGCGAAAGTGAATTCTAGCCAGCGTTCGGCAAATGCCAAGAGCCATTTATATGTCACCGATGGGTGGTGCGTCGGTACGATCTCCGAGCATGATATGGATATCCTTCTTAAGGTTGAGCTTCGTTCTTTTATTTGCTTCTTCTTCGGAATCGATCTTACTAGGTGCTCTGGCACACAACACCTCACCCCTGAAGAAGGATCACTTACGAAAATGGATAGATATACCGTGGATGGCATTGCGTTTGCCAAATACAGATGTGTCAATGCATTACGGAGCGAAGATAAAACGATGAATCGATTGTGAAACATTGGCAGCAATGGTTGCTCGTCGCTGTTGTTGTGGATATGGTGTTGCGTCAGATGCGAGAAGCATCTTTTATTATCTTTTTCCCCTGCAGATTGCAGAGTTGAATATGTTATGCATGTATTTAGAAGGCAAAACAATACCCGCTCTAGTGTGTGGTGTATGGATAGGGTTTTGTCTGCATTTATCCATATTCTACTTCCCAAAAAATCGCACCGATGTCGATGTTAATTTCGATTTGTGATATTTGCAAATGAGTGCGGAGCTTTTTTTTTATTGTTTTTGCTGCGAATCAGGTAAAAATATAATAAATTCAGATTGTACTAAATGGGGAGGGCAGCCTGATTTGAATACAACCGAGAGCTGCGTGTTGTAATAGTGAAAAATCGACGAGCGCGAACAATTTTTGCGGTGCACAAATTGCATTGCTGCTGTTTGATGTTTTGCATGTTTGTCAGATTCCACAATTCGTGCCGTGTGCGCTACTGCCGCATGCAAAATGCGTTTTGAAAACAATTACACTAACCGAAACCGAAAATGAACTCAACATAATCAACCCTCATGCTCTCTATCTCTCTTTTTCTCGCTTTATTAACCACAAACGTCAAATCACGAGATTTCAAAACTCGAAAAACTAGGGGTTTGTTGCTGTACAGTAAGGGGAAGGCTAGTACACACTCTAATGCCTTCCCATACGGTTGCCTAGAAACATAGGTTGACTGGGGGTGGTGATGCATAATGATTATTCTTTTATTATGCTGCGGTTGTGTCGCCCGGATTTTTTGTTGCTGTACGATTGTGTGTGCGGTAAAGTGATTTAAAATTTCCCTACCTTTTAGGAGGTTACTACTGGGATGTGGTTAGTAGGGTGGCGCAGGAGAAGTAGGGGTTACAAAATTGAGCAAAAAAAAAACCCCAAACCTCCGAAACATTCGTGTGCCATGTTTAGTCTCTCGTGTGTTTTGTACCTGTGACTAGACACAACGATTGTGAATTTCACGAGAGCTCACTTAAATGCTGTGGGAATGCTGTGACAGTGGTGGAATGTTTGGGTAAAGGTAGGTTAGATGTTAGAACGACTCCGGGGACTTGTTCATTGTTCAGTGCAAGAGAGAACGAGCAAACATAAATTTGGACTTCCTCCTTCCAACTCTTAAACGCGCGCGTTGCCGGTTACTGCTAGCATAATAATCTTGTGCGCATCGATGCACACAAAAACACACTCTCCACGCATAGAGAGATAGCCTTTGGTATGCTTTGAAGGGTGGACAAAACAACCACAGCAAAAAAAACAGGGGGAGTGTAATCGTTCAGAGCTAATAGGTAGATGCATCTCACCAGCGCTAAGAGTTCATTGTTTAGATGCAAGATAGGACTAGGTTGGTATTGTAGTGTACCGGTACCGCAATGTATTGACCATTGTTTTCGGTCAGTAACGTGACGCAAAACAGCTGCTTGCTGGGTGGATGTTTAAAGGGTGGCACGGGTAGAGAATAAGCTATGGAATGTGTACTTCTATACCTATCTTGAATAGGAAGTCTAATAGGGTCATCGTAATTGCCGCTAAATTATCGTTCAGTGATCTGTTTCCATGTTCAATTTATTTAAATTTGGAACTAGAATTGCTTGATGCTGCCAATTAGAACTTAAGACAAACTTATTATTCAAAACGAACAATAATGAAAGCGAAAATAAACTTTCTTTTGATTAATTTTCATCTTCTGCTCAATTTTTCACAATGTCACAGTCGGAACAGAGGCCCAGCTCCACCGGTTCAACTCGCCGATAGAAAATTTATTGCACCGAAGCGAAGAACAACGCATTCATTGGCTCTGTGTAATTTTGGCCCCATCATTAGCGTAGATCATTCTCTGCGTGCGCTCGTGCAGAGTGGATAATTCGTCATCCCGAAGCCGGCCGGTGGTAGCAGTGGCCAAAGAAGGAACGCGCACGGTGCGGGAAAGGAGTTCGAAAAGTTAAAAGTTCATTTTTGAACGAGCACACCCGTCTCGCCGTCACTAATAACTTTCTCGCAGGCCGCGGCCCATCCACTACTGTTCCCAAACCCTTCGGCCAGGCGTATAATTACTGCCACCGCGGACGGTGAACGGAAGCCGGGAGCCGCCGACCGTGTTCAATTTTACGTTCAACGGCTTCTCGTAGGGCTGGAAGAAAGACTTTCCCAAAATGTGCCGCGTTTGTGTGTCCATCTGTTTCGCGAGTCTTGGCTAAAGCGAGAGAGAAAGAGGGAGGCCTCTCTGTCGGCAATTCATCTGGCTTTAGGTGTGTTCCGCTTTGCGTTAAGTAGTTTCCGAACAGGCAAGTAACCTATTTTTGCTTGTAAAGCGAAGGCTAAGGTGCACAGCTTTAAGGGGCGAGGCGTTTTTTCGACGAGAAGCAAGATTGAGACAAAGTCGTCGATACAGCTCGGGGACGGATGAGAAGCATAATGCGCTCTGTCGTTTGTGTGAGCGTTAGTAATCCATTCGATTTGAAGAATCGAATACGGTGTCCAGAAAGTTGGCAACCGTTGTTCGCCGCCGGTTCCGGTGTGTATGGCAGCATTATTTGCTACTTGCGGGACTCGCACATTGGTCGTGCTCCCGATCTGGGGAAACGTTATTAAATATTTGAGCAGCGAAGATAAAGTGAGAGAGCGCAGGGGGGGATGGAGGAAAATTGTGGACCACGGGTTCCACCAGGGAATTGGAGGAACCTCTCAAAGCAACGGGACTCCCAAGCCCCGGCGGGGTGCATCATCATGGCCGTCATTGGAACCCGCAATCATGTGCCTTGTGTCAGGCGGCAAATGTGCTAACGATCCCTTACGTTTAAAGATTTCTATTAGCCCCAGCGCTAGGGAGACACCCCAAATTTGGAGTTCGCCGGTTGGACCGACTTAGCCCAACAAAAACAGCAGGGGAGGACGTGTCAAGAGTTGTGTGTTCGTGTGTGTCTTAGACTTCTTGAAGTGAAAGATAGATATCAATTCAAGTGCACCTTAGCGTGATTGGAGATCTTGAGGTTAGGCGAACCTCCTCCACGAGAGACCCAAAAAGCGGGTCCAGCTCGTCTCTACGTCATCGTTCCTCCTTTTGCTCACGCAGAACACATGCCGAGCGTGCGCGCGGTCCAGATGAGGCAGCCGTTTTTCGGGAGATTGGAGTACGGCGAAGAGTTCATTAACCGTATCTTTCTCCGTACTCTTCGATGCTACCCCTGCTTCGTAGGCGTTCAATGACCGACCCCGAAGCACTGTGAAGTACATGCAAGGTGTATGTGTGGAATGCAAATGGAGAATGATGGCATCTGGAGAGGAGCCCTGGTTTTGGTGGTACGAAGATTTATCCATGTGGAAATCTTCTCCATACTTGTTTTTTTCTTTCGTTGGCACAGGGGTTAAGCTAGTTGAAAAAAGGTTCTTCGTGAGTGGAGGGATCCGAAAAAAAGGGGTGAAAATATGACACGACCGTAGTAGCAGGTTTCGCGCGCTGTGTTCCACTTGGCTGAGTTTTTGTTGGCTGAGCGAGAAGACAACCCAAAAGAATGCTCAACAAGCCATATCTACCTGTGGTCGCCACCTGTGTTGTATGTACCTTCGTGATGTTGCTTCTTCGCCGAGTTTTCCTTGACGCTTTTCCGTTTCACTGTCCTCTCTATAAAGCTTTATGCATGGCTAAACCCTAAAATCCCAATTCTTGTTTCTATTGCCCAGAAGAAGAAGAAAAAAAAGGTGAGACGTTCAATCCGTGTCCCAGAGGCTGGTGACCTCCTGGACCGCTGGAACATCCGAGGGAACGATAGCACAACCGAGCTGAGGCATGTTCTTTAAGGTTTGGCTGTCCAAATCGCTGTGTCAAACATTCATCCATTACAGGGAACCAGCGAAGCGCAATTGAAGGATTCTTCATCGTCTTGCGAAGGAAACGGATGGGACAAAAACGGTCTCGAGAATAACACAACTAGGGCATCTACGTTCGCATCATCATCATCCACACCGTGTTAGTAGTTTGTTTGTTGTGAACGAAATGAAAAGAATGCTCCTGCCCTGGTTCTGTTTTTTTGGAGCAGTTGAAATTTCACTGCAAGAGCGCGAAAAAGCAGCAAATCTACAGAATGTTTTATTTTATTCGTTTGCTTCCGAAGGAAAGTTTTCCACCGAGCGGGGAGAGAACCAAGAATCTTTTGTGACTTTTCTTTGCCACCAACCGTACAACATATTCCCCGTTTCTTTGTTGAGAATTCACTTCGGTTGAGCTGTTTTGCTCGTCCTGGAGCTAGATTGGGGTGTGCTGCTGGTGTGGATGTTTTATTCAAAATATATTGAACATTTTGCCAGTAAGTTTGGTTGCTCGTTTGACGGTGTACGAACCACCACGACGGCAAAAGGCAGACATTGCGATGAAGCGTAAGATTAAAATATGGTGTAGAACTAGCGTTGGAAGTTTGCTTTGTACGTGTTAGCAAAGGGCGTGAGAGAGAGAGTAGTAACGGTGCAGTTTTATCTCAGCTGTGAGTACATTATCGTTGACAGTTATCGATTTATTTGAGCTGCTTCCGTTCAAGAGCGACAAGCTTAGCACAACCGGATTTTTATAGTTTTGCGATAAAATGTGATTGGATGAGCTTTACTGAGTTTTGAAAGCATAAAGAAGATTGTTTTTTAAGATGTGCTTTTAAGTGTCATTGATAAAACGTTAATTTAACTACTTACAGTCAGGAGATCATGAAAGTACGTAACCCGCATAGACACATTAAACGTTAGTGATAGCTAATCCTTATTTTACTGCTACCTGTCAATATGAGATTGAAACAGTTTTCGTAGTACACTGTGAATCATCGGTCAGGTCATGTTTGTTATTTAAATATCGAAAAGTGCACCGTTTCACAGCTCAACAAACCGCTACCACTCTCTCCGTTCCAGAGGTGCTCGATCTTCAATATATTATCAGTGGAGACCAAATTGTTGATTACACAATCGGTGCGCCACTGTGCCGCTTTCACCGATGGAGATACACACACTAACACTCGCGTTTACTAACCACGCTCTACCCCTCACCAATCGTGATGACGTTTCGCTGATTCGTGATGGATTAGTTTGTGTGCTTATGCATTTTAAACTTGACAGAAAACACTCGTTAGCCATCACCGGGGGACTTCGTGTAGAGAAATACCCAACCCTTTTTAGAAAATAGTTTGGAAGAGTACTCCAATCTCCCCCGATTAGCATCCACATGCAAATGGCTGTGCAAATGAAATCAGTGAATCCATCTTCTGACGTACTTCTTTGTCCACAGCAAAACTCCATTCCCTCCTATCTGCGTAAGGAAGTGAAAGCGACTCAAATGAAAAATTCTCTTCACAACTAGCATCGATTTTGGGTTTGCTTTTTTAAGGGATGTGACGAATAGATGGCATGTATTGTAGTCCATTAGAGACGCGAAAGGGTTGGGCGTCACATGCTCTTGCATTATCCTCGGTCTACCCTGGGACCTGTTGCATCGCTTCTCTTACCGCTTCTGGTTGTCATCAGTCAGCACCGGCGTACGATTATCGGTGGTGCGCTAATTACGCCCGACATGGATTTGCTCGTCACGCGAACCGAAACTGATTGGGAAAGCATATCTGTGTGTGTGTGTGTCAATGAGCGAGCAAACCCTCGGGAGCTAAAGTTGCCGGCTCTGGTCGACTTGCTGATTGTTCAGACACAATATATGTGTAATCCTATTCCCGCTCCGTGTGAATTGAAGTAAAATGGAGGCCTCTTTTGGAAAGCGCAGGGCTTAAGATGTCACGGTTCTGTTCGCATTTTTGGTTGCTGAATGGATTTGCATCTTGAATTGAGGATTTTTGATGAATAATGGGCAAGGGAAGAAGATATTTAACGTATTTCATTAAGAGTCGTGTACGATTTACTGAATGAAACATAGCCATTTATATTACAATATATGTGACCCAACTTCCAATGATGCAATCATCGTGACAAACACTCTGTGAACACATCACGCAACTCTCTAATTAGTTGACCACCGTGTGTGTTGCCGGCAAATGTGTGTCCTCCTTCGGGACAACAAGCCATCTTGTTTGTTTGGTGTACAAGGCTTCCAGTGCTCCAGCTTTAGACAATCACCTGCAGCATAGCGGCCTTCATTCTAGCGCCGGTACCACCGGCCCGGGGCCCGTGAGAAAGAGCGGATATCATGTTGATGCGAAACTGACGCACAATAATGCAACCCATTGTGGTTCGTTATGGGTTCTTCATCTCCAGACCAGGCAGGCACCGGACCCTAGCGGGTAAACATTGCCATAGCCTTAGCACAAGCTGATTAGCGTACCCTGGGTCTCGCTATGTCTGTTATGTCCCATCGCGACATGAGAAACACGGATATTGCTGCTAAGTAGTTCCCATCGCACAACGGTCCTAGGGACGGACATTGGGTTGAAATGTCATTTATAATAATTTAACTGTTAAATTAAAATATAAGCGATTCATCTTGAACAAAGTATCTATTTGGAATGACTTCAGCTTTGCAAAATCACTGCTCGTAAAGTAAAACATTAGATGTTTAAAAAATCAAAAATGTATCGTTAACTCGTTGCTCTGAGCTCTGAGCTCTGAGGACCCACTGTGCGTCGTTCGGTTCGGTTGCGGTTCAAGATTGGCATACTATATTGACCACGCGTGATGTAGCGCGTAGATAGCAAGCGTCTCAAAGCACGAATGCTGTGAGCGACTGTGCTTGTCAGCATATCAGCTTCCGAGAAATTAGAGTACCTCCCAAATATTAGATTGCGGCACGAGCATTTTGTGGCAAGATTTAGCGCATGTAGTGCAGTGCAAACGAACCTTCCACTGACGCTCGTGCACTCATTCATTCGTCCCAATTTCGTTGGCAGTAGATAGTGTGCTAGTGCTGCCGTTGTATCGTGCCAAGGTTTCGTGTTGTAAATTTGCTTCCTCTCCGGTTCGTTTGAAGTTGGACAGGGTTCGGTGCATTGAAAACGCTCCACAACAAACGATCGTTTTGTTAAATTGCAAATTAACGCCGCTAGTGGAGACTTGAGTGGAGACGAAGCGGCAATACATGACGAGGGGTTGTGTGTGTGTGTGCGTCAAGACGACGGTGCAAGTCCACACATGCCTCGAATCATGTTCATGCAATGAGCGGGACTCTCAAACATGCCACCGGGAGTTCGGTTCAAGAGGCTAACTGCTGGACTCAATGGAAGGAAGGTGCCGCCTTCAGCAACAACAATAGCGTCGCTCTCTTCACGAGTTCGCTGCCCGCTGTCATTTTGGAGCTAAAATAGGAAAACCGGAAAGAGCGAGAGAGAGAGACAGAGAGGGTAAAGTCACTCCGGGTAACTGATTTGCATTTGCAAGATTGCATTAACGAGATGCAAACAGCAGCGCAAGCGGCACACAAACACACACACACAGAAGGTGCAGCAAGAAGAGATAATGACAAGAAAAGGTGCATTATGTTTTCACCCTTCTTTACTCAAGGACACGGCAGTTTAGACACGGTTGTAGTTCCGTTTAATAAAAGTAACCGCAGTAACCAGGCACCCTCATCTACCGGAGGGTATTGCTTAAAGTGTACAGTACAGCAATAGCAAACGCCGGAGAGAACCTTGAGGACACACGAAACTCATTCCGTGCTTGCCACACTGCTTCGGAATTGAATTCTTAGCGTGGGACATGTTTTTATGATCCGACAGCCATTGTTTCCTCTGTGGTGAGCCTGATGCTGGTGTTGGAGGTGGTGTTCGGAGACACGAGATCATAAGTAAATTAGTAATTGCAGCAAGACAAAATAATGCTGTAAGAGAGGGTTCGACCCTCGAGGACCGAACGTTCGGACGCAGAGTAAACGGAATGGGAAATTAAGCTAGAATTGTTTGTTTAAAATCTGACACCCATTTGCAAAGGGGTTTAGGTGCTTGGGTAATTTTACACAGAGACCAATACTATACATTGGTACCAGTTTCTATAGAGCTAGTTAATTTTCTAAGGAAATCTATGTCCCAATATCGTTTGTGTTGTTATGTTTGTAATGAGGTACACAAGTGGTAACAGGTTCATTAGCAATCTGTCTAGCTAATTTATATCAAGATTGTCTAGTTGCCAGATTAAACACACAAAAACGTAGTAAAAACATCTCAAAATTTCAACGAATTGCTACTCTTAAAATTAGCAGGAAGATTATTCCCCATGTTTCAGTCTAGAAGCTAGGCTCAGTATATACGCATAGAATCACATGAAGCATGTTGTGTATGAGAAAGCATTTAATTACTGACTCGATTGTTTCATTATTTCGATAGCAGGTCTAACTTTAGAATGGGAACGAAAGGGTCTTTAAGCCTTTCAAAATTTACACTACAAAATCATTCATTACATCAAAACGCCCTAAAATCTATCCCGTTTGAAATAGTTGTACCATCATAATAATTCTACCCGAGTAATTTTCATCTAAAACCCTTTATTATCCTGTCCGTGCTCGCTTTTGATACGGTGGTGCCTTCAAACGGAACACGTGCCATCACCCTTTTTGAACCCATGACGGCCCTTGTACAAAATGATTTCCCTGTTCGCTTAGCTTGCCGCTGTTGCTGCAAACGGGACGAATGGAAACTATATCTATCATCCCCATCGGTGCAAAAAGTTACCCTTTTAACCTCTCATCCGGGGGTCAAAGGGGAGAGAGTGTTCCTATCCGGTTAACATGCGCTCGTTCTCGAACCGTTTTACACTGCTGGTGCAGACAAGAACACAAAGCGTTTGCGCTATGCTCCTGAGGACCCACTACCTGGTACGTGCTAGTGTAAAATAGGGAACAGCAACAGCAGTAGGCTTTGGCGCAACCTAATGCAATATCGTGTCCGCTACTGGCGGGCACAACACCGTACCCGACTGTGGGTGCATTGTTGCAAATGGAGATCAGCAAGCAGCATCTCATCAACCCTGGGGATGGTGAAGTATTGATAAGAAATCAATTTTCTCGATGGGGGAATAGTGGATTGGAAAATGTCGGATCGTTCAAAGGATTTAACCTGCCAGTGACTCGATGATGTGCTACTCGGCGTACCGATAAACACATTTTAAGACGAACTAACGCGTAGTAGTTTCATTTTGAAATGCTACACGCAGCGTTCTCTCACGCAGATGCGCTTCCACTGTTTTTTTTTTGTTTAGCTTCGCAGGTAA
This sequence comes from Anopheles maculatus, assembly GCA_002091835.1. Lineage (NCBI taxonomy): Eukaryota > Metazoa > Arthropoda > Insecta > Diptera > Culicidae > Anopheles > Anopheles maculatus. The sequence continues at coordinate 93,857 of KZ061640.1, forward strand.
AAAAAATCGTGTATATGCCCTTTCAATCTATCAACATTCAGATCACGCCAATCTCCGGATGACGAACGCTTTTATGCATTCACGATAGATCAACGCTTGGAATGCATCAATGGAATAGCACAGCAACAAAAAAAATGTATGCAACGCAGTTACCAACCTATGCTGTTTATATTGACCGTTCTGAGAACGGTGACTAAGGCAGCACAAAACACCGCCGCTTTATTGCCTTCATTTACAGCTTGCCCTTTTTGTCACCTTCCGAGCTGCGCTGAGCTCATCACATTCGAATGTTTTAATAACAACAGTAATCTAATGCTTTTGTTTTCTTCTCTTTGTAGGTATGCTTGAACTCCACTGTTCATATCTCGTGGGATACATCTACAACTCGGGATACAAAACATCGTGATGTCTTATTCTCTCATCTACTCGAGCCAACGGAACGCGGCGAAACCTTGAAATTGTCTGCATTGCTAAACTGACGGTGATACCGGTAGAACAGGTTGAAACAAAAGGTGGACACTCCTTACGACGATAGCGAGCGTGTGTAGTTTGATTCAGAAAAAAAAAACACGCTACTAAAACACGAACTGTGCAAACTTCAAGGCGAACGGGGTGCGTATGCAAGTTACTGGTCAAGCTATAACTGTTGCCCTTTACGTGACTGCCTGCCGGTACACACACTTGACGTCCTTCTCGCAAGCGGTACTGTAAAATGTGCTGTAATAATTATAGTGGCTAGGCAAGAATGAAAAAAACAAGTTTCTTCACTACATGAGTCAGCTGTTACGGTGAGAATCTAGCGAAGAGAGCAACAGCGTATGAGGTAATCGTCCGCATTAAACACAGGAACACCTCAGATCCCATCTAACGGACCCCCGGGCTTGTGCAGGTCTTGTGTAGCAGCACAGCGCGTAGGAAGTAAGATGTAATAAGACGCAAGCTAACGAGAAAACGAACGCCATGATGGATTGTGTTTAGTGACGCGCTTGTCCAGCACCAACTGTTGAGCTTATTTACGAGGTGTAGATTATTAGAAATCACTTTAAACCGTAACACCCAGGCAGGCCCTCCAGCTAAACCCGGTGTGAAAAGGTAAAGTGTTGGTTGCCGCTACGCTTACTGTGGGATAAAAATGGTCCGTTTTTTGAGGAGTTTAACCATCAAATGCGATTAACACTACGAGCTAAAGCTCCGGCAAATGCAAATCGTCGGTAATCGAATATAATAATCCCTCAAATCTAACACCCGGTATGTACCGAGCTGTGATGTTGTTGTTAGAACCGATGCACGGTTTATGCCGGTCCAGTTACACAGTTCGGTTAAATCGGTTGTGACGTTAAACTTTTACTCGCTTACCGGTTCGAGTCCATAAGCTCGTTGGTGCATGATGCAAAACGGATTGATTACGGGAAAAGAAAATAGCGCATTTAAATATTTAATGTACAACACAGAAAAAAGCGTGTAAAAATCACTGCTGGCAAGTCAAACCTCGGCCAAGTACGTGTTTTTGTGTCGCGTGTGTGTGACGCTCTCACACAATCGATTTGTGTAAGCTGATTATAATTAATTTAATTTCAGCTATAAATTATTTCAATACGTCCGGTCCCCGGGTCTTTTTCAACCGAAAGCTCCACCAATAACGTTGCAATATTTTCTACGCCCGTAGAACTATTTCGGGTAATGTTTTCCTTCCTCTGTGGGAGGTGCAAAACTCCCCCCCAAACCGGGGACAATATTCGAACGGGAAAGAAAAGTGCAATAATGAGCTTTTCTCGCTGTGCGCGCTCTGTGTGCAATTGATCGTTACCATCGAACACGGGCGCGCTCGTCCACCGCTCGCGACGTCCTTTTAACTGGGAGGATCTCGTCCTTTTTTGGGGTGTTGCAGATTGGAATGTGCGATTCTCTTCCGTCTAATTAGGTGCGCCCGGTACCGTTTTCGTGGGAAAGCAAATTTAATTACCGCTTAATGTTTCCGTGCTCGCGCTGGAAGAGTTTGTCCCGCCTGTGGGAGTCTGAGGTGTGTTGCTCACTACGCGCACCGTTTTTCGAACGATTTTTGGTGGCCAATGAATGCAGTTCTTGTGCAGTGGGAAAGCTCTTACAACGTTCTTGGAGAGTTGACTCTGTTGAGTTGTTGGAGCGTTACTGGCGAAAAAGGATAACCGTTCTTTGTAGTCAGCAATTTCAAAGGAAAGGAAAGGTTAAAAGTTTATAATTACTTTGGAGGAATTCGTTGTCAGAGAATGACAATCTCCATTTTATTTCCTATTATTTGTAAATTGTAATCGCTGGTCTAGTTAGGATATTGTGCAGCAGAAGTTTCTGTTCAATGTCCGCTTCTTTATAAAATGTCTGATTGATTTGGCTCTGGATTTCTCAAGACTCTGAATCCTCAGTTAAACAGATAGATCTGTTGATCCCAGGACCTTCCAATTTATAATTGCTTGCTGAGGTGGTTTCACTCCAAAAATAAGGTCAATTTCTGGGCCTCTTCTAGGAAGTTTTAATAGGTAGCGCCTTCTAACTTGATTTCTTGCTAGCCAAATTCTTTCTATTCTCATTAGAGAAGAACATATTTTCAAGAGTTCCCATAAAATGTTTCATTTAATTTGGAACTCCCCACGGAAAGGCAAATATTAGCCCGTAGGGACATAAATTTGCTTACTTCTTCTTTATTGAAGTTTATCGAAACTAAAAAGGGCAAACAGCGAAGTAGCAAAGAACGCCGTCGTCTCGCCTTTGTTGTCACCATGGAAAGCCCTATACATGCACAAAACACCCTGTGAAGTCGTCGCCGTTGTCCTTTCGTTCTCACAGCTTCCCTTCGGGTACCGGATGCCGGATGGATCATCCCCCATTGCGCCGGGGTTTTGCGTTTTTTGTTGCAACTGGCGCTGCTCCTTATTAAGCTTTCCGGCGCTCGTTCATGCAGAACAGTGCGCCACTGCAACCGAAATAAAGCCGTAAACAGAGGGAATTGGTGGTGCGGACCTTCAATGAGTGCGGACAAAGTTTTAATTCAAAGTTTGTCTCGCTCTGCTCTCTCTCTCCCCCCGAAGGGATGGACGATGATGATTGAGGAAATGCGCCTGGAAGGAAGCGGGTAAACAGGAAAAAACCGCGGCGAGAAGAAAACGGTGGCAAAACGAGTGACGAAAAGTTTTTCTTTAAAGTTTCGAAGTGAAGTTTTGAAGTGCTACTGCTGCTGGTTTTGTGTGTCTCTCTGTGTGTGCTTTCCATAACGAACGCAAAAAGCTGCTGACCAGCAGGAAGTGGTCGAAAGAAAAGTCCCGCTCGGTAGGGTTTCTTTTCCCTTCTGTGTTCTTCTTTCGCCTTTCGGCAGGGACAATTGTGTGACGCCTCTTCACTTGGCCAAAGCCAACAACACCAAACACCAAACAACGGTGGTGGGACGCGCACAGACGACTCTGGAAAACTCTTTTCACTTGGGAAAAAGTCTTCTCCGAGGGACAATGGAAAAGACGAAGGAAGGACGGGCTTGCATACAGCTACGAGGAAAACTGGTTCTAACGACCGGACGGACACATTCTTTTGGGTCCTTTGGACGACATTCAGTGCCACCCGAAGAAAGTTGATGATCTCCCGAGTAAGAGAGGAAGGCGAGCGAACGTGTTTGGGTCTTGGGCAAGTGATTTACTGCCTCTAGTTTTTTTTTGTTGGAGCAAACTCAGCTTTTCTAACCAAAGACCTCTCGGGTGCTCTTGTCGTGCGATGGTGGAAAAATTGATTGAAGTAATTACGCAAAACTGATTCCGAATGAGGTGATTTGTTAGCAAGTGAAGGCGTGCGACGTGAAGGCAAGCAGAAGATCTGGAATCGGTGAGGTTAAAAGCAACACACAAAGAAAGGAAGAAAAGAACGTAACCGAACATGAACGTGTGGAACACAGGAAGATAAGAAAAGCGAGTGGCAAAGTTCGCCTGCAGCGACAGGGTCCTCACTATGCAAAAGCGACTTCCCCGGACCCGGAGGGAAGGTCTGAGCTGAGAATTGTAATTGAGTTTAATTTAATTAAAGCACAGTCTCAGCACGATGATGATGATGCTGCTGCTGCTGCTGCCAGTCGCGCGTTCCTTTCGTACGCTTGTCCTCATGGCGTGGAGGAAGTTGCTCGTCTCACGAATGCGTCAGAATTAGTCACCACGTTGATGATGGGGACGCTCGGGTGAGAGAGATGCGCTTGATCTTGTTTATCTTGCGAGCTGATGCAATAATCCTTCTGATTCATGTTGTGTCTTACGGGAGAGGGGGGGCGGGGGAGGGGACTGTGACTGCCTCCCACATCCATAATTGGTGGTGCTGCTCGTTAAAGAAAGCGCACACGATCACGAGTGGAGGCATGCTGCTTTGCTTATTAAACAAAACTGAGATTAAAGAGAAGGGTCCTCTCATCGGCAAGAGATTCATCTCGAATCAGTAATATTTGTTTTGTGTCTATCTTTGTCCGGATTCTTGAAGATCTTGGAGAGAGTATATGATTTATTAGAGTTGGATGATAAGCGCCAGTAAATCTGAAATCACGAATTTCTGTCCCTTGCTTTTGAAGGCTTTGAAGGCTGACAACTAACGTCTCGGAACATGACGTTGAAGCGCTTCTAATGCTAGCCAAGAAGCTTTGTCATAATTTTGATCGATAATTCCAAAGTCATGTTAAGCCTCTCTTTCTCCATCCAATAGTATGATGGAGCAGCGCCACAACAATGACACATAATGCGGTAGATGACCGACACGAACAAAAACGAAGAAGATACAAATTATGTTCCCAGGCGGATTTATGATAACTGAAAGCCGGCCACTACATGAGCTATCGAATGAGAAGTCACGCAAAAAATTAAGAACACGCTCTTTCTCTCGGTAGTAACATTCCCCTACCGCCGCAAAACAGGGAAACTCCTTGGTGGACATCAGGCTCAGAATATCTTTTCCTTTTTTTTCATTGCCAAACCCCAAGTCCCTCGAGTTTTTCGTGACCGACGATGTGGAGGACAACGACGGATGGTTACGGTTCGTTGATATAATCTTTTCTGTCCCCGGAACGTCAGCTCCAGCAAGCAATTTGTGCTTCACATTGGACATTAGCGTCGCAGTCATCGCATTTCCTTCTCCGGGGGTTTCTTTTTTTCATGTGGACGAAAGAAGCAAGGACACACATCCACATCCTCCAGCGAAAGGAGGACGCTCGTTGACCAAGAACACAAGGCTCTTTTTCGGCAACCAGCAGTCACCGTCGAGAGTGATGGCAAATTCTCGCTGACACTTTTCGGCGGCCGTATTCTGACGACTTTCGGGGCAGAGCGCATAAATCTCGGGGTCTGTTCCGGAGCTCTCGGTACGACGTTCGGCGTGTGTGTGCGGAGGGAGCAGGACAGGGCGCAGATTGAAGCAAAAGATTTTCCGCCGTGTCATCGTCAGCATCCGGTGACGGCAAAACAGAAGCCAACAAAGGGGCAGGCGTGTGTCGCGGTCGAAGTAGGCGAGTGAAGCCATTTTCCGCCGAGAAAGCACAGCAGCGCACACACAGTCCCACAAGCACTGATGACGATAAAGCGAAAGAACAGAGTGAGTGTTTGGAAGCGGCACAGCAGTAGGTCGATGCCACCACCAACAATTGGGGCAACGGAAGAAAATTCGCTTTTCGTGGAAATTTCGGTAGAAGCGGTTCGTCTGCATTCTTCTGGCGCGTCTTGGCACTACGGGTGCGGCGCTCGATCGTCATCGCCTGCTGGTGATGATGCTTAAATGGACTAAAACGTGGAACCATTGCGACAAAGCGCTTCTTTGGCGGGTCCGCATTTTTCGAGCGGTTAATGTTCCAGATGGAGCCTTCGTTCTCGCTTCCGTCATTTACGGTTTAAAATCCTGGTCCGCTTAGTGTGTAGGATGCAAGCGAGAGACAGACACACGGGGCAGATGGCGCACTGTGCAGTTCACAGCGCTTCACAAACCACAAAACACGACATGACGACTGATGTGAGTCGTCGGCGTACGCTGATAGGAAACCGCTCGAAAAACGTCAGCCTTTTCGAGCGTGGTACGTGTGTGAGATTCTGCCTCTACAACAGACGGGGCTACTATCGTGAAGAAAAGAAAGCATATAGCCCCAAAGAAACGTATCTTGGTGCGCTCCCGGGGGTTCCGGAGTTCCGGGATGATGTGATTTTCGTTCGCCTTGGGCAAAGGGTGCGGGAACGAACAGGATATTCAGCGAGCGACACACAGAACGCGTGCAGTTAAAATGCCGAAACATGACTTAAATCCTATTTTGAATTAAACTTGTCAGCTTAGATGTGCTGCTGTATGTGGTTGCAGACACTGCGTACAGTTGTGTACGAAATAATGGCAGTGACGGTTATTGTAATAACTTCCATTTTGTTTAAGTCATCTTTAAATTGCCAATAGAACCATTTTAGTTGAAGAGGTGGTGCGTTATCGAACAGAAGTTTCTCCTCAAGGTTGCGTTAATGTTCAGAGAAGTATAGCCTCCTTAAGTCTTTAATGAACAATGATAAGATCTTCAACAAGATGCAGAATCCTAGAAAAAAATATAGGATTGAGGGTTCTCCTGAAATAATAACCATCAACTTAAATAAATTGGTGAAGCTAACTCTTATGAATCTGATATTGGAGATCCTTAACAGTCTGTTATCGAAAGATTGATTAGAGTACAAATACAGTACAGTACAGTACCTTCGCAAGGACGAATTGTTGACTATACTGGTATCAACTGATCCAACTTCGTGGTATCAAAAAGTCTAGAAAGCCATTTAGACGCGTTACGTAGCGTTGACGTAGCAGGTCGTTAAGCCAAAAGAATTAACACAGGATAGACTCTACTATGCTGTCCGTTTTTAAATAACCTTTGATGAAATCGAGTTTTAATCAAGTACATTAACAATATCGCTGCTTTTAGTTTGAACGTCACTGTAAAGCAGCAACTTCCCGTTCCTTTCTATACCGCAACTCGCCGTGCCGTTGATCCTTTCACGGTTTAAAGGAATCAGAGACGCGTTAGCCGAAATTGCTTTTGCTGCTGCTCGTGGGATGGAATTGAATTTGTGCCCCCCGTTTGCACACATGGGAACGTAAAATAACATTTCTTATGTGCTTGCTTGCTGTAAGCTTAAATAACAAAACAACGATGATTCAAGCTTTTCCCTTTACTTCAAAAATCGGCTGTCAAGAAAAATAAAAGCCTGAACGAGGAAAAGCCATCTTTAATATTTATTTATTTAATATTTAAGTATCGCACACCCCTCCTGCCATCGTTTCCCCATCGGAATTAGGCCTAGGTGTCAAAGATAAAACGCGCGCGCCCCACTGCTTTAAGTGTGTCATTCGTGCGGGCGCTGTCATATTTGGGGAATTAGCAGCAGCCACCATCATCGGGCGCGCTTATTTCACCGGAAGCGGATTTGGTAAAGTGTCGCGAATTTATGGAGGAACGCTTTGTAGAATTTCGTGGAATGTTCTCACACTCCCCCGACACACATGGAAAAATCGAGTCGCGTAGGAATGCTTCATTTATCAAGCCCTTCTTTAAGCGGAGAAACACCATCAACATCCCACACCACCCCATTGATGTGTAATTATGAGCATACCGGAATATTGTTGTTGCTGATGATGCGAGGGGGCAAAAACATTCGCCCATTCGTTATCCTTTTTCATCATTACAAGATGGCGCTGGTGGGTGAAAACAACATGAAAATGATGATAAATCTTCCGGTGTTTGTGTGTGTTTCCGCAATGCTGAAATTTTTGGCCAATTTTCATAATACATTGGCATCTCATTCTGTGTTACTGTGCCCTTTCTCCATCGGGGATATGTGGTCGTGTGTGCGTTCTGCTTGCTGGGAGATAAATGGTGCTGCCTTGAAAATATTGCCCACGGGCGCTTGTTCGGCAAAGGTTCGGAAGGGTCAATTCTACCTTTTTGGCCCCCATATGGACACGTGCGGAATTCCCTATACGCTGGTGTAGCAGGGGTCAACATTCAACATATGATTCATATCAGCTAATTAATATGAAAAAGGGCTATGGCACACAAGGAGGTGTACGAAACGAGACGAGAGGAGTCCCTTTTTATCTCGGGAGAAAAGCAAGTAAAAGGTGGTCGTTTTGAGGGTGAAACATAAAAAAAAAACAAGCGGAAAGATATGCTGCTGTATTTTCGCCAATAGATGGCACAACAAACAAACAAACTGCTGGTGTCTGGCGAGAGAAAGAGAGACACCAGAGACAGCTTCCGCAACATGATATTGTCTGCCGTTTTGCTGTCGATTCAACTTCTGCCCCGCCATTCAGCGTCGTTTAGTGGCGCCCGTAAAGCATAAACCACCACGAAGGAAACACACGACGAAATAAGGTCAAGGTTTGCCTTGTTCTTGGAAGTTCGCTTGTTCGCAACAAACACACAAGGTTCTGCCTTTTTCTCTTTCTCGCAAGTCTGCAGAATTCTATCATCGAACCTGAATCGTGTTGTTTGTTCCGCGCACAAGATTATCGGGCCAGATACATTTACATTTATAAATCTTTCCACTCACAGCAGACCGGACCGGAACACCCATATACTGTGTGACATACATTATGCGCGAGTCTGGATGCTTTTTGATGGGCGACTTTATGAAATTGAATTATTTGTGATTTATCAGTGGTGTGCGCCAAAAGGAAAAACAAAACCCCCCCCGAGGGCTTTAAACAAAACTCTCTGCCTGATAATGGACTCTCGACAGTTTATACTAATGTATTTACCAGTTTCTTTCTATAAAGCTTTTTTGTTGCTGCAGGGGGCGTTCATAGCACAGGATAATGGAAAGGCTCGTCCACACATAACCACAACAAAGCGACCGATCAAAGCTTTAACCACACTAAGCATTACGGAATTATTTTAATTACTTTATGAAAGGCGTTGTTATTGTAAACTGATGGTTGCTCCAATCCTATCTGCTTTTTATGTCTTCCTGGGGTTGGGTTTAATGTAGTTACTGTGTTTTCCAGTGTGAAAAAAGGCTGAAAAAATGTGTAATTTAAATGGAATTTTATTTAAAAGATTTAATGCACACACCTGACCTGGTGTATTACGAATCGAAAACCGTGTGTTGGAAAAATCGCTTTATTGTGGTAAATTCCTATACAATAGGACTTTTGCAATGCAACTTAATCCGGGGCTTTATGTGTGCAGCTTCGTACCATAAGACTTCATCATCGTTTTTTTCTCGTTCCGAATTTTTATGTTTAAATAAATAATACCCCTATTTGGGTTGAATTTTTCCAAAGTACGGGAAGCTGTGTCAGAATACGGATGCAAGATGTGATTTCGTTGGGAGTTTATTATGAGCGCAAAAACTTCAGCTCCTACGCAATTTGTGCTGTTGCTCGTGATATAGGGCAGGGTTGTCTCTATTAGGCAGCACACAAACATACACATTATGGCTCATAAAGCAACCGAGTCACATACAAAACACACACACGCACATATGCTTAGGGCAGCTTCTCGGGCCCATCGTACATCGCGTAGCACTGTGTCGTAAAAGTGCCGTAAAAAGGGCAATAATTGTGATAATCAATGATAAACATAACGTTTACGATATACCAGTTCAATCCATTCCACCCGGTTCTCTCTCTCTTGCTCCGCTATATGATGGAGCACTTTCACCGAGCACAGGCCATGAGGACAAGCAAAGGACTCCAAGTGCTTGCTAAATAAAAGAAAGTAGACTTTGCCATCTCGCCGAGTGGCGTCGGTGACTCCCAAGCGCCGAGGGAAGTAAATAACAAAACTTTGAAAGGTGTGGTATACACTGTGCCGAAAGTATTAAGGAAGAGGAAGGCTTTTAGTAGTAGAACCGTCCTCTCAGGAAAGCAAAAGTATAGATTTTATTTTGTTTTGCAAAGTTTTTTGTTACTTTTTATTTGGCTATCGGTCGCGGTTTTATTGCTTGTTTCGACTCATTTCGAGCCTCGTACAAATCGGCTAAAGGAGAAAAAACTGTGGATGCCTTCTTACATGTACCAGCGCGCTCTCTTAACTCTTCTGAATCATTTACTTAACGTCGGCGAATACGAAAAGTCGCTCCGAAAACAGTATCAGTAACGTTCAGAGTTGTGGCGTTACAAAATACACGCGTGGATGTCGCTACTGCAAGCAGCAACAGTGACAGCGCAACATGTTTTTGTCATGCTGCTGCTGCTGCTTCTGGGTGTGGTTTTATGTGCAATATGCTGTGCGGGTTTTATTTGCTTCTTTTAGTATCACTTAAGAGGGGGGGGGATGGTTGGGTCGAACGAGGACGACGGAAGCTGTGCGCTGTCGAAGATGTGTAGTGCACAAACACTCGTCTCGAGAAGGAATGGTGCGTGGATTGGAGGTGGCTCCGATCCGAGTGTTTGCTCAGTTTTGTCCTATTTGTATAAACCATTTACACTTCATTGTTTTGTCGGCACTGGTGGCACTGTTTCTACTGCTACTACTACAACGACCAGTTGACAGCGGTTTGTGGAACAGTTGTTGTTGTGTCAACCGGCGTTATGTCGCTGTGCCCCCAGACGCCGGTTGCTAGCTTAAATGTGGAGCTGCTGTGGCTCTTTTTACACTGCATTAAAAGAGGTGTGAAGTGTACTGTGGACATTACGTTTACTATTTTAATTTATGTTACACTAATATTTTATAGAATCATAAACAATAATCAAGAAAACCTCAAACAAATAAAATAAACTCTAAAACAACTGATGATCAAATTTCAGTAGAACATTGCTTTGTTTCAAATATAAATTAAGTTGAGATTCGTTGATTGATCAATTTCTGATGTTCACCACATCATTGACAGCTTTTCTTTTCAAAACCCCAAACAAAGGCCGAAAGCGCCACCTCCAAACTGTCGATAAATTTTTACCACAATATCCCATCTCTCCATCCGTCGCAGACTCGTTCCATCCTGCCACCTCCATCCAAAAAAGTAGTTAAAGTGGATTTATTTTCAATCCGGTACAAATAAATTGCACCTGACCAACGAACGAGACACAACGGCACTGTGTGCCACCGTATTGCCAATATTATCCTTTTCTGCAGTTGTATCGCTGCAGTACAGGGACACAACATCCGACACTCGGTGCAGCACCAAAACCAAAGAACCATAACTGACTCCTGTGCTGGTGCTGTGCCCTCCCAATGGGGATGTGAATGAATGGTACACAACAGTACAGTGGGGTCGGTCAGGATTCCCAGTTTTCCACCATCCAGAAACAGACAAAATGCTTTTTGCCGCACCATTAAAGTGCAATCGAGATGGAAATCGTTCGATTTGCGGAAAAAACCACAAAGTGTGCATCCAGAGCTCGATTTCTCCCTGCAATGGAATGGCATCGGCGCGATATCTCTGCACTACAAACGATCCGATGCATGGAAGACTTAAATCCATCTTTCCTTACCGCAAAATTTCGTGTGTGTGTGTGTGGTTTAGCACAGCGAGTCCCGCGACTGACGCTCTGACCGGATGTGAGGCCCGGTGATCCTGAGCGGTATTTGTTAGCGCCCGGTGTTTTTCGTGTGAATTGTCCAAAAAGGGGAAAGTAGACTTTGCCATCTCGCCGAGTGGCGTCGGTGACTCCCAAGCGCCGAGGGAAGTAAATAACAAAACTTTGAAAGGTGTGGTATACACTGTGCCGAAAGTATTAAGGAAGAGGAAGGCTTTTAGTAGTAGAACCGTCCTCTCAGGAAAGCAAAAGTATAGATTTTATTTTGTTTTGCAAAGTTTTTTGTTACTTTTTATTTGGCTATCGGTCGCGGTTTTATTGCTTGTTTCGACTCATTTCGAGCCTCGTACAAATCGGCTAAAGGAGAAAAAACTGTGGATGCCTTCTTACATGTACCAGCGCGCTCTCTTAACTCTTCTGAATCATTTACTTAACGTCGGCGAATACGAAAAGTCGCTCCGAAAACAGTATCAGTAACGTTCAGAGTTGTGGCGTTACAAAATACACGCGTGGATGTCGCTACTGCAAGCAGCAACAGTGACAGCGCAACATGTTTTTGTCATGCTGCTGCTGCTGCTTCTGGGTGTGGTTTTATGTGCAATATGCTGTGCGGGTTTTATTTGCTTCTTTTAGTATCACTTAAGAGGGGGGGATGGTTGGGTCGAACGAGGACGACGGAAGCTGTGCGCTGTCGAAGATGTGTAGTGCACAAACACTCGTCTCGAGAAGGAATGGTGCGTGGATTGGAGGTGGCTCCGATCCGAGTGTTTGCTCAGTTTTGTCCTATTTGTATAAACCATTTACACTTCATTGTTTTGTCGGCACTGGTGGCACTGTTTCTACTGCTACTACTACAACGACCAGTTGACAGCGGTTTGTGGAACAGTTGTTGTTGTGTCAACCGGCGTTATGTCGCTGTGCCCCCAGACGCCGGTTGCTAGCTTAAATGTGGAGCTGTTGTGGCTCTTTTTACACTGCATTAAAAGAGGTGTGAAGTGTACTGTGGACATTACGTTTACTATTTTAATTTATGTTACACTAATATTTTATAGAATCATAAACAATAATCAAGAAAACCTCAAACAAATAAAATAAACTCTAAAACAACTGATGATCAAATTTCAGTAGAACATTGCTTTGTTTCAAATATAAATTAAGTTGAGATTCGTTGATTGATCAATTTCTGATGTTCACCACATCATTGACAGCTTTTCTTTTCAAAACCCCAAACAAAGGCCGAAAGCGCCACCTCCAAACTGTCGATAAATTTTTACCACAATATCCCATCTCTCCATCCGTCGCAGACTCGTTCCATCCTGCCACCTCCATCCAAAAAAGTAGTTAAAGTGGATTTATTTTCAATCCGGTACAAATAAATTGCACCTGACCAACGAACGAGACACAACGGCACTGTGTGCCACCGTATTGCCAATATTATCCTTTTCTGCAGTTGTATCGCTGCAGTACAGGGACACAACATCCGACACTCGGTGCAGCACCAAAACCAAAGAACCATAACTGACTCCTGTGCTGTGTTGTACCCTCCCAATGGGGATGTGAATGAATGGCACACAACAGTACAGTGGGGTCGGTCAGGATTCCCAGGTTTCCACCATCCAGAAACAGACAAAACGCTTTTTGCCGCACCATTAAAGTGCAATCGAGATGGAAATCGTTCGATTTGCGGAAAAAACCACAAAGTGTGCATCCAGAGCTCGATTTCTCCCTGCAATGGAATGGCATCGGCGCGATATCTCTGCACTACAAACGATCCGATGCATGGAAGACTTAAATCCATCTTTCCTTACCGCAAAATTTCGTGTGTGTGTGTGTGGTTTAGCACAGCGAGTCCCGCGACTGACGCTCTGACCGGATGTGAGGCCCGGTGATCCTGAGCGGTATTTGTTAGCGCCCGGTGTTTTTCGTGTGAATTGTCCAAAAAGGGGAGGAATCAATCAATGTCCCCTTCGCGTCGGAGTCGAAGCAGTAATAGGGTTTTGGTGACCGGTTTTTCCCGCAAGCCCTAAATTGTTAAATTTGTACACACCAAGCACTCAACCACCGATACACACACCGACAGCAGTACGTGCAGAAAGCGGGAGAGCGTGCCGTTGGTCTAAATCGTTTTTCGGGTCTGCGTAATTGCGTATCGAACGAAAGCCGCCGACACAAAACCTCGTTCGCCCCGCGTGTGGTGGGCACTGTTTTATGACCGTAGCCAATCCGGCGAACCTCAGAGAGTGTCTGTTGGGCAGCTGGGACGTCTCACCCAGCAAACAGCCAGAACCACACTTTAGGGGTTGCATTTTGGTTGAGGAAATAAAACACACGAATTAGGTGCATACATCTTCCGGACTCTGTGCTATGACTGGGTGGAGTAGTGGGTGACTCGGGGCACAATCCGGCGAACCTCAGAGAGTGTCTGTTGGGCAGCTGGGACGTCTCACCCAGCAAACAGCCAGAACCACACTTTAGGGGTTGCATTTTGGTTGAGGAAATAAAACACACGAATTAGGTGCATACATCTTCCGGACTCTCTCCACTATGACTGTGTGGAGTAGTGGGTGACTCGGGGCAATATTGTGCTGACGACTGCTGGAAACACCGGACTTGACTAAGATCGATCGATGGGGTAGAATTGAATAATGATCAGCATTTAGGTCACGAACGCGTGGCGCGTGTGGAGTTGGTTGGTTTTTTTCTGCTGCTGCTGACTATCTGACAAATGGAACCCGATGCTGGTGATATGTGGCCAGTAGATGCTGTGTCTGTAAGAGTTCTTATTGGCGTCTACCATTTATTGACTGACAACATAGGGTGTCAAACCTGTTAGACAGTTGGTTTTATTATTTTTCAAATAATGATTATCCAGTATTCTAGCAGAATTCGTGTTAGTGGTTGTTTTTATGACTTTTTTTTTTTAAATATTTCGTATCGTCATAATTAAAATACCACAATCAATGTTTTTAAGGTCCTTTCTTGAGGGTTCGTCGCTTAATTGGGACATATTGAAATTATATTAGTGATGGGAACTCCGGAATGGATTCGACTCCACATATATGAATGAAACCGACTCCGACTTTGAAGCTCCGGAGTACTCCGATCGTCTCTGGAGCTTCATCAATTCCTGAGTGGATTCGACTCCAAGTGTAGAAGCCCGACTTCGACTCCGATAGAATTCCGAATCTGACTCCGGAGCTCCGGAGAACTCCGATCGACTCTGGAGCTTCATACACTCCGGAGTACACCAATTGCCTCCAATTGCTCCTCCAAACATCATGAACCCCGACAACTTGTTCTTCCTTGGCACTACAACCTCTTGAGGTCTCGGCCTGCTATTGCTAGCTTTCTGTGACTAAGTTTTACCCGTAGCTGGATAGTCAGTACTCACTATGGGGGAACGTCCCAGATGAGACTTGAGGGGATGGTTGGGTCGAACGAGGACGACGGAAGCTGTGCGCTGTCGAAGATGTGTAGTGCACAAACACTCGTCTCGAGAAGGAATGGTGCGTGGATTGGAGGTGGCTCCGATCCGAGTGTTTGCTCAGTTTTGTCCTATTTGTATAAACCATTTACACTTCATTGTTTTGTCGGCACTGGTGGTACTGTTTCTACTGCTACTACTACAACGACCAGTTGACAGCGGTTTGTGGAACAGTTGTTGTTGTGTCAACCGGCGTTATGTCGCTGTGCCCCCAGACGCCGGTTGCTAGCTTAAATGTGGAGCTGTTGTGGCTCTTTTTACACTGCATTAAAAGAGGTGTGAAGTGTACTGTGGACATTACGTTTACTATTATAATTTATGTTATACTAATATTTTATAGGATCATAAACATATATCAAGAAAACCTCAAACAAATAAAATAAACTCTAAAACAACTGATGATCAAATTTCAGTAGAACATTGCTTTGTTTCAAATATAAATTAAGTTGAGATTCGTTGATTGATCAATTTCTGATGTTCACCACATCATTGACAGCTTTTCTTTTCAAAACCCCAAACAAAGGCCGAAAGCGCCACCTCCAAACTGTCGATAAATTTTTACCACAATATCCCATCTCTCCATCCGTCCAGCCTAGGCTCCATCCTGCCCGCTCCCTCCAAAACAGTAGTTAAAGTGGATTTATTTTCAATCCGGTACAAATAAATTGCACCTGACCAACGAACGAGACACAACGGCACTGTGTGCCACCGTATTGCCAATATTATCCTTTTCTGCAGTTGTATCGCTGCAGTACAGGGACACAACATCCAACACTCGGTGCAGCACCAAAACCAAAGAACCATAACTGACTCCTGTGCTGGTGCTGTGCCCTCCCAATGGGGATGTGAATGAATGGTACACAACAGTACAGTGGGGTCGGTCAGGATTCCCAGTTTTCCACCATCCAGAAACAGACAAAATGCTTTTTGCCGCACCATTAAAGTGCAATCGAGATGGAAATCGTTCGATTTGCGGAAAAAACCACAAAGTGTGCATCCAGAGCTCGATTTCTCCCTGCAATGGAATGGCATCGGCGCGATATCTCTGCACTACAAACGATCCGATGCATGGAAGACTTAAATCCATCTTTCCTTACCGCAAAATTTCGTGTGTGTGTGTGTGGTTTAGCACAGCGAGTCCCGCGACTGACGCTCTGACCGGATGTGAGGCCCGGTGATCCTGAGCGGTATTTGTTAGCGCCCGGTGTTTTTCGTGTGAATTGTCCAAAAAGGGGAGGAATCAATCAATGTCCCCTTCGCGTCGGAGTCGAAGCAGTAATAGGGTTTTGGTGACCGGTTTTTCCCGCAAGCCCTAAATTGTTAAATTTGTACACACCAAGTACTCAACCACCGACACACACACACCGGCAGCAGCATGTACGTGCAGAAAGCGGGAGAGCGAGCCGTTGGTCGTTGAACGTTGGTCTAAATCGTTTTTTCGGGTCTGCGTAATTGCGTATCGAACGAAAGCCGCCGACACAAAACCTCGTTCGCCCCGCGTGTGGTGGGCACTGTTTTATGACCGTAGCCAATCCGGCGAACCTCAGAGAGTGTCTGTTGGGCAGCTGGGACGTCTCACCCAGCAAACAGCCAGAACCACACTTTAGGGGTTGCATTTTGGTTGAGGAAATAAAACACACGAATTAGGTGCATACATCTTCCGGACTCTCTCCACTATGACTGTGTGGAGTAGTGGGTGACTCGGGGCAATATTGTGCTGACGACTGCTGGAAACACCGGACTTGACTAAGATCGATCGATGGGGTAGAATTGAATAATGATCAGCATTTAGGTCACGAACGCGTGGCGCGTGTGGAGTTGGTTGGTTTTTTTCTGCTGCTGCTGACTATCTGACAAATGGAACCCGATGCTGGTGATATGTGGCCAGTAGATGCTGTGTCTGTAAGAGTTCTTATTGGCGTCTACCATTTATTGACTGACAACATAGGGTGTCAAACCTGTTAGACAGTTGGTTTTATTATTTTTCAAATAATGATTATCCAGTATTCTAGCAGAATTCGTGTTAGTGGTTGTTTTTATGACTTTTTTTTTTTAAATATTTCGTATCGTCATAATTAAAATACCACAATCAATGTTTTTAAGGTCCTTTCTTGAGGGTTCGTCGCTTAATTGGGACATATTGAAATTATATTAGTGATGGGAACTCCGGAATGGATTCGACTCCACATGTAGAAAACCGACTCCGACTTTGAAGCTCCGGAGTACTCCGATCGTCTCTGGAGCTTCATCAATTCCTGAGTGGATTCGACTCCACGTGTAGAAGCCCGACTCCGACTCCGATAGAATTCCGAATCCGACTCCGGAGCTCCGGAGTACTCCGATCGATTCTGGAGCTTCATCCACTTCGGAGTGGACTCCGATTGCCTCCAATTGCTCCTGCAAACATCATGAACCCCGACAACAAGACGGCACAAACTTCCAGTTGCAGCATTAAACAGCGTACAAGCATAGCTTATGTGTTTCAAATTGTTTGCCAAAAAAACCCCTAGTTTCCTTCCAGCAAAATCCAAATGGCTACAGTGAAAGGTGATTAGTGTAGTCAATAAATGTCTATCCCTTCCCGCTGGCATGAATACAACCGGCGCGCACTGACTTACGAATATTTTCTCGTCGGGAGGTTTGCTGTGGGTTTTACGGAAACATAATTAAGCCAGCGGTTGCCCAGCAATAGCTCTCGCGTCCGTCTGTGCTTTGGCGTTGCACCAAACAAATGCACCCCAGACGTGTGTGCAGAGATGCTCGTGGGGTAGTTGCATAAGATGTGTGGGGTAAGAGTGAGTTTTGCACCTCTCCTGCTATTTCCACGTACTCCGTACACATCAGCGGCGCCCCATTGTGCGAGATCACGGGCGGGGGATCACATTGATTCGGTAGAAATGAGAAAAAACCCTACGGTTACAAATAATCCCAACCCTGATGGCGCCTGGTGAGGCGCTTTTGCTGCGTTTCGTTGCCGGGTGTGTGTATTATGAGATGCGGTTTACATCTCGGCAGCATAATTGCAAACGCAGCATCAACCATCATCAGCTTATAGACGACTGTGTCTCGCCCAGTTTTTTTTTTCCATGGAGCGTGGGATCAGGAAATAAGCTTTCTTCCCGCGAATGGAACGCGAATGCACCTGTGCGCTTGCAGAATGTACTTGTTGTGTGATGTTGGTGGTCAAGGGTACGAGTAAGAGAAGCACTTGTGGTTTTAATTTACACGGATGAGCTGTGGTTTTCTGGTGAAACAATATTCACAAATTCATTTGAAAAGCTCTCGCAGATACCCTGGAGATTAATGTTTTAAAGAATTTTTCATAGGAATTCATACGTTATTGTTACTGGATATATAGCAAGAAAAGTAAGCACAGATAACTACTATTGATGAACTCAAATGCATTTCCGAATGAATTCATTGTAACGAGTAGCAGGCAGAGTAGACGATCACAATTATTGTACTGGTAACGTATTAAAGTAATGGAAAACAAAAGTGTCCATTTTATGTCTCTCCCGCTCCATCATCATAATCCCAATGACACTTCGCCGGGTGCTACAAAAAGCAGGTTTCAGTCACACAAATTAGGCCGGATGTTTACTAATTAGCGCACCCCCGACAAAGTAAAGTGTTTGCGAAGAGGGGCACTCCAGCAGCAGAGAGCAGAGCTACTTCAAAAACTCTGATGGTGCAACCATACATTTCCATCGACGACATGTCTACCGTTTTCCACAAACATACTGTTCCCTCCATATCTCTCTCGCTCCACCCCGGACTCCACTATAGCTGCAGCTGTCAAACAGAGCATCCGACGGGTGAGTTTTGTGAATTTCGACAGCTCCGACTGTACGGAAACCCCCCCCGGCCCAAAGGCGTGAGTAAATAGACAGTGGAAACATCATCGAACACAATCGCGCGATGGTGGCGTCGCCTTTGTGTTGTTCCTGATGCACAACTTTTACTACCGTCGAACCTGGGGAGGATTTTCCATTCTGATGCTCTCGCTCTCTACTTCACCAGCCTCGACAAGCGCATTTGTGTGTGGAGCGTTTAAAAAGGGCGTCCGTTGTTTGGGACGAGTGTTTGACAACTTATCGATCGTGTTATTGTACCATTTCGGTATTATTTAAACACAAACCCCGGTACAGCAAATGTGCCGCTGCGCTCGTCCCGAATACATGCTCACAATCTTTTTCCTGCTTGAAGGGGCAGCCCTTTTGGAACGCTCTCGAACACTGCAACTGGCCACACGGTAGAGAAGTGCATCGTCAAGCGTGAAGCAGCACCAGCAGTAGCTAGCACATATTCAAACAAAGCGTACATCCACAATGCACACCGTGCAAACGAGACAAGTGAGACGCGGCGTCTCTATCTCTATGTGGTCAGGTGTATTTTGCTTGCACCGATCTGGGCAGGTTTCGGTGTAGCTTCTCCGAAAGGTGTAGCACATAGGGTGGATGTACCAATTATGGCTATAGCACCAATTATGGCTATAACGGTTATTTTTTCCATTTAAAACAAAGTAAATCACTGCTAAAAGTTTGGAAACATGTTTGTTATCAATTTTTAACACTTTTTGAACGCTTGTGGAAAATTTTTTCCATGTTAAAGGTTTCAAAATGTAAAATAATCCAGTTTAAAAATATGGTGGCTCAGAAACTGACAATTCTTAACATTTTGCTAAGAACTTAACTTTCGAATTTTAGCAATTTTAAAGCATATTATCATAGTTTCTTTGAACAAACTTCACTAAGACGTTAATTATAAGTTATTTTACCATTTCATACTAAAATATATCGTTATTTTATCGTAAAAGTGCATTTTTTCGATATAGCCATAATTGGTACATATCGTCTTCGAAGTACCAATTATCGCAGTAGGCGAAAATTGCAAATTGTACGATTGTCATTTTTGGCTATAGTGAAAATGTTTACACCTTTGAACAGTGATTAAAACATGGTTTTTTGTCTTTATTTCAAAATAAAAAGCCCGAATTGTGCCTGTTAATATACGGTATGTAAGAAATATAAAATACGAAGTGCAGAGTTTCTTTTAAAATAGCACGAACTTCTTTTGTAGAATGGCTCACGACGAAAACAAGCATTACGAAAACATTACGAGTCTATCGATGGCGGGAAGATTTTTTCCGGGTTCTGATGACAACCATCCGTTATAGGATGTGCAACCATTTTCTAAATAAGTACGAATCGAGTCCACAGTCTGTGTTATCGGTTGAAAAAGGAAAGAAAATTGGTTTCCCGGTCACGAGAAGAGCTTTGTTGTTCAAGCTGAAGGAGTTTCTAGCCGGGAATCCGGACCGAGTTACACCGATCCTCCAATATCTCCTAGGATGATGGCATATAATACTGACTTGAAACCCATACCGTGTGTGAATACAACAAAACTTCAGCACCCAAATGGCTACGCGAATTCGTGCGAAGCAAACCCGGATTTTCTTTCCTAACATTCAAAGCAGTATCTGCATGTTTTTGCTTCATTGGCCTCTATGGATAGCGTTATAGTCAACTGCGAAATCGTTAACATTTAGGGCGCTGGAACCTTGCACAATATGCTTCTATTTTCATTATTTAACAATCCAGCCAAAATTTTCCGTAGGATACAATTAAATAAATCTCAAGTCACTAAGAGACTTAGACTGTCCAATGTGTTAACACTTCCTAACAGCCTTACAGCAGGAGTGTAAGAACAGAAGAACGGGATAGAAATTCGAAAGAAGAACAGCCGAAGCAAGCCAGAAGAAACGATTCGCAATTGGTACGGATTCGATTGTGTTAATTTTAGCTTTGAACATTATTGTATAAAAACTTATTCTTCTTCTTCTATGGACCGACAACCTCACGAACAGTGGCAGATCAAACCACTTAGGGGCCCTAGGCGGAAATAGAGGCCTCTAGAATCCGTGGCAAATTTTTATTTTCGGATGCTTGGTTGAGGGGGGGGGGGGGGGGGGGGGGTTTATTT
>KZ061640.1:115467-241057 GCA_002091835.1 Anopheles maculatus
GATTATGTCCAACAAACACTAATGTCCTCTTGTGTGTTCTCTTCCCAAGACTTCAAGCTTTCAGAAAACATATAACATTATGAAATTTAAACAAAGATTAAGGTTAAAATCTGTAAAATCTCCGTATTGTGAACATATTATGTCCATAATTGGTACATCTACCCTACACAGGGTTTGAAAAACACCGTTTTATGCATCCGTGTGTGTCGTGTCTTTTGGATGGTTTGTGGAGGTCCGGCCGGTTGTTGCAGTTGCAATTGTCACTTTTGACCCAGGCCGGAGGTGACCCGCGCCCGCTAGCCTGCAGGCAACACAGAGAGAAATACCTTCAGTTAAAGTCACACCAGCCGTGACCGTTCATGTTTATGCTCGGTCACGGTGCCTGGGAGATTGACATGATCGTAACGATATTGTGAGGGTGCTTTGGGTCCTGTGCATTCTCGCTTCAAAAAGAGCTCGCTTGCAATGCGCATCCAATGCAATAATTGCAAACTTCCCCGAGGGCTGCAGGTATGAAGATAAATGTCCGCATTACGTCTCCTCCTACTTCTGCTCCTCCTCCTCATCTTTCGGGGGCAAAATATCATAAACTAATCGAAAGACCTGCAGTGCAAGCGAACTGGATATACTCCGGTTCTGTGTGTTGCCTCCCGGGCACTCGTTGGGAATTGTGCATTGTTGGGGGAAAAGTTCGATGCTGCCTACCAGTTAGCGGCGGAATGATATATGTGTTGGCCAAAAGTTTCCAAATGTGTGTAGGTCGCCCAAACTTTACAAGCATTCGTATTTGTACCTTCCATCAACTTGTTGCCAATAACGTTTGCATAATAGCTACGCCTCCAAGTCTCGCCTAGTGCAGGATGTAGTTGCTCGAGACATTATCAGTTGGCGAAACCTTTTTCCCCGAGAAAACCAGAAATGGTATAAATTCTAGACTCTCCTTAGACTGTGTGTAAGCATGTGGTGTGGTGTGCTGGTCCTCAAAATAATCGAGTAGAATTTGGGGCGCAAAAACAAACTCCAAGCCATGGGTTTTGTGCCGCTTAATGCCTTACCAATTCTATCGGGAGTAATAGATCGGGAACGGCGAGTAAGTTTATTCAAAACTTGTAAGATTTATTACCCTCTAGAATCTTTGCCAGTGGCGGCAAACATAACTAAACGCATAACTACACTCGCTCGATATAGTCGTCGTGTCAGGACTTTGGTGAGTTGAATTTACCCCCGATAGCTTAGACGCGAGATAAGCGATATACAGCAAGAGGTGGCTTTTTTTTAGGTGAGAGATTATATGCAGATGCCTCCGATGCGAATGATGATTTATGGTGTATCGGGTTGAGAGTAGGCAAGTCTTACCGTTTGTTGTTTTAATAAGTTTTGTCGCTAGTTTTCCAAGAGTGTATTACCTGGAAAATATGGAGAAAAGAAGAAGCATATTTTGATTAGATAACATGACTTGATTGTAGATCTAAAAAAGCTAGATGGGTATTTATACAACATTATGAGGAACTTATCGTATTCAAGCTTAAAGTGTCAAGTTGATGCAACAATAGGTCCCGAACCCGTCAAAGACCTCGCCATATTAAACGAACTGTCCACGTTGCTGCATAAAATGTACAATAATTAACCCGGCAGCAAATATAGCGACATCCTAATCCACCACATCTCAGCCTCAGTGGGTGCTGCTAGGACGCATAATTAGCGCGCTCTCCATGATGGAATAAGAGATTTGCCGCTTCATTATCTTGCCCGGGCAACCGTTTTTGAGACCATATTACCACAAAACGTGCTGGATTCGCCGAGCACAACAAACAGCTCCGAACAAAGCAGCTTTTCCGCGCCCCAAGAGCATCACCGAACGAAACGACCAAAGCACAAACGTTGGGTAAATGGGATTTAGTTTTGTTTTCACTAAAACACATCCCACTAGCACAAATAAACAATGGCGGGGTTTTGGTGGTAGAAGACAAGGATAAAGTGTGTAATTTTACCCTCAACACGATAAGAGGATGTGTGATGCTGTTTGTTCCTCGGGTGGCCGCCTGGCTTTTCGTAGATGCAATAAGCCAACAACGCATAAACGCATGATGTGCGCGCGCGCGCTCGTTCGTTCAAGCTCTTGGGAATCCATTTTCCGTCAAGTGTTTTTTGAGTGGAATCTGTCACAAGAAGTCGAGCGTGGTGGGGGAGCTTTTCGCTTGGTCATTGGACCGGGATTACGCGGTGTATAATCGAAGCAAAACCGTAACCTTTTTCTCGTTGCGGCGTTGGTCCTTTCCCAAGAGTCAGGACGAAGGATTTATTCCCCTCCGTTTCTTCCGGGCTCCCAGACACACACACACATCCTTCAATCTAGCAGCGTGTGGTGCATCGTCAACCGGAAAAACTCAATTAACTCGACCGAGTGAACCCACCGGAGCCCAGGCTATAGGGAGGATGCTTTTGTGCGCTGATGGTAGAATCCACCATCGTTGAAGCACTTCCCCCTAGCTGTATGTTCTTTCGAACGCGGAAGTGACACACAAGCCCTGCCCGATTGGGGGGTTGTACGAGATGTTCTAACGCGCAACGTTCCCTAAAGTGGCCGGCAACTCCAAAACCAAGGGCGATGATGAAAGCTTGCAGGCGAAAGCACCGAAAAGCAGCGAAGATCATTCTCCCGAGTTGCGATAGCAGGGAGAAGTGTTATAGGAGAGACCGGATTATAATTTGATTACAGTGTAATTAGACGTGATTTTCGTATTAGACGGTATAATGGAAACAGTGTTTCCGTACAGCCGACGCGGGATCTCCTAACCGTGAACGACGGCGATGATGCAACTGCTCTGCCACTCGTCGGACCAGGGCTAAAACACTGCACGACTCACTTACAGACGACGTCAGTCAAAAAGTCATCAAACTACAGAGTATGGAGAAGGAGAAAAAAACTCCATCCAACACTCTATCTATACCACGGGTGATTTGTATTAGATACCGCGGTACAGATTGGTACCGCCGGTCCTATCTGTTATGAGATGCATTGCGTTTTGGGACTCGGTGGAAATAATTAATTTTGACTTGGGTGGGTATAGATAAATAAATGCTTCGGCAGTTGCCTACCGACAGACGGATGAATGGTATTTTGAAAGCAAAGCGAAATGAAAATAATGCCAGGCCTAATGATATCGATTGCATAAAACGTGTTGACTGTTGCTAATAAAGTGTTGACGGTATTGAGAGAGCGGCATGAGCTGGTGCACGGAGAATAAATGGTGCTATAAACATCGAAATTCAATACGTAATGTGGAATGATTCGATGAAAATCGATAATGTTAGTCATGAAGGATTGTTTTCTGTTATTTAAAAGATCACAAATTAATTTGTTGGTCAATAAAAAACGGACCTAATCAAGCACGAACGGCTTTAAGTATAATTTTAATCGGAGGAAGCAGTACGGCAGATAACGTCTGCGTCTACTAGGAGATAAACGGTTCAGTCATTAGTGGCGCGGCTTTACACCCAGCCCGTATTGAGGTCAACTCCCAAAGCGAGCGTGGATAAGATAGTGTAGAATTTTATTTCCAATCTTTGTTTGAACTAATATAAGGTTTGTGAGGTTATTTAAAAGCATAAAAAGATTTACAAAATGGGCGTTAATCTTTAAAAAAAAACTATACTCTGTTACTGCCCTATTCATCTCATCCATTCGAAGAGTCTGTTTTCCCGTTTAAGCTTTTTTTACATGGCATAATTTTATTGCTGCAAATATAATATTTACCAGAACAGTTGTTCTGCATGATTCGTCTTATTTCTCTATCTGTGCTTACCGTTGTGTCTACCAATGAAAAAAAAAAATGTATCGTACGAGGATTTGGAACGCTCTTTCTCTCTGTTGCTCTTCTATCGACATAATAAAATCCGTTTACATTTAACAACAAGCAAGCGAGATAGTAGCTAAGTAAAAAAAAAAAAATAGGGATTGAAGTTAAAAGTAAAGCGACCACACGGATTTACGTAAAAACGTAACAATGCTCTTAGGCGCATCGTCGCTGTACAGACCAGCCCAACCCCCGGGGTTTCGCGTCGACTTAGGCTTTTCGCCGTCGCTTCAGCATATAAAAGCAAAAGCTTATAGAAAGAAAAAATGGAGGAAAAAGGCCAAAGCGAGCAGCGCAAAATAGACGGGGGAAAACCTCTTGTGCTGTGTGCGCGCCTTCCCGTTTTGTGTAAGCAGCTTAATTTGTGTATACTTTGAGCTACTCTGCTGCGCGCTCTACTCTCTTAACCGAACCGAGCCCGACAACAAGAAAAACTGCCCTACCCAAAAATGTGAGCGTCTCACGGTTTTTCTTTTTTTCCAGCCCAAACTTCTTCCATCCCATAACACACAAAGACTGATTGATTGATTTAACCGAGGAAAGCTTTTTTCCTTGTTTTCGCGTTGCATTTTTCTTTTGGTTTGGTTTTTGGTTGTTGTCTTCGTGCAAGGATTTTCCTTTTTTGTGCTGTGTTTGGCTTTACCGGCGAGTGTTTTTATGCTTGCACTAGAGAAATAGGGGGGTTGTTGTTCAATGGGTAAAAGACGATCGAGATTTACGGTATTGGTAAATACACACATACGGGGACCAGTGTGTGCCGTCGCTTTTTCTTTTGTGTGTGCTGCCCGGTAAGGGGAAAATCTCTTACACACCACTTTTCTTCGTCTGCTGTGATGTAATATGTTGGCGTGCGTGTTTTGCCGTTTTGCCCTGTTGATGTTGAGTTGCTTGGGATGCTCAATGAGCATTGTTTAGGAATGCGAACAGAGACTTAGTGAGCTTCGATCTGTTGCTTCGCTGTGTGGATGCTGTGTGATTAGCAAGGGGAAAATGCATTTTATTCGCCTGTTGTTTTCCATCTACCTTCATTACTTACAACGAGATGAATAATCCAAATCGAGCTCTCTTTCTCGTGCGTTCGCTTATAGCCATTAACGCATTAGTGACATTTCCGTTGCTACATGACTGGAATCTGTAAGGCTCTGTTAGTTAAATCTTTTGCAGAACATAAAAATTCACCCCATATGATACACACACACGTGAGGGGAAAAGGTTTGTAACAAATCACGACCTCCCCGCCATGGTTTTTTTTTTGCGCACAGCAATAAACTTTCCTTTGGGTGTATCAGTTTTTCTCCCCCGGTCCGGATTTTCTTCTTTCACCACTGCTGACCACAACTAATGAGGATTAATGAGGGAAAAAATGGTGCAATAATTATGTGCGTATGGTTGGGACACGGCAGCTTTTGAACAGAGCTTGTGTGTGATTTTATTCCCTTTTCCATCTAAAACGCTTTACCATCACACAGTTGGCTTTTCGGCGGTGTGTTTTATGATGCAAATAAATTCGGTTGTTTCTCCCAAAAGCCCGCAGTTGAGCGTATCATGTGGTACCAGCAGCGAAGGGTTTGTGTTTTTTTTTTTTTGGGGGGTTAGTGCTTGCTGGGCGAGGGGGAGTTTTATGAAAGATTTAATTGTGTGTATGCGTGTTTGTGTAACAGCATTATCGTAATCGTGCGTTATGAAAAATCTTGTTTTCTTTGGGAGAGGAGATTTAAGGTAACTATTGGACATGATTTACAGGTGTTTGTTCTTTAATATGTGGAAATCTTTACCATATCGAGTAACAAACGAAGTTAATACGTTTCAGTGTTTCAGTCGTTGCACGAATATCTCAGGAACTGCATCTCAATTTGGGCCTACCACGCCTCCTCTGTCTATGTGGACGGCCTAACATGACTTTACGGGCTAGGACTAGTGTTGGCCGTTCCGGTTCGAACCTAGTAAAAAAGTTCCGATCCTTTTTTTTGCCGTTCCGTTCCGATCCTTTTTTTAAAATAGTTCCGTTCCGATACTTTCGTTCCTTTTCGTACCGTTCCGATACTTTCGTTCCTTTTCGTTCCGTTCCGATACTTTCGTTCCTTTTCGTACCGATCCGACACTTTCGTTCCGTTCCGTTCATTTTCGTTCCGATCCGACACTTTCGTTCCGTTCCGTTCATTTTCGTTCCGATCCGATACTTTCGTTCCGTTCCGTACTTTGTCGTACCGATCTGACACTTTCGTTCCGTTTCGTTCTTTGTCGTACCGATTTGACACTTTCAATCCGGACGGATTCCGGAATACCCGGAGATAACGGGTTGTCCGCCCTGGTGTTTGGGAGTTCCCGGCGGGCCTTCTTGGCCGATTCTCGGCGTCCCGGGTGGCCGGTCCACCGATCCGGACGTTCGACCCCTCCATCGATGCGTCTTGAGGAGGCGGTCTCGGAAGTGGCCATCCCGCCCCCTCACCACTCACCACCCCCCGCCCAGCGCCGAAAAACCTCCCCCGGTGACCGGGTTTCCGCGGTTTCCCGGGGAAGGAGAGGAGATAGCGATTCCGGTTCTTGGGGCGAGTTGTTCGGGCGGGTGCCCCCCACCCACTTCGCAGAAAAACCGGACAGTTTTGCACCACCAGGGGGCGCCACAGCCGGAAAAGTGATATTACGAGGAGTTTTCCGGGCCTACCGGGAAAACGGTGCGTCGCCCGATAGGGGTTTCTTCGGGGAGGGGTGTCCGATTTTGTCGGAGAATACACCCCCGCAAGGGTTTTCCCCCACCCCCCCTGGAAAATAGGGTTTTTCCGGGGGCCTCCCCCTGTCACATCATACACCGGACCCAGGCAAGTAAGGTATCAGACGACGCGGCTCGGCGAGACGAAGCCAGCGAGTACCTTCCCGCCCTCCTACCTCAACCCACCACCCCGCTAGAGCGGAATAACCACGTGATTTTTGGTTTTTCGCGTTTTTATCTAGGAAGGAGGCGAAACAGAGTTTTGCGGTGTAAAGCGAGTTTGTGCGGAGCAGCGGAATCAACAAAGTCGCCTTTGGACCGGGGTCGATCGGACGCCAATTGGGGGAGTTACGCCCGGAAAAGCGTTTTTTTGGGTTTCCCAAATTTCCCGGCCCTTCTTCTCAATCCGACCCCTCCATCGACGCGGCTTGAGGAGAGGATTGCGGAGAACACCATCCTGCCCACCTACCACCTACCACCTTCATCGACGCCGCTCGAGGCGAGGAGTCAACACCACCGGATTCTATCGCCATTCCTGCAGCTACCGCCTGCCCAGAATATGTACAGAAAAACGCAACAGATTGCTACCGAAAAAAAATAGAGGAGCTTATATTTGTGGAGCATAATTTCAAGAAATGATTTTGTTTTTGATATGAAACGGGTGCGGAGACGAGAAAAAATATGCAGAGATGAGTGTAACGCAGCGCGAAAACTGGACGGCAACAAAATAGAAAATGAATGTGTAAATTGTTTGCATGCCGAAAAAACGACTTGGTAATCAACCCCCCCCCCGGTTCACGTTCCGTTCCTTTCAAAAAAAAAACTGGTTCCGTTCCGTTCCTTTTTTTCAGCAATTTTCCCAACACTAGCTAGGACGTCCAGTGCAATTCTCATGACATGACCAGACCATCGGAGCCTGGCGAGACTAATTCGCTGCACGATGGTGAGATCACTGAACAGCTCATAGAGCTCATCGTTCCAGCGGCTGCCTCCATTGTCCTTCCACACATACGGAATGAATCCCCAAAAATCTTTCTGAGCATCTTCCTCTCGAACGCGGCTAAGGAAGGGTTTCGTCAGTTATGGACAGAGTCCATGTCTCAGAGGCGTATGTGAGGGACTGGGACTATTAAGGTTCTGTACAGTCCCAGTTTCGTCGGTCACGACAGGTATTATGAGTGGAGAAGCATTTAACGTCTATGTTGTTGTCGGTGCTGACTTTTGAGCCCAGATAGGTGAAGTTTTGGACGACTTCGAAGGTGCGATCACCTATCTGTACATTACCCCCTGCGTAAATCAGTGTTTGTTAGCCCATCACCATCATTTTGGGTTTTGCTTTGTTGATCTCCAACCCCAGAAGTTCAGTGCCGCATACTCAATCCTTTGGTAAGCTTCTACTACATAGGAGAGCCTCAAACCAATGATGTCTATGTCATCAGCGTATGCTTAGACTCTGGAGTGACATATACAAGAAGGTCCCCAAAGTTTACACCTCCGAGTCTCGGATGGCCCTCTCTAGCGCCACTAGCGCCTCTAACGCCTCTAGCACCTCTAGCGGCGCAAGTCCTTGGTAGTATCAAAGTTCCCTGAGAGTTTTCAATCCACCTTCACCTGGCATGTGGTGTTGGTTATTGGTTAAAAGCTTTGTTGAAAGATTTTAATGATCCAGGATAGTTGTCCAGTATGATTCTAATCCCTGTTGTTTGAGACTGTTGTTTCCATCTCTTTTTCGAACCTCTCCTGATGTAATATAAAAAAATTTATACATGTTTATAATTTCTCCTTTTTAAATATGATTCTTTGAACGTCTGTTGCTCCATTTAACTTCCATGCTATTTTGATGCACGTATCGGAACACTTGTTTATAATGTATGCAACGCCTTAATAAAATATTTAATAAAGCAAAACTCAAACCAGTGTCCTTCTCCTTCTCACAATAGTGTTCCTTCCATTTTCCAATCGTTCCAACGTTACGTCCAACTTTCGTGCTTTTTTTTTTGTTTTCCATCTATCGTTTTCCCTCACACACACACACACACAAAATCCATGTAAGGAAAACGTGCATGAAATTAAACATGAAACAAAGCACCGCGAATAAATCAACGAGCGCGACATAATGAGTGACATTTTTCATTTCTCGCCCACTACACACTGTGTGTGTGCTGGCACCATCGAAAGGAGTGAAATGTTGGCTTTTCATGCAAAAATGAATAGCGAGCGAGCGCGCGCACCGTTTTTGTCTTTTACCAGAAGGCTGCTGGCCAGAAGCAGCTAATTTCGGAATCTGTTCATCATTTACTACTATGAGCGGCTGCCTATGTGTGTGTTGGAGTGAGAGAAAAGAATGAAAAGCCCCGGGAGGGGAGTATATTAAAATTCTTTGCACATTCACATCGTTCTCTCGTTTGCTTTTCAGCGTTTGCGATGATGGGGTGAATTGAAGGATCCTTTTTTGTGCCGTAGTAATAAAAGCATCACTTGCTGTAGGAAGCTACAGGACTCGCTAAAGTAAAGTTATATAGAATTTTTATTAACCAAAACAAAAAAAAGAGAAAAGTTTCACCAGACGGACAGAACAACAGCTCTCGATTATTAAACTCGTGTTCATACACTCTTTGTCTATTACTTTATAAAATTATCCCTCCTCTGGAACTTAGTTCACCGCGTATCACTGTCATTACTGTCGCTTCTCTGCTGTTGACAGAGCTCTTTAAGGAGTCAGACAAGCCAAAAAAAAAGGCTGCCACACGGTTGAGCTTTTCCACACATGAGGTGAACGTCAAAGTTGTGTCTTTTCGCCTCGTTTTTCTTGCTTCAACTTCAAGCCAGCCTGGTGGAAAATATGCTAGACTCATAAACTTGAGTCACACAGCGGTGGTGGAAGCACATTGTCAAACGCAGGATGCCTCCGCTCAGGTTCAAGACGGGCACAAAATTAACAACATGCCAGAACACTTCATTTTCAAGATCATATTTCAACCATATACACACGCAGTTTGGTTCGTTCTTTTTTCGCCAGTCGCCATCAGTTCTACCGAGTTTCGATCGATTACACAAGTTCGTAACAATTTGCCCACACGCCTCCGGTTTTATTCTGCCACAAAGCCATCACGCACACTACTAGCACGCACTCGGCTATTGGCGGAAAAATTTATAACTCAAAATGCGAGCCAGCAGCATGGTTGGCCACAGCAGAACGACAGAATTAACCAACCTTTTCGGTCCGAAAGTCCAGCAGACCGGGAGACGAAAAAGAGGACACACAAACAAAAAAAAATCCACCGCCCGAGTGTGTTGAGATTTACGGCTATTCTGAAGGGTGGCGGAAAAGTTTGGGAACCCACACTGAAAGATCGAGTGCGAGGGAGAGTTTTTCCGGCAACCCGTGGTCCGAATTCGCGCGCAACACTTTTGACTCGAGCTCTCTCCACCGCAACTGCTCCTCGGGGGGGCGGATGAGTCCTCCGAAACTACGTTTTGCATATCGCTTCCGAGTACGCCGGTACGCCGAGGAAACAAATCTTCAAGTGCCATAAATCAGAACATAATGAAAACGACACACTGTGTGTAACAGCCTGGGGGAGAATGTTCCCGGTTTTTCTTTCCCGTTGGTGCGATTGTACAGCAGTAGCAGGGTTCGCTTTGGTGGTCATTTTAAGCCCATCCCGTGTGGCCACCCTTGTGTTCCGTATTTCCTTCCGTCTAGGAGCTTCACCCGTTGGTATCAGTTTGCCGTAATAATGTTCAGCATCCGCATGTTCGGTTGGATGTTGGCCAACAGCAGGACAACTTCAGACTTTTACGCTCCCCAGAAAGGTAGGTCCCGGTCAAGGTTCTGCTGCGAGCTGTGCACTCGCTGGAGGGACACGCAGCATTTGTGGCGCGATTCAGGAGCAAGCTTTGGTCACAGGCACAGCGTACTGGCCACAACGAGGCTACTTTTCTAGCAGTTAGTGGTCGAACGCGGTATTTTTATTTCGTTTTCCCTCTGTAGGGTGAAGAATTTATCTTTTTCTTCAAGGAAAATTGTGGTTAATTTTTCTTTAAGCTACAAGTGAATTTTTACAATCGAAATATGTTTTATTTTCGGTTTTACATGCAGAAGAAACAAGGAAAACAATATCACAAAACGCCCGGAAAATCTGATCCGGGAAAATCATTTATTTGCGCTGGCCGGATAATTAACAAACAGAGGCGCGCCAGAATCGTTAGTCTCGTCGGTGCGTTATTATTATCAAACGCGCTTTTCGGGCTCAATCGATCGTGTAAGGATGACCCCGGGGGGTCGCGATTGGGAAATTAATTAATTCATTTTAATTGCCTAGCAACCAATCAAACCGGTCCCCCACGGTGGGGAAGAAAGACACATTTCTGTATGTAATTGTGCGTGTTTTTTTTTTGGTTCCGGGAAATAATTTCATTGAAGTGTGTATGTGCGCACAAAATTAACAAGTTTGTTGAGCGATAAAAGTTAAAAACCAATAAGTACACAAATTACACATTGGCGCAGAATCGTTCAACCGGCAAAGAAACAACATTAATAAAGCTAATTGAAGTTTCGTGCGCCGGGCCGGAGAACGTTCTTTGGGCGAGGCTAAAAACCCACCGAGATTTCAAATCAAAACAGCTTTTCCTGCTTTTTTCCCCCCAATGGCTATCTTCATCATCACCCAAGACACAAGTGGTCAAAGATTTAGCCGCCAGTTGTTTTTCGCTAGTAAATTGATTTATAGAACCATCATCGAGGTGCAATCGAAATGAAAAATCTTCAAAGTCCATCGTATTTATCATTGGATAAACAGAATCGTTGTACAACTTCCCTGAATATCGATTCTGGGAACTGTTCAACTTTCCCATTTTCTTGTGGGAGAGAATTCGAATCCGCGACGAAAAGTTCTAGCTGATTTTGGTTTCTCTCTTTCAAACTAGGAAGCAAATTGATCGCGTACCTGTGTGTGTGTGTCCCTTTTTCAATTTTCCCACAAGCAACACAAAGAAAATGGACTCTAGTTCGCAGTGTGTGGTGACACACGTTTTTCACGACCAATAAGAAAGGGAACGAACCTTACTTTCTCTCCTCTGTATGACGCATCTCGAGAACACGAACCAGCGTTGGACGGGAGTTTGGGAAAAGTTTTATTCATTTCCCATTTTCAACAAGATTTTTTTTCCTTTTTCACCCATCCCCCACCCCCTCAACAAGCGATCGTGTGACAACCTGCCAAACACCTTTTGTGTTCCGTTTCGTTTTTGCCACCGAAGGTAAAAATCTTTATTAATAACATTATTTAAGTTCTGACAGAAGCGTGTCGCGCGACGTGTAGTGCCTTTCGGGCATAAGGAAAAATTGAAACGGAACCCGCTGACATTGGTCCTTTTGTAAGGTAGGTTGTGAACCTTTCCGTTTTCGCTTCAATTTTCCTGGTTGATTTTTAAAGATTCAAGCACATAATTTGCACACTTTTCCAGCTGAAGCGTGTTCAATGGATGTTCTGATTTTTGATGTGTTGGATGCAAAGGAAAGCTTCTTCTATAAGACCCCTTTAAAAATGATTCCTAACTCCCAAGTCCAAGCGTATTGCATCACGCTGTGCCTTTGTGGGAAGGAAAATTGACGTCCAGTAGTAGCCATGTAGTTAGTTTTCCGTGGTTACTCTTAGGGACAAAGCTCTCCGTTAACTGTTTCCACATTTCACTTTTCCAACACGAGAAAAAAGGACCGCGCTCCGTTAGCACTTTTCTGACACTTCTGACCAGAATTTTCCCACATCTAGGCCCCCGTCCGGGTACCAGACAAGCTCATTTTTGTGTGGTTTTTCTAACTGAGTGGCCCATTTTTCTGTTCTTCCCCTCTGCAAATGGTGTGCCCCCTGCGATGTGGTCGCGTGAGTTTGAATAATGGGAGTTTGGGAAAAGGCGAAATTGTTTGCATGCGGGTTTTCCCATCTCTTTTTTCTCCAATTCGTGTTTTTGATTTTATTTTTTTCATCTTCTGAGCCTAGGCCAGTCCGAAAACTCACACAGCCCGCACGTTTGTGTGGGAATTTTCACGAGATGATGTTCTCTGGCGGCGTATGCGCGCGCCCTCGTTCTCACACGACGGGTGGTCAACAGGATTGAACCGTCAAGAACGTTGGACAGGCTCGTACATCCTGCGGCTTTTTGTGCGGCCGATGTTGTTGAAGTGCCGTTTGCTGTCCATTTTTCCGCGAGGCACAAGTAGCTCATAAAGTGGTTCCACGGCCGGCCGGATTCACTTGCTGGCGCTGACATTGAGAAGGCGCGAAACATTCCGAGCCAAAGTGAATTTAATTGCGTGCATCGAGAGTGAAAGGAAGCCCGCTCATCATTGTCACACGACAATAGACACGTACAAAAAAAAAGGACTGACTGGGAAAATTGTCCGACCAAAACAAGGTGGAAGAAAAACACATTTGCCCGTCAAACTCTTGAAGTGCTTTTTATGGGCTCCCAAAGTTCTCGAGTGTCTTCGCAGAAAAATTGCCCCAAGCGTGGGGAGAGGACATTAAAAACTGACCCCGGATGATGCTCTCGGTGAGAGTGGTAAGGAAAAGCTGAATGTTTTGAATTGGGCCAAGAATTCTGAAGAAATTTATTGCCGAGAGACGAATTGGAGCGCCGGAAAACACTTCTGCCGGACACACAACACC
Organism: Anopheles maculatus; assembly: GCA_002091835.1. Classification (NCBI taxonomy): domain Eukaryota; kingdom Metazoa; phylum Arthropoda; class Insecta; order Diptera; family Culicidae; genus Anopheles; species Anopheles maculatus. The sequence goes on from KZ061640.1 coordinate 128,706, forward strand.
AATATACAGATGATGGCGAGGGCAGACCCACGATCCCCATTTTCCTTTCATCGACTCGATTATTCATGATATCTTTCCCGCTCACTTCACTTGGTAATTCATTCTAAAAATACTGTAATTATGGTTGAAGTGTTTGCTGATGATGAGCATAAATCAATCCAAGTGGACGACTTTGGGTACGAGGAAGAACGACTTTTCCACCTCATTGCGTCGGTTCGCGCGATGAATAAGCACTGGTTGGAGGGAGAGAACGATGACTTCTTGCTGTTGAGAAAGACATCTTAGGTAATTTAAGTTTGAATTAATATTTATTACACGAAAAAGAGTCGCAAATAAACAACAATGGCATTCGATTTCGGTAGAATGACTAGCACTTAATATACTAAAAGCTAGATGGAAAATAAAATTCTTTAAGAACTAGAAACAGGAACCGAAATGGAGATTGATCTAGACATGAGAATGAACTATGAAATGAACTCTTGAAATGAACCCCGCTATTTGCCAGTAGAAGCCGTTTATCCGGGCTCTTCCTTTTAACCGGGCGATTTGTTTATACGTGCTGCTCGAAGAAGTTACATCGATTAAAGTGAAGAGATCGAACTAAAAACAAGCATTTTGCAGTATTTTCTAACTCAAATAGAGACTTCCAACTGTGATGTACGCTTCAAATGCTGTTTTATTTGTACAAACTTACTAAACAACACCTTTATCATACCGAATCGGAACATCATAATCAGCAAAAGGTTGGGAAAACTTTAACATTCCATCGTTCGCCTAACGATTGGCCTCCGAGCACATTCGTGACACCTAATCGGTTGGGGTTTTTGATATTTGGTTATCCGGTTTTGTATCCATTTCCACTTTTTCTCGGTTGTTTTGGTCACTGTTTTAATATCTGCTCCACGAGTGGAAAACTAGCGCTCTCTCTCTCTCTTGTTACATTTTAAAGCTTTTGTGCAGCTCGTTCGGGTACACGGTTCCATTTTACTGTGTTTTTGGAATTAAACTGCTTAGATCGGCTTCTCCCTTCTCCCAACAAGCTCTCCCACTGAGTGTGTTATGCGTGGAATTCAGCTTGGTCAGTGCTACCGGTGAAAATGACAAACTAAAATCAACATTTCCCACGGGTCGACACCTAATTTTTTTTGTGACGCTGTCATTTTTGGACGTTAGTCGCTGCTGGTAGGGACAAATAAGTCACGGAAACGGCACCGGTAGACCATGGTGAGTAAGCAGCAAACTCGCGCTCTTCACTAGTGAAAGCTCACTAGGTCGAGTTTTGTGATGGCATTGCGTCATTGCTCGTGTACGGCGAGGGAAAATCGTGCAGCCTTTTGCCTCATGATTTAATCATCTCGTTTCGGCGCCCGTGTATTTCGGGGTAGGGTTGTTGCTGGACACACGCCGATCCGATATTTTCTCGGTGCTTGAATGTCTAACTGTCGAAACCTACCGGGAGTCACCGGTTCCCCCGGGAAACTGTTGTGATGTTATTCTCCGGCGCAAATATTCGCAACACTTCACTGACGCACGAATAAACCAGTGCAACTATCAGCAGGCAACGCATTTGCCCTGTCCAATGCAGTGGTGTTGCAGTGCAGTGTGTGTGTGAGTGTGTCCCGCAATCGAATACACACACACATCCGGGGTGACCATATCCACCGGAACACCGCAAACACTACACAGCACCAGCAACCGAAACAGAACACAGCGCGCAGCCCAGTAAGCACTCATTTTCTTCTCTTCCCATGTGACCTGTCATGTGTGCGAGAGATTGTGTTTGAGTGTTCCAGGCCTCTGTCCTCTAGCTACTCCGAAAAAGGGCATCCGCAATGGAAGGGAGCTGTGCCCCCGCAGGAAAAAGGGACGGGTAGGAAAAGGATGCCGGGATAATGTTTATGTTTTTAATTTCTGTCATTGCTGCGGCTTATGTTTTTTTTGGTCGTGTTCAGGATGGTAGGGTTCTTGGGAAGGTAAGGGAGAACGGAATTTGCGGTAGAACAGGATTGCTCGATAAACTTTGCTGCACGCACATCCCTCACCTTTTCCGTGCCACCCTACCCATTCCGCCATTCTCAGCAGACTTTTAGAACCGGCGAAACGAAAACACCCGGCGTGTGTCTCCGGAAAGTCTGACGTTTGCAAATGACACACACAGGAACCGGAGCTCGCTTGCAGAAAAGAAGAAGTAGTCAACCGGAAAAGCAAACTAGTTCCGAACATAGTCACAGTTAGCAAAAGGGGAGGCGTGCGGGCGAACGATTCGGAATTCGTGAACCCGAGAAAAAAAGGAAAGAAACTAAACAGTCTAAATTAGAGCAAAAGGTCCGGGGCTTTGGAAAACTCGAAACGGCAAACCGTTTTCCGAAACGAACTTTTCAATGAAAAATATACTTAAACCCCAGCTCTAGTTTGGGCCGCCCTTTTGGCTCTCGATTTCTCTGTCCCTGACTTCTGCAGTCCCTGCTCCTCGAAAATCCACTTGTTTTAAGGTGGCATCATCTTTTCGGTGAACTCACCCACAGGAAAATCTACCAAGCAGTCAAAGTAAAAGGTGTGTAGCGCAGCAGTAGTAGCAGCAGCAGTAGTCGATCGTGTTCTGGAGAGAGTTTTGCAAGCACCACACAAGCATTCCGCAGCGCGCATCCTTTTTGGCGTTTGTCTTTCGGTTGGTTAGTAGTAAAGGACGGAGAGGTTCCGTTCGAGTTAGGGACACAACGCCGGCAACACCGAGGAAGGGACACAACTCCGTAACATCATCATAGAGACGCGTAGAGCAACCGGCGGCGAAAACTGGTGTGGTGTGTGTTGTCCTGATGTTGTTGCTGTACTGGCGGAGCTTTTTCCCAGATGCTGCTTATGCTAGAAATCGTTATTTATGGCACCGACAAAGTTTTGGCAGGTTTTCTCCACAAACCTTCCACAGGTTCTTCTGCACCGCCTTTGCAGTATATTTGGTACCGCTGCTAGGACCAACCGAAAACGGGATAGGTTTTTTTTTTAGGAGTGTTTGTGAGTCGAATTTGCAACAAATTCGTGTATGTGTGGGAGAGGAGTTCTGCCGTATTTTAGGATGCTTTGGCAATGGTAACGCGAAAAGTTTAATTTCGGTCAAATGAAAAACGCCTCTTGTTTTTCTTTTTGCTTACACAGTGACACAGTGGTCGTCAGGATCATTTTACAAACTTTCTAGAAGAACCGCTTGCGAAATTACGTTTTTTTTTCATCAACTTACACTCCCTGTGTACTACTTAATAAAATTATTTTAAAATAGAGTTTCGAGATCACGACATAGTTTAATGAAATTGGTTAAAACAAAGTAATCAACACGAATTGTAGTTAAAAACATATTGGTTTCTAACAAAATTGGTCTACAATTACATTGCATTGCATAACACCAGGCGTAATCACAAGATAAACTGTTAATTGACTTATAATTTATATTCTGTAGCAAAAATTAAGTGTCTTATTTCCAATAAATTGAAGAGTTAAGCTGACTAAGATTGGAAATCTTCATACCGAGTAGAAAAAACATTCTTAAACAAAATTCTTTAAAAACTGTTACGAATTGCCTACCTTCAGGCGTCTTCTCAATGCAAATATCTAATTCGTTGCTAATAAATTAATTATTTAAAGAACTACAAGACTTAAATTAATGATTTGCTTACATCAACAAACAAATTAATTGTCTTAAAGCACACTGCAGACTCTAATTAGTAAGTGCTCAAAAAAATAATCCACCAAACAACGGAATAAATTCAAATCAGCTAGCGCACAATTGCTATTGATTTTCTTGTGCTTCCGTGTTATATCCGCGCCCGGTTTATTATTCTTTCTACTTCGAATGCAAATACTGCCTTGTTGTTAATTTATCACACCTCCCAGACGCGGCCATTTGTTCCCACTTCCGCCCTGGTTTGTTTGTTGCAGCAGCAGCTTCCTACGACGTTAAAATAATTAATACGCCCGTGAAGTGGTGAATTGTGTCTGCACACACTCACTGCAAGCGCGCGCGCGCGCTCATACACAAAGCGAGCGTGCGATTAAATCGTGCTGGCGGATATTTTAGTCACACTTTCGCGTTTTCCGCGTGGCGGCTGACTGTGTCTGCCCGGTTGCCCGGCTGGTCATAAATTTTTGTCTGCAGATAATTTTGCTGGAAAGAAAACAGAGAGTAGTCGCAACTCATTAAAAAGTCAAACTTTCTCCGCCAGTCGTCGTTTTTCTTACGACATTTCTTCGAGCGGACCGGCACAGCAAATTGAAACACATCCCTTCAGACAGTGCCAGCGCCGGCGACGAACGTCATCGTGGCCATCAAAGATATCAAGACGCAAACACGATGAAGATGGCAACAGGCGCGCGCGCGCGCGCCCGCTCGTCAAACGATCGTCGTTATGAAAGACGTCTCGGGATTCCGCGAACGTGCGAACGTGTGTAAACTGAATTAAAAGTGTTTTGCTTTTCACACCGAAAACGGGGGAAGGAAATGTGTGGAAGACGAATGAAAACTTTGGTTGGGCCCCTAGCTTTAAAGCTCTGTACGTAATGCTATCAACTAGCAAATAAATAAACGTTTGAAATGTTTACTTCCGATGGTGTGCTTTGCATGTTGGCCTTCTCTCGTTGAAACAGTTAAAGTGTTGATTCTCCACAAGGGCGAAACGGAATCGAAACGCCGGGGCCGCGTCGGGGGTGCGATCGGATCAAAGGGTGTCGCTACTTCGGCCACATCATCATCCCCATCCAACGTTTACTTGCTTTTTAAACTCTCAATTGCAAAGTGAATGTTGTCTTTGCAGCATCCGATGTACGTTTCGTGTGTCTCTGTTGTGGCACAGGATGACAAGTTTAATTACACAGCAGTAGACAGGTTTCTAATAACTTGCGCCATTGCAAAACACGTCGCCCCTTAGGTTGTCGAACTCTCTTCTTTACCAGGGGAATGCGAACATGATCAGCGCCATTCGGAAAGGCGTGTTGAAATATACATCATTAGATAAATATTTCAAATTATAGCAAGATAGCTGGCTGCAGCATGTGGCTTTACGAAGCGTAAAAAGGGATAGGTGCGTGTAACGCGTGGTGAAAGGTGACACAGGGAAGTTTAATTGAATCGTACTTGCTGCATTCCTTCTCCGTCCTCTTTAGCATTCCTTCTTATCATTCAACTACCATTTACACCAACAAAACATTTAATGGTGATATTTTTATTCTCTCTTTGCAGGTAATCATCTCCTCGACATCAAATAATGGGTTACAAAGCGTCAATTTTGAGAGCCCCAAACGGCAATCCTGAGAACCGCTTAAGTATAGACTGTTATTATACTACTGCTTGTGTTGTACGAACATCGGGCAAGATTATATGGGGCTCAGTTACTTTTATAGCAACCTCCACAGCGTTTTATTTGAAGCTAGACCTCGTTCTCATTAAATCTAGTCGCTATTGTTCAACTGTCAATCAGTAATGAAGACCTGGACATCTTTATCATCTGAGTCACTTTCTCCAAGGCCGATTGTAGTAAAGATTTGCGCAAAGATCTTGATTATTTTAATGTTTTCTTTTCCGCACTGGTTTGATTATCTGCCCCACCACACCATTTTGTAGCACTTTCTTTTGTGTCTGCTGTGCTGTTGGTTGAGGAGTCGTTATAAGACAAAGCCAAAACAAATCCGCGACAGATAGTAATGGTAACGCCTTCGTGTGAAGCAGTGACAACTGTATAGTGCAGATCTTCCCAGAGATCTCTGAAGATGAAGTTCCAGTTTTTCGGAATGGCAAACTCTCTGATCTACCTATCTATCTAACTACACAGCCTCCATCATTCAATCATAATCGATCGGAGGTGTGGGGTGACTTGTTTGGAGAAAGGAGGCGAATTCTGTTATTCCATTTCACACTCCATCATTCCCGTCCGGCACCGGAAGAGGAGAATGATGGACCTTCGGCACGTTATAAAAAGAATACACAAACTCTCGACATGTCAGTGATGACTTGGTGCGCTGCTTCGGAACCTTCATACCAATGTGCTCAAGCAACTCGGAGTGGATAAAGTACTTGACTGCATGGGTGATGAGAGCCGTTAGAAAAAAAAACAACCTTCCAAGTTGCTTAAAAAACACAACAATTCCAGGAGAGAGGAGATGCGCGTTGTTTGTGTGGCTTTTCCGTTTTACCGTTTTTCATCTCCAAGTCCATTTTCAGCCACCACGAAAACCACCCTGGTCGGTCCCGGTTGAATGAAGTGAAAATGATTTTCCTTTCACTTCATTTGATCCACCGAAAATGCCCCCCTTTTTTTTTTTTTGGTTGTTTGCCTTACTTTGTGTACGAGTGTGTGAGTACCTTACCTTCTCGGAAACAAGTGGAATATTGATGGACGGATGGGCAAAAAGTGTCCATAATCTTCCTGAGGACGGGAAGCGATCTATCGCTTCCAACTTTTCAGAGCCCGCTCGTGGACTATAAACAAATTCCTCCGACCGGGTGGTGTTGTCCTCCATTTTCTTTGTGTGCCTTGCACACGGCGAAAAGCAGGACCCGTCCGAGCAGCTCTGATAGCTCTTAGCGACGACAACACGCCGCCGTCAACTGGTCGGCGGTGTTGTCCTGCCGACCGACAGTTCAATTTCGCCTAGACAAAGTTATTTTCTCGCTGTGTCTGTGGTGAAGGGGGCAGGCTTCAAGCAGAGGCAAGAACCGCTACTACTAACCGGTGTGTTTCATCAATCTGCGACCAATTGAGTCGGTCGATCAAGCGTCAAGAATTGTCAACCGTCAGCGAACGTACGTCACATCTGGCGGCCATCCCCTCCTAGTGATGTCGATGATGGCGGCCCCAGGTTCTATCGTGAGTGGGAAGTTCGTTTTTTTTGTTCTCTTCTATTCTGTTCCATTTTTGCTATATTCTTGATTGTTATCGAAGCGTACAGGAGTAGCCAATGGAAGGACAAATGATTCGAGACAGAAACATGAAGATTAGTACGTGCAAATTGACCAGAATGTTCATTAGATTGATTGCCGCCTGTGCTCGACGCAGACCCCTAGTGCCTGAAGAAGCTATTTAGTATTACGGTAGATTAAATAGAAGGTAAAACAAAAACACCAAAACAAGAAAACAATCCCGGAGCTGTCCTGATGCAAAACGGTTCTAATTGAGTGTAATGAAATCGATTGGAAACATATTTCATCAGTGTCCGTGTCAGAACCATTCACTCGAATAACTCAACATTACGTTGCAGAGACGTTATCGTTGATGTGTAACTTTATTTTCTGAGGTTAATGGAAACAGATTCTTGAAAATAAACACTTTAAAATTAGGAACGTCATATAATCTTCTCTAGTGAATATAAATTAACATGGAGCATTAGGTATCACTATTTGAAGAATTGTATTTTCAGCTAAACAAACAACTGCAAGACAATTTGTACCCACCAGCATTGTCGCGACTGGCATGATCGGGAGAGTGATCTGACAGCTGGATCGAACAGCAGCCTTCGAGGGAGCTCCATGTGTATTCGAGAAAAAACGTGAGAAAATTAACCGATCGGGCCACGGTTTTGGCTTTAAAAGTTGAATCAGTGACCACTCTTGCGATTTCACGAAAAAGGCAGTGGATTATGACGAAAATTAACGGAAAAAACAGCGAACAAGATCAGTGTTTATATGCAACAACAACAACAACAACAACAACGCTTGTGTCATTTGTAAAAGTGCATAAAAATAAGTGATTTCCGGGTCGGAAGTGACAATAATCGAAAGAAACAGTGCCTGTGAGACACCCCATGGCGAATACCGGACCATAATCGGAGCATTAATACCCAAAATAAGCATTTAAAAACCGACATGAGTGGTGCTACCGACGGAAGCCAGTAGCCGGATGTACGATATTTCCGTGAGTGTTGCACGGAATCACCCAAGTAGCGGCTTAAACGGCGTGGGAGAACACGTTCTTTCGATTTATAGCCGAAAACCGGATCGAAATAGACGCTAAAATAGTTTAAACAGTGAAAAAACGGCAGAGAAAATTATATGACATTAAAGTGACAGCGCATTATATTGTGGAACGTGTGAATGACAGTTGTGTTACGGCGGCACAAGGCAATATTGGCCTCACAGCAAAAGTGCTTATAAATTCGCCAATTTTGGACGGATTTACGTGTGGTTTGTACCAGAAAGCTTGTGAATGCGCACTCTATCCGTTGCAAGCCAAAACAGTGCGAGAATCGTGAAAATCTGGTGCACGGCAATTGTGCTTATAACTCCGTAAGTTTTGGATGGATTTACGTGCAGGCTGTACAATCCTCCGGCACATCAAAGCGCGGCTCGCCCGCGACCTTGTTTGTTTTTAGTGGATTGAAGGCAAGATGTCGTCGGGGCTGGGCGATGGCGCCCATCCCCCATCAGAGAAGAGAGTACTGAGGTCCAGGACGAGAGCTTCGCCTGTTACCTCTCTCTCTGAAAGCAGTGTTGGAACACATTCACACAGCCAGGCGCCCGGGGAGCGCCTCAAGGAAAAGGAAAACGAAGACGACGACGCTAATCTGAACGTCTCGTCAAGTGATGATGATGATGAGCTAAATATCACCATCGTTTCATCGGCAGAAGCGTCAGGACTAGTACCTGTGGTGCTTCCGAATCGGATAACTCTGCCTACCCAGGAGCAAGCGGCCTCCGCGCATGCTTCTTCATCTGCAGCTGTAGTTGGAACTACAAGTATGCAACCAACTGTGGCCGAGCTGCTTGAGCAGCTGAAAAGCCGCGATGCTCAGCTTGCTGCCATGCAAGCGAACATGACCCGACTGACGGAGCAGTTAGCTTCATTAGTGAAGGAGCTTTCCGGCACACGCAAGGAGCTGGAATTATACCGTCAGGGTACAAGAGCAGTGCTGACCATGCAAGAACAGCAACTACCAGTAGCCTTTTCGGCCGGACCGTCGAAGAATATCAGACGTTCACGCGGTGGTTGGTTAGTGCAGCGGAAGAAGGCTAATAGGCTGCGCAGAGAACAACAGCAACAACAGCAACAACAACAGCAGCAAAATTATCGACAGCAACAGCAGCAGCAACAACAGCAAAATCATCAACAGCAACAGCAGCAAAAACAACAACAGCAGCAAAAACAACAGCAACCGCAAAAGCAACAGCAGTCGAAACAAAAGCAGCAAAATCAGCAACAACAGCAACAAAATCAACAGCAGCCAAATCAGCAGCAGAAGCAACGTGTGCCTCAACAACAACCGATCCAAAGTCAGGCTTCGAACCTGGCCAGTACCTCAACGTTACCGGAGATGCAATGGAGTACGGTTGTGAAAAGACGCCCAACTTATCAGCAGCCGCAACAAAAACAACAGCAGCAGAGCAATCATCAACAGCAACAACCAAAACAACAGCAGCAGAACAATCTGCCGCAAAACACTCAACAACAACGAACAACGCAACAACATCAGCGACAAGTGGTCGATCGTTCAAAACCGCGACCAGATATTGTTCGAGTGACGGCGGCCAATGGATCGACGTACCTCGACATGTACGCCAGCATTCGACGACTGACGAACGTTGACAAGGACGTACTTCGAGCGAGACGGGTTGACGACCAAACCCTATCAATGTATCTGCTACCGGGAGCAGATAGCATGTCGATCAAAGCTGAGATCGAGAAGTGCTTGGCTGACAAAGCGCAGGTCCGGGTCGTATGTGACATGAGTCAATTGCTTGTCACAGACATCGACATGCTTGCCACTCCAGCAGAAACTGCAACCGCACTCTCATCTGCAGCCGGATCTAAGATCAGTGAGCAAGCGGTGGATCAATGGCGCCGGCAAGAGGGCACTCAGCGTGCTAGAGTGAAGGTCCCTCGCCAAGTTGCCCAACGCCTCGATGGCAGCTTAGTCTGTGTTGGAAACACGCGCTGTCGTGTACGTGAGCTGGAGCAACAAGGCAGTGCAGAAAAGCGATGCTACCACTGTCTTGAGCGTGGACACATTGCGGCTAACTGCAAGGGAGTGGACAGACAATCCAACTGTCTGAGGTGCGGAGTCCCAGGCCACCGTGCTAAACTCTGCAATGCAAATCCCAGTTGCATTATTTGCGGAGGCACCCACGTCATCGGGTCTGCACGGTGCGCCGGTGTATCTAATGTCTGATACGGCTTCAACATCATCAGCAGTGGCGGGAATGGCAGCAAATTCAGCAAATTCTGTTCCGGATAAGCTTAAAATTCTCCAGCTGAATGCGGCCCGGAGCAGAACAGCTCAGGACTTGATGCTACAATTCGCGCGAGAAGAGGGAGTGGACGTCATCATAGCGTCGGAAATTTATCGTCGTCCTACAAACGATGGTAGGTGGGCCGTCGATGCTTCGGGTAAAGCAGCAGTAATCGTCACCGGAAGGCGTCCAATTCAACATCTGTGGAGCAACTCAGTTCCGGGAATGGTTGCCGTGGAGATCGCCGGCATAACCATTATTAGCTGCTACGCATCCCCCGCGCTCACTAGTGAGGAATTTGCCACCTTCGTCGATGCCATCTACATCGAAGCCAGAGCTCACCCGTATGTCATCCTAGCGGGTGATTTTAATGCCTGGCACGAAGAGTGGGGGAGTGCCCGAACTAAGGACAAAGGAGTAGAATTGCTTGCTACCGTCAACTTACTAGACCTTGAAGTGCTAAATCGCGGACGGAGGCCAACGTTCGTGGGTAATGGGGTCGCTGGTGAGAGTGTTGTAGACGTTACTTTCGCGAGTTCCATACTAGCGAACAACACCGATTGGACGGTATTGGACAAAGCGTCTGCAAGCGACCACCGTTACATTCGGTACAGTGTGGGTGGTGTATCGAATGGCAATGAAAGCAATAGCAACAATATCAACAGCAGAAGTAGACAGCGTTCACAACAGGCGTCCAGATTTCGTCAACCAGCAATTCCACGGCGTGCCGGTACCATGTGGAAAATGCGTCAGTTCCAGGCTGAACATTTCAGCATCGCGTTAGAGGCTACACGCTTTTCTGAAGTTTCAACGCCGGAAAGCTTGGTTTTGGGACTGACACGAGCGTGTGATGAGGTCATGGCACGAGTTAGGGCTCCTTTATACAACATCCGCCCAAATCTCTATTGGTGGACAGCGGAAATAGCGGAGTTACGCGACGCTCTCCAGGCCGCGTGCGAGTACGCCCTCACCCGGACAGATCCGGATGAGAGAGCCGCAGCCAACCAGCGTCACATGGAGGCTAAGAAGGCCCTCACTCGAGCCATAAGACGTAGCAAGGAGCAGATGATGGTGGAATTGATTGCGCATGCCGATGATCATCTATTCGGCGATCTTTATAAGATCCTGCAAGCGCGACTTTGTGGCGGTCGATCCCCTCCCGAAACGGATCCATTCGTGCTACAGCGGATCGTGAACGATCTTTTCCCGCAACACCCACCCTTCCAGTGGCCAATGGAGGGGAGAAGCACTAACTCCATCAACGTCAATTCTCAGTCGGTTCGTCGCGTGAACGAGGAAGAGTTGTGCAACATTGCCGGGAAACTTGCGACTAGAAAGGCACCGGGATTAGATGGGATTCCGAATGCTGCTCTTCGTACTGCGATCAAAAAACATGCAACAGTCTTTCGGCAGATTTACCAGCGTTGCCTCGATACTGGGGTCTTTCCTACAGCGTGGAAGAGACAGCGTCTTGTCCTTCTGCCCAAGCCGGGGAAACCGCCGGGAGATTCGTCTTCCGTCAGGCCGCTTGGAATGATCGACGGTCCAGGCAAGATCTTGGAGAAGCTGATCTTGGATCGTCTAAACGATCATCTGGAGGACACAGAAGCCCCTAAACTGTCTCCTGCGCAGTTTGGCTTCCGACGGGGGAAGTCCACAGTTATGGCGATTCAGCGAGTGGTGCGAGCTGGAGCAACCGCGATGCGGTTTAACAGGACCAATGGCCGTGACAAGCGGTGTTTGATGGTGGTATCGCTCGATGTGCGAAACGCTTTTAACACCGCCAGCTGGTCCTCGACGGCGGCGGCATTGCAGCGGAAAGGTGTCCCACAGCAGCTTCAACGAGTCCTGGCCAACTGGTTCGAGGGAAGGCAGCTCGTCTACGACACCGACGATGGCCCAGTTACGCGGAGCCTCTCTGCTGGCGTTCCACAGGGGTCCATTCTGGGCCCCACATTGTGGAATGTTATGTATGACGGCGTGCTGGGTCTTGAGCTGCCTGAAGGGGTGGAGGTTGTCGGATATGCGGACGACCTTGCGCTGCTGGTCCCTGGCACCACCCCTCAACATGCCTCCCAATTGGCGACTACGGCAGTGAACACTATCGGCGATTGGATGACAGCGCATCGCTTACAACTGGCGCCCGCCAAGACAGAAGTCGTCATGGTTTCTACCATGAGGACTGACTCCGAGGGTTACCCTATTAACATCTTGGGTACGCAGCTCAGATCCGCGAAATCCATCAAATACCTCGGAGTCGTTTTAGACGAGCACCTGTCTTGGCGCCCACACGTCGAGCACGCCTGTGCAAAGGCGCTTCGTGTGGCAAAGTCGGTCGCACTTATGATGCGGAACCATAGTGGACCGAAGTGTTCCAAGCGCCGCCTGCTGGTAGCGGTCGTCAGTTCGATCCTGCGATATGGCGCTCCTGTGTGGCACGAGGCAGTTGAGCGACAGGTCAATCGCAGGCTGCTAATGCGAACTCAGCGGGATTGTTTGCGGAAAGCGGCGTTCGCTTTCAGAACGGTGCGATACGAGACAGCTGCAGTTCTCGCCGGTGTCATACCGATCTGCATGCTGGTGAAGGAGGACGCCCGCTGCTACCAGCGACAATACGGTTCTACCGGTAACGCCATCAGTGATGCATCAGTGCAGCAGATTCGGCAGGAGGAGCGAGAAAACACCATCCGATTGTGGCAGGAGCAATGGGACACGGAAGCAGCAGCGCCAAACGCATCGCGCTATGTCCGCTGGGCGCACCGTGTGATCCCCAATATCCAGCTCTGGCACTCCCGGAAACATGGAGAGGTGAATTTCGCACTGGCACAAGTTTTATCCGGCCACGGATTCTTCCGTGATTACTTGTGCCGTATGCGGTTCACCTTGTCCCCGGAGTGTCCCCGTTGCTCCGACGAAGCTGACACAGCAGAGCACGCTTTTTTCCACTGTCCAGCATTCACTGCCTACCGCCACCGGCTCCTGAGCGGAAAAGGTTTTGAAAACTTAAGCCCGGACACCTTCATGTCGCTTCTCCTTCGCGACCGGAGTTCCTGGAGCACCCTCACGGAGTTGGCTGTGCATGTAACATCCGCACTTCAACGACAGTGGAATGAAGAGCGTGCCAACTTGGCGGCCGCTAACAGCAGTCAACCGGAGGATCCGGTTTCACGTCAGGCCGTGTTGGCTGCCCGTAATCAGCGGCGAAACGAAGCGCGACGACTTGCCCGCGCCATTGCCCGGGAGGACAGGCTCCGTTCTGCCCCTTCCCAAACGCCTCCGACGTTGGCAATATTATCCCGGCGGGTCATCGTCAGAGAGCGAATGCGTAGGCACAGAGCGCGAGTCCGTCAGCAGCAACAGCAGCAGCAGGACCAGGTGATATCAGCAGCACCGGACGTATTCCAGCCAAACAACGGAACTAACGACGAGTCACGGCGTCGTTCATTGTCGGCTGATGAGGATGCTGCCATCACTGCTGCAACGACTTCCGGACGATAGGCAGCTTAACCACACCACAGCGAGGTGCATTTGTCACCACTCAGAGACGTCATCGGCTGCAGCGACGTCCTAGGGATGGCACCGAGCGGAACTAAGGGTCCGAGCGTGAATGCCCGTTATAAGGGCCAGACCCCGTCCCCCACCATGCCTCGCGGCGATATGTGGGGGAGATGAGGGCTGCGCACATCATGGGTTTTAGTCGGTAAGAATCCGGCATGCGGTCTCGCCCGTATCTATGAAAGATTTCCCATGATGTAAAATAATAAAAAAAAAAAAAAGCATTGTCGCGACTCTCGTGTTCACGGTTTATCGCACTCTGTGGCAAGATAATTGTAGATGGGAAGCCACAAATCGACCTAATCGCACACAGAGTGCAGCTGCTACCTCAAAGTCCGCCCCAACCAAATCACACAGCAACGAAACGAACGGGGTTTTAGTAGGTTTAATGATGGAATTGAATCGATCGCCACCATTACTGTAGTGGGGCACACTGACATTATTATCGTCCAGTGCATTAGTATGTTAATGGTCGGGCGGTGCAAATTGATTTGGCTTCGGGTTTTCGGATTCGGCTGCTTGCGTTTTATGCGTGTCATGGCGCTGAGGTTCTTCAGCGGAGAGAGAGAGAGAGAGAAGAACCGTCACCGTGTGTTCCGGGAATGGTGTGTTTCACTTGAGCGATCATAGATGTCACGGGTGATCCGTCGTCCCCGGGTGAAGGTAGTGTGTAGAACGACCCAGAAAACGGGGACACCCATTCTTTGTCTCCAGCAGTGTGCGTTGCGTTGTGTGCGTTGGCTCATTCAACCGTAAAGTCATCGGTGGTTTTCCAATGCCTTCTCCCATTATTCGTCCGGGTTTTTTATTGCCTGCTCTGGTGTGCGTAAATCTTGGATGGGATCTTCGATGGGAGGTACCGTAATCGCTAATCGGTCCATTTACTACAGCTACCACCGGCAGCAGCTGACGTTTGAGGTCAATCAACAGTAACTCTAATACTACTGCTGTGCAGGAAGCGAAGATCCATGAATCTGCATTCGCCAGGGAAGCGCAAAACCACAAACATTAAATTAAATGGATTGAGAAGCGAGTAGCGATACGCGATACGTTATCAGTGACGCGTGTCACACCGGTGTGTTAGGGGTTTTCGGTGTTTGTAAGTACACGGGAAAATAATAGCATTCCAGCCGAATACTGCGCACACCGTATGATTAATTCTCGCCGCAACGCCAAACACATCACATCCGGTGACGCCGTGTGCTCTCTCTCGCTTTGATATCAAAGAAACCTGGATAGTTTTAACCCGATAAAGTAACATTCATGGAACGAACGAAATGAACTACCATGTTTGGGGTTTGGGAAAAACACATTCGAACGGATAAAAGAAGGAGACAATGCGCTAGATACCCGAGCAGTGATCGGTTTTGTGTTTCTTCCGTATCCTCTCATGATGCGGGTGCACACATACTACTATCAGTATCAGTAATAGTTTCCTCTTCAGAGTAGAAAACAAAATGGAACTTTAGCATGCGATGAGGGGCGCTCTTGTTTTTACCCCGGACAACTCCTCATCAATATCCCACCTATCGTTACCTAGTTACCAAACCATCAAAGAGAAGAACCTCACTGTCTCACAGATAATGCTCTAGCGCTGGCGTCGGTTATAAGGATTTAGTACCACGCTACCACCCGGTTGATGGTGGGGTAGTAGCATAGCGGGAAAATTCGAAGCAGATCGGTTTTTATTGCCTGGCGGCTACAAGGTGCCACATCATATGATGCCTTTTTTCCTGTTCGTTTGTGTTCCCTTACGCTAGACACGGGAAAGGACACTGAAGAGACGAACACGAGACACGAGGTCTCATCGTGGAGAACATCGAAAGAGCGAGAGAGATGCAGATATAGTTTCCCTTCCCTGTCTGGACGATGTTCTGCTGGCAGTATACGGAAGTCAAAAAGCGGAAGCTGGGTGGTGCTAATTTTTTTTTTGTTGCTTTCTGCAAGCACAAACATGGCTATGGAAGGGAAATTTTCCCACCGGCCACTTCTCACGCTCGGAGGACACGACGGCGTGTGTGTGTGTGATGCTGATCAAGTTGGAAGAATGGTCCAAGCGCAAGCAGGAGCCGCGCACTCTACGAATACAAAAAAACTGGAAAACAGCTTGGGATAGAATTTCGGTAGCAGAGTAGTAGTTAGCCTCGGGACAATTTCTATCCATTGATAGTGCGCTCTCGTGCGCTTCCCTTGGCTAACTTTGCTGCACTCTCTCTCCCGGTGGAGTAATAATAACGAGATGGTCGAGCATCATTCAACGCGTGGTGTTCTCATGGTGCCGACGAAAAACCCGGTTGGTTTTACTAGCTTTGGAGGTTTTTTTTTTTTTTTTGGTTGTTGTAATGTTACATCCTAACGTGACCGACTATAGAATCTGACATTTTACCCATCTGTGATAGAAGAGGTGGTTGTTGGCTGGGGTGGCCTGGTTGTTGCTCGCGGCAATGACTCGTCCCTTCCTTAACTGACCACCGATTCGGAACTTCTTCAAACTAGGGGTGGGATAGCGATTTTGCCTCTAGCGTTTTTTTGGGCTCTGCGTTCCCGAAAGAGACACGTGGGACAAACGATATCCATAATGCCTTTTCGGGGATGGCGGTTGCTAAAGCCAGCGCGCCAGAGAAACCATATACCCCCTAGAGCGGTGAATCCTTTTTGACACTATTTCCACCCCAGCGTTTGCACGCGAACTACAATAAATTTTATTTAACTGACAGCAAATGACAGCGGCAAAAATATGATACGTAGCTTCTGGAACTGGCTGGCTGTGTAAGAGTGTATGGGTGGGTGTGTGCCCTACTTACAGCAGCAGCAGTTGTGTGTGCATGTCCGCCACAGATTTCGGTGTCCACTGTTCACTCTCGGTGTGCCTCGGTCGTCTATTTGGTTCTATTTTGGAATCGCCCATTCCGCAGAATGGGGGGAAAAAACTTTCCAATGGTCGGTCCGCATCGTTCTACATTCGCCACTGCGCGCTCTGGTGGTCAATACAGAGAGCGAAAGGCGAAGGGAAATGTATAGATATATCTCATCGTCCAAGCCCCATATCGCATCCATTGGACGGGTTGGGGACACCCATCGCCTGCAGCATTTCGAAAGGATATTTCATTTTCTGTCCACCGACTACTACTACAACTAGAGTGTGCTGGTGGTGTATCTGTCGCTATAAAGTGACCAGCCGTATGCAACTGTTAGTCCCCTCCAGTTACCCCGTTTGGAAAAGCCTTCGCTCGCTCGCCGGAAGCTCGACATATTACATTGTGCTCAAGTTCCTACACATTTGTAGTTGTCCTGTAGGTAGCTGAGGAGGAACCTTCTTTTTTTTTTCGCTCCAAACCACCCTCCCTGACGAGAGTTCTTGTTACCAGTACCGAAGCACCAGCATTCTTAACGCCTGCGGGGGATCCATATATGGGATTGTTTTTGTGTCGATGTTGGCTAGCATCAGTTGATGCTTCGCCATGCTTCCTTTGTGTGTTGGACACGGATCAGTTGACAATTGGATGAAGTGTAGCAGTGGGCTAAACTTTCTCTCCAAGCGCGCGTGTTTGCGGAAACTGGTTCTAATGATATTTTTGAAACTGTTTGGCAGCACGGCTGAGGGTTTTAGTATGCGAAGCACATGGAGCTGATATCTATTTGCTATCAATTTGTAGTGCATTAATTAAATTACGGAAAGATGTTCAATATGCAATCTCTGGTGTAAAGGAAAAGGCGTTCATGGATGATTTTGATTTAGTTATGATAAATCTAAATTTTGATTTGTAGTTTTGAAAAGACAACTGATTATATTTGTCCTTAACAAATATAGCAATTAACAATTTTGCTATAAAAACATCAGTTTTACAGACACAGCAATTTAATTGGATGCTGCTAATTTAACTATTAATATGTCAACAACAATCAACAGCAGCAAAATAACAATCAATCAATATAAATCATATTGGTTAACCTATCCCAACATTTCCAAATATCAATTATACACACCAAAATGGCCAGAAAAAATGAATCCTTTTTACGAAAATAATCTCTTTGTTACGAATGCCCTATTACCGTTGAAAATGATAATTACTTTCTGCCGAAATGCCGAAACCCGAAACTAAATATCAATCAAACCCATCTGATTTCTGGTTATTTTTGACATATTAATAAAACACTTCATGCGTCACTGCGTGCTCCAATTACATCGAATGCAATTCCCGTGTACAATCTCCTGCAGTGCTCTGCTACTCTGCTTTGTACCTGCTGCCGGAGTCAATATTCCAGAGGACTTCCGCGTATAATCGTTTGATCTTCTTCTTCGTTTTCTGCCCGATTCGTCTCCTCGCACACCCACGTTTATGACTGGTGAAAAGTCATACAGAGCTAGTTTCATTCTGCTGATACCAGTGTGTACCTCCAACTACAATGCATCGGCAAATTTGGTACGGGAAGGCAAAAACCCCAATCCTTGGACATACTACCGGGAACTTCGGAAGCAATAAGGCCATGGCCCCTTCTTCCCATCCACCACCAATGTCCAGCGGATGGCTTCGCTGCCCGCTGTGCAGCCGTTTGAAGTGGTGTGGGAGCATGGAACTGACGGCAGAGAAGAAGGAACTTCCCTTTGCTGTCCGGAAGTGAATTGCTGCAAATTGTAGACGAACCAGGGGAAAGGGAGAGAAAGAGAGAGCGATTGTATGGAAATCGATTGATATTGCAATCGTTCGACTCGGCTGGTGGCCAGTTCGCGGCCTAATAGTCTCCCCGTACCATCCCCACAACAACAACAGAGCAAAGGACCGGAGAAAAACGGATGAAGTTCATTGCAAAACAGCTTAACGCGCGCTCGCCGTCCCGAAAGCGCGTCAAAGGACGGGAGATGCATTTCGCACAGAACACAATAAAGTCATTCCAATCTTTGGCCGCTTCTTGTACACACGCTGAGATGCCATTCGTTACAGGGCCTCGTTTTCCAATTTCATCAAACTGCTGGCAGCCAGGACACACTATGCGTGTGTGTGTCTCTCGTTCTCTCTTTTACCTCAGTGTCCTTGCGTGTGTACAGGTTGATCAAACAATCGACAAGGGAACGTTCACAGCTGCGAGCTGCTGCTGCTGCTACGGACGCTTCACGAATATATATCCTGTGTGATCGCCAATAACCATTGCTTGCAATGTTGTTTCCCACGGATGGTTGCAATGGACGGGAACAACACAAAAAACCTACCCCAGAACCAGGAAGCCCTTCTGTACAGAAGTGAACTTATGGAGCGAAGACTGAAAAGAAAAACCCCCCGAATTGGAAAGCACACATCGAACCCTGGCTAGAAGCATCAACAAAAAAGGCAGCATAAAGGTTACGCGACTAGCATACCGATTGTGGTCTTAGGCTGCACGTCCGGCTGTCGCTGTTGTGCCCATTGTGGTTCGCGCTATGAGGATAAAAATCGTTTTGGGGTTGTGAACCATTCACAACCATTCGTTTGCCCGTTTGGTGAAGTTACAAAACGAGAAAGAGCTTCCTTTAGGTAACAAAAACGCGCGAAGGATTGTGACGCCGGTTGCCGAGGCCCACGGCGGGCACGATTCGGCAAAGGTCCATCCAAGTGGCGGTCATCACCGTCTAAAAGAAAGCTTCTCTTCCTTGATGATGGGGATACACACAAAGTGTATGGCGGGCACCCTACTGGATCTACAGCTGTTAGATTGCCGAACATTGGTGCACAGTCATTTGGACATTCCGAATGGGGAACGAGAGAGAAAAAATTAGTTCCTGCCGACGAGAACATGCGGAGAGAGATAACAGTAGTAGTTAAAGGGCATCACCATGAATGGTATACAAGAGACACTACTCGGTGTTCGCAAAAAAAAAAGCTGGATGAATATGTAGTCATGTTAGAGCAGCAAACAATCGTTGCAGGATCAGATGATGTCAGGTCAGCGGCAACAAAAACTAGAGGCGATGTGCCTGCATCAGACGAGAAGGTTATGAGAAAAGCTCGGGTTTTTTTTTTGCCTAGCGAGAAAATGCAAATAGTGTACGAATGGTATGCTAGCGACTTAATGGAAGCAACGCACGATGGTCTACTGGACCGGACATTGGACATTGGAATACAATTTTAATGCTTCAGAATAGAAGAAGAATAGAGGAGTTGTAACTTGACGTATTAAAAATATGTAAACAAACTTTGAAACGCTTTGTTCATGAATTGTATCATGGGATTTATATCTTAAGTTATAGCATTTAATGCAAAAACTAGCTCAAAATTAGATATCACATAACGAGTGATTTCATGCTTTGTTGTCTAGTTCCATTATTCTTGTGCTTCAATTGAATTGCCTTTGGTTGACTAGGTAAATGTTTGCATTTAATTGAATGAACAAATACACCTGACATTTACATTTGTCCGTATCACCACAATACGCGCTGTAACGAGGGCAGCTAAAATTGTGAATGTAGATTTTCTAATTAGCGCATCATTGATAGATTTATTCCATTTCACACCATAATCACCACTTATTGAGAAAGAGAGAGATGGAGAGGGGGGAAAAAAAACAACACACCCCATGATCATAAAGCATCATCCAGAGCATCCCCACAATTGGGCAATTGTTTTCTCGTGCATCGCCAATTTCATGTAACCAGGACCCGACGCCATGTCCCGATAGCAGCCCGCCCACAACTTTACTCGCGCTCCAAAAAAGCGCACAAGAACAAAAGCTTTAATTAACTAATCAGTCTCGACGATGGTTCGGAATGATAACAATTTTCCATTCGCTGCATAAAAGTGTGTGTGTACTGGTGTAGTACCACCACTGCGCCACCACAGCCGAGCAGAACAGTGTTATGTTGATGTTATCCTTGGCTGCCAAAAATCTCCCTCCGGAAATTCTCCCCGCCGCGATCACCATTAGTCTTTCCCTCCTTTCTGCGGACACCGGAGTTAGGTTGTGTCAGGGCACACAAAAGCAGCTTTTCCATTACGCGGGAAACCGTGATTTAATTTTTGCGGATGAGCCGTCAGCTTTGTAGGGCTTGGGTGCGTGTGTGCGGGAGGGGTTGGGCTTTTCGGGATAGCCCCTGATTTCAGTGGAGGAATCAGGAGGTAGCCATCATTATCATCATCCTGCGATTATCTACAAATGAATCATCACTTCAGTGAGTCGTAGGCAATTTTAATTAGGATTTAGATGGCAAGGGCTAGTCGAGAGAGCCCCCCCGGTAAAGAAGGATCTGTGAAATTGGATTATTTAGTACGGATTTTGGGTGCGCGCTTTTTTATTCCCTTACCCGGCACCCACTCCCCTGCTGTACAATAATGGGTGCGGAAAATCCGATCGAAATATTGTGATTAGATTAATTAGCAGCAGAAGTTTTGGCATCGATTCTTTTTTCTTGTTTTGAAATTCCAAACCGAATGTTTCATATGAATATTTTGCGATCTGACAAAGCTTTTCAATTCACACAATTCGTCTGCACCCAATAACTAACTAATTAAATGTGATCTATTTTTATTTTTATTTCCAGCCAACGCACAGGTTGTAGACACAGAGCCACGCACTGTGGTAGTGGTAGAAAATCAGGAAAATGTAGACCTTCACTGTCGGATAGGTCGCCCAGCACAGCTTTGTCTGTAAGTATTTATTTTCCGCAAACAAAATAGTCCTTCGTCAGAATAATTCCTACATTTCTTCTCTATTTCTAGCATCCGGATGCCTGGAGTAAATGATCAGTTTGCATTGAACCCGACGGATGCCTCGCCCGTAGCCGGCATGTCCTACCATGGTAATGGTTTGGACAAAGGCTCGTGCGGTGTGCGTATCGCACGAGTTACGGCAGAAAATGCAGGCCTCATGAACTGTACACTGTTCGTTGATGGACGTGGTTTGACCGGTTCCATCGAAATTATTGTTGCATGTACGTTACATTCCAAAAAATGTTACATTACAAAGGTAAAGGCACTGTTCTGTATTGATCGCTGGTTTTCTTCTTCTGCAGTCCCACCGAAGCAACCTACCATCGAGGTCGTCTCGGGAAATCTTGCCAACTTGGAGGTCAACAGTGAGCTCACCTTCCGTTGCATTTCCGAGGGAGGCAATCCGGAGGCTAAGCTTACGTGGTTCTTGGGTAGGTTTTTTGTTTTTGGAAGATACCCCATTATGGATACACAAGTAAGTGATTTATTGCTTTGTTTTTTTCACAGATCAAGAACAAATCTATGAGGGAGTTAAGCAGGAGAAACCGGAAGAATACTTAGACGAACCTTCCAACAAACGGTACTTCACTGCCTCGTCCACACTGACCCGCTCGATTCGTGCAGAGGACAATGGCAAACGTCTTACTTGCCAGGCAGAACATATTGCCTTTCCGGAAAGATTTTCACGCACCGATCTCATCATGAACGTCAACTGTGAGTATCGTTGTACTCACATAGTGCAAACACTAGAAAAAAGATCACTTTATTGACTGTTGTGCGTGTGTTTTTAATCTTTTACAGTCCAACCGCAAGCTCTGCCCGATCAGGTCGTATATGGACTGCAGCTGGGACGTACAGCGACAGCTAGTATGGTTATTAAGGCCAACCCTACACCACGCGTTCTGTGGAGCATTGACGGCATCGACTACCACCAGGGCACTGAGCAGGGACGATATGCTGTACCGATCCCGGAAGCACTTGTAAGAAACCATTTTCCGAACTTTAGCTTGTCGTGATATTGTGAAGTCTTATTTAATTTATGATCATTTTTTTTAGGGAAACAATCATTACAACGTTTCGCTAACCATCGCCGGCCTTACCCTGGAAGATCTGTCCAAAATGTACGTGATGCGTGCCTCAAACAACTTCGGCACGGAAGACTACCGGTTGAGCCTTCGCTCCCAGGACGAAGTATTCAGCGAACAGAGCAGTTTCGGTACCGGTGAAATTGTGGGTCTGGTACTAGCCGTGCTGATCGTCCTGTTGGCCGTTGCTCTGATCTTTATCGCTCGTGCTACCGGTAGATGGTGCTTCCGAGGTAAGTTTAGAACGATTTAGTAGTATTCCCGCACTAATAATAGACGGTTTCGCGTATAATAATGATTACCAACGGAAGAGAAACAAAACACCGGGTGCCTAATGCCTTCACTAACCAAGAGGAATGTGTTTATAAAGGTTCCCACGTAACAAAGTAATAGAAAAACCACACCAAAATCATTCCCTTTCGATTGTTTTGTTTGCATTCCACCATTCATTCCCAAGCACCACGACGCACTACGGCAGGAGAACCGCAAGAAGCGTAGGAAGAAGTGTACATGATTAGTACCTCTCGGCAAGGTTAGTTACGAAGAAGAATACTAGCTTGGCCAAGTGTGTGTGTGCGCCTTCCTGTGTTCACGCCAAAGCTTTTTTGCGGGAGTTCAAGAGACGAAGTCCAATGGAGGTCTCTGGTGAGCTTGTCACATCTAACTCGGTGTTTATGATTTAGATTTTCCATCACCAACCCAACAAGAGAAGGCACCATTTTGCTTCGTAACGTTCACGTCAAAGCAAACGTTTTCAAATTAAGCACCACGCACGCATACAAATTTGGCTTCAAAAATGCTCACATATTGGTCAAAATTTTGATGTTTTTCAAAATACTTCCAACACGGTTCCATAATGCTTCATTCTATTGGAATTTTCACCTGTTCATATACACAAACACACGCATTTCGTTGGATTTTCCTTCACACCGCTGGCTCTTCACTCTCCTTTTTGTCCTTTTTGCATCCATGAAAGTGTTACCATATGGGTTTTCACGGTTTCAAGCTTCCCATTGTCAAGTTTGAAGAAAACTCCCCGTTTTTAGATTTGTTTGCAATTTCCTTTGTACATGTTTTTTTTATTGACTATTTACTACTGTTTTCTCTAACGAAACGACGGATCCTTTAACAACCTTTCTTTTCTCTTCTTCTTCTCCTTCCCTCTTTACCCTTTCAATTCTTTCTCCCCTTTTTTCCGTTTCTTCTTTCTCCCTTTACAGTCAGCTTGTATCAGTAGTCGAACACAGTGCTGTGCAGAGCAACACTGTTCGATGAACTTTATCGCTATTAGTAGCCGTGTGCCGTGCGTGTGTTTGTAAAGTATTCTTCAAAACGGGGCTATACTGCACGAAACAGACCTCCAACCTCCTGAATCATCCAATTGAAACAATCAGTGTTCGATTAAGAATTTAGTTTTTTTTTAAATCCCCCTTTATACAAGTGTCATGACAAGCCTTTTTGGCCTTTTTATCTTTATACAGTGCTCTCTCTTTGAATCAAATTTAACGTAAGTGTTCATTACCCCCAAAACACAAAAAAGAGGGGCTGTTTGTGTGTGTCTGGACGGTGTAAAGCATGTGTTCCGTATGTGCGTTTGTTTTTATTTCGATGAGAAACTTTTGAGATTAAGGGCAATGCCTCCTGGTACCGATTAGAAACTTTAAAAACAAAAAAGCAAAGACAAATCGTTATAAAACTTTCTCGAACACGCGTGTACATTAAGAGGAACGGATGTGTATGCTAATGCCCATTGCTACTGCCTACCACATTAACATGAGAAACGGAAAGACAAATTGTTTGTGCAAGCAGCGAGTTTTAGTTGTACAGCATGACAGAACGAATCCACTGTCGCAAGTTAGAAACGAAGTCACAGCGACACGCACACCCAAGTAATTAATTATAGGGCGAGCAAAAAGCGTTCGCAAGAATAATACACAGAGCCGTTGTAGCGTTTAATGAGGAACACAATGAAAAGAAAAGCATTATTTTAAGCTTAAGCTAATTTATGCCGACTATTTCGGTAAGCTTTATCCCGCACTTCCGCACTTGCGTGGTAATGTGCAGAAGCAGTAGTGTTAGTAGTAGTAAGTAGCAGCAGTGTAAAGGGAAAAGTTCAGCACTAGAGACAAGAAAAGCTGCTTTAAAATTCATTCGTATGATAATTAGATTTGTTCTTCTGACATTACGTCTTCGGAGGTAGGGAGAATTGAATCGTTTTAAAAGCAATTGCGCACTCGCTCTCTAAGGATTACTTCCGGAAATACTATTAAAAAGATGGCCGAGTTTTTTGCCCGCTCGTTCACAGTTCTGCTTATACTGGTCATGTTTCTATATGTGTGCGTGCGATGCAGAAGTATCGTTGATATTCAAATTTGCTTTGAACGAATAATAGCGCCGAAAGAAAGAAAGAGCAATAAGTAAGTGCATCTTCATAGAGTGCCATTAGAGGAGGTTTCTTTCTATCTATTTTTATTCATCAAACGAAAGCAGAAACAAACATCAAAAACAAGTTTTTTTTGGGTTAGCGTTGATCTTTGAGTTAATCACTCTCTGCAGAATGGAGACGCCTAGTCTTTCATGCTAAAACAGCAAGGAAAAAGAGTAAGAAGAATATTCAATGAACCGAACGCCGGAATGCGTCCAAAGACACTAAAAGCTCTCCCCAACTAAACGATCGCCCGTCCAATCCAATCCGAAACGTAAATTGAAAATGGAAAACAGCGTGCGTGCGTAACTAAGTGTGTGTATGTACTGGGAATGGGGGGAAAAAAATGGAAGAAATACACCACCACCATCATTATCTTTAAGCTGTTGTGAAGTTGGCCTGCATCTTACGATCAAGAAACAGAAGGTAGGGACCTCCCTTTATATATGAAATGCAAATGTTCTCTTTTCCTTTTCATTTTTCCGTACATCATAGTCACAAGTCATTTGCGTTTTTTGTTTGTTTTAGGAACAGTTTTTGCATTAAATTCTACATTGAATTGGAACAAGCAATTTTAATACTTTTGCCACTGACATTTAACTGTTTGCTTTTATTAATTTTGGCATAGTGAGAGAAGCTTTCCATGTTTTCTTGCTGCCGCTTATACCGTTTTTACTAATATGCTTCATATTTTTTCATACTTTAATCAGATGCAAAATTAATTCTGTACAGCATTCAACACTGTTTGTGTGTGTGTGTGTGTGCGCACCCCACCTTTGCTCGGCAGGACCTTGCAAAGTAGCTTAACTTGTCCTGGGCAGAAAGAAAGTTAAAGAGTGGCAAGAAGGATAATGAATGCAAACTGGAAGCTAATGTAATATGCTCCAGCACGCGTTAGCCTTCTCGATGAGTGGAAGAAAAAAACTCTTTTCTTCTTTCGCCACCCTTTTCTTTGACATCATTGACACCGGACAGTGAATCTGTAGTTAGAGTCAATCCATCTCCTAGAAAACATTCACCCTCCAAAAACCAAAACAAAAACCAATTAACGCGTAAACCAAAGAAAAGATGGTTGCGTTGAACAACATTTCCCAAGACCAAAACAAAAAACCCCCCGTGCTCTGAAAAGCCCCGCCTCACAAACACACACTAGTAAGAGCCGATGTCCTGATTCTGTTTCTTGGTTGTTTTTGCAGGCGCTTCCCTCAATACCGATATCAATCCGGACTCCGAAGCACAGATTACGCCGCACCCGCACGATGACGAGATCGACGAGCGGCAGCAAACGCAGGACCCGGCCGCCCACTACGTGCACGAAGGTGACGAGAAGCATGCGGCCACTAATGGGAAGCACGAGAATGGCAAGCAGCAAACAAAGGCACAACCGGCGGCCGTACCGCAGCCGCCAACCGTCACCGGCAAGCAGGAGAACGGCAAAGCGGCCGATAACAACAAAACGAACACATCCGTGTAGATTTCCTCGGCGCAAAACATTTGCCTCTTAATACACTTGTTGTAAAAAGGGATTGTGATTGGACGAGCGTGAGCGCGCGTGCGAGAAAAGAAATATTAGCGCCGTTGTTCTAACATTGATGAAAATCGCCCTTCCGTGAAGACGCTGCGAGGGGAGGAGGGGGCGTTTGTTGGACAAGCTTGGGTGCGTAGACAAAACACAACACGAAAGTATAGAATAACAAACAAAACAAAGCCACAAAAGAGAAGAAAAGGGAACTAATTAACGACTCGTTGGGGGAGGGAGAACCCCGGCAAGAAATGAATGAGAGATCTGTTATTTTTGGAAGAAAAAGCTAGGGAAAATGCGGTTGTGAAGATAGCAAAACACGACAAAAACAGACCATAGGACAGCACACAAACACACCACCCAGGAGAGAGCATGGAAATTTGGTTCTCAACATCGACAGGAAGAAAAATCGAAAGCAGTTCCTTACTTGGTTGTTTGTATTTTTTGTGGTTGAGAGCTTTCAATCTCCCCCCCGTGAAAAGTCCGAGTGTCCCTCTGATTAAGCCGGGAGTGATTAATGTCTGTGCGCGTGTGTGTGTATTTGTGTGTGTGTGCATACCCAGAAACAGAAAGCATTCGATTAGATACTTTCCTTTTAGTTTTTTTTATGTTCTCTTCTTTTTAATATTAATTTTGGTTTCCTTTAGTTAATATTTGAATTTGCCGCTGATGCGCTCTTTGTTTGTTTGGTTTTACGTCGGTTCGTTGCGCATAAAGCATAATGAATGAAATAATCGAATCTCATTGAGAAGGAAGGTAGCAATTAGTCCATGCAAATTGTGACGAGGAAGTCCTCCTAGTGAAGCAACAACAAAAAAACACGAATGAAAAAAAGGTTTCTCAATTTAGAAGTTTACTCCGAAGCAGCGCGCATTAGATGATTCTAGGAAGTGGAAAATTTTGATTATAAAATAATGATTCTCATTGAATGAATGGAAAACGCCACCCACTTTGCTGGTGGTTGATATACGGAACTCGGTGTAGATTTTATAGCATAACTTTAAAAAGAAAATATGGAACGGACGCGTAGCAGGAGAAAAGGGAGAAGAGAGCGAGATAATGCGTGGGAAATGAAGTTCCAGTTCTTTTTCTTCTAGGAACAGAGTATACATTCAATGAAAATTGGAAACAATCGGCATTTTTTTCTTCTATGTTCCGTCTTATATCGTACTTAATTAAATTTTTTACCGATAGAAAAAAAAAGAGCGAAACAAATTCAACAAATTCCATCCATGATCAGGTTCCTTTCGAAGCGGAACGATGATACACTTAAGAAAATGAGGACACATACGAAACACGACGAAGTAGACGTTTTAAGGATAGAGGCACGTTGAAAATGTATGTGTGTCTGCTGAGTCTATTACAATCGGCCATTGTGACCGGGACCCGCTAAGCTATTTAAGTGTAGGAAACGAACGGATACACATATTATTTCATAAGCGCTCAATGTGTTTTTTTTTCTCGTCTAGACATTAAGCTACTATTTGCACAAAGTGTCCATATTCAGGAAGCATTAGGAGTACGTTAATTTTTATTGCTATTTTTACCCCGTTTGTTGCCCTATTTTTTTACCATCAGTTCGATTCACTACTGCTACTGCTACTGCTTTCCATTTACGTGTGGAAGAATCTCTTTAATACATCTACATCCTTTTTAGAATTTGAACGCGATACGACAATGAAAATGAGTAAAGTAATTACAGCATTTTTTTCAATCACAATCTTTCAATTTTCTCTGGAAACTCTTAACAAGATAGTCATGGCAGCTCTCGAATACACTTATACACTACTTCAAATATAGGGACAAAGATAGCACCTTAGTAATAACGAGAATAATGTTCGAAAGACAGAAAGAAAGCGGCAGAGAGAGGGAGAGAGAGAGAGAGAGAGAGAGAGAGAGAGAGAGAGAGAATGAGAGAGCACCCCATTACCAATGCTTACTACTTTTGTGGGGTATTTCGTACGTTTATATTTAAACGATCGGGTAGCAAACACAGAAACTACAACTCTGGTGAAAAAAAAACATAATCTCTCAAGCGAAAAGAAGCGTTTTTTAATCTTATTCCTTACTTTTTTTTACATATAAAAATTGTATATACTTGGAACGAATAAAAAGCTATAAAACATAATTCTTGCTCTGCTTTGCATCCCGTTTCTTGGGTGATGAGAAGAAAAACACGATCACACTTGTGTAAATGTTTGTAAATAACAAATTAAGTATTATTATTCCACGGTGCAAACTTATGGCCGAAATTCACTGAATTATCTTTTACTCTCTTCTATCGTTAACAGGCAAAAGCAGCTCAACGTCCACCAGTGCAGCAAAAATAGGCGAAACGTAAGTATTCGGGATGCGTACAGATAGAAGATCATTAGAAGTAAAACTTTTATATGTTTTGTGTGATTAATGTAAAACATCGATTTTAATTAGTGTAATTTTCGGTGTGCGTGTAGTATTTGCTTGCTTTTGTCGGTGTCATCTTAAAAGCTCACAATCGCCTCTACCATACTCCATTAAAGTAATGCCTTTACTTGCTTCTTTGACTATTAATTAAAAGTTTTAAAATTTCGGTTTCATTTGTTTTTATTTTGTAATTGTATAAAACGAAACGTTTTCCCCTTTTTTCTCTCTAAATGCTATCCTTCTTTCCCACCTTTTTTTTATATATACAAACCCGGGTCGAAACTAACCTACTACAGGGACACTATAGACAATGGTGTTGGTGAGACAATGCTACCACCACCGATCACAACTGCCGTACCGTCGGTGGTCTCCAATGATGCCGCCCCGAACGGGGACACCTACCCACCAACATCCGACCCGAACAGCTCCATCTTGCGGCCAACCAACATGCGCCATCCGCTGGACGCATCTGGACCGTACCCGTTGGGTGCGATCCGGCGCGAACCTCAGCTATCCGTCAACAGTGGGAACTTTGACAATGCGAGTGTCCTTTCGTCGGATTCCTGTTCGACCGTTGGGTACGGTGATCCGAACCAGGTCGGACTACCGCCCGTAGCCGGTGCACAGAAACGATGGATACCGCATCAGCAGCGCGAATTGCTCGAAAAGCAGGCCCAGTTGCTGCTGTCCGGAGCCGCTATTAAGCGCAAGCGTGAGACGGAAATATTCTAACCATTGATGGTGCCAGATGCAGATGGAGAGAACTCAAGTGTAGTAGTTAGGCTTAAACGTAATAGGGACACTAAAAACATACACAAGAAAAGCTAACGTGCTCGCTCCTCGCTAATGATGTTTATTTGTTTTTATTTGTTTCTCTAATTATTAGTAGCATAATTTATATGGGGGAAGAAAATCGTTTCGATGCCCTTGCGATTGGTATTGAGGGAGATTTTATAAATTTAACAAAAAACAAACACCTACGTCTAACGTAAGGAGTAGAATTAATACTTAAACCTGTATAGCTAATGCCCTCTAATATTCTCTCCACGATGTTGTATGTATTACGATTGTATGTACAGAGATGATGCTAATTTATTATTGTGTACCGAATGATTTAGGTTTTGTTTTTGCGTGTGCGTGTGCGAACGTTATAATAAAGTTCGTTTTTAAATTATGCTTTTAATGTTTTGGTGTTAAAGTACTTTTTATTCAAAATATTGTTCCTGTGATTTTAAAGCACGTTGAACTGAATATTTTATTATGTAGTAATAATGTCAGTTTTATCTTTGCGAAACCTTGTTCGGAGAAGTAGCCTTGATTGTATTAAATATTGCTTAATTTGTAATCAACTATAAAATCACAACAAAACCACTGTCTATCCTATTCGCACCAAGCAAATCTTTATACGAGCACCATTTGGTATGAAGCTTTATAAACTGCACCATCCACTCCCACATATTCGTTTCATCCATCAACCCATTTCATCTTCCGTTTTTTCCTCCATCACCAAACAAACAGCAGCGACACGGAAAGTGCCGAAGTGAAGCACCCGATGACGAAAACGCAACGCCTGAAGAACATTTTCGCCAAACGCATGCAACGCACCCCGGCAAACGAGCTGCCCGAAGAAATCATCACACCGGATGTGGTGGCCGTCGACGAACAGGACACAAAACCGGCGGCAAAGGTAATATTGTACAATCTGCGGCTATCTGAGGAACGAGAACTGTCTTGTGACTGTGTTTTCTTTCCATTGACAGGACGATCAAACGCTCGTGTACGCGGAGCTGGAGCTTAAGCCGGCCGGTGGCGGTGAGATATCGTTCGTCAACAAGCCTTCCCCGAGCGTCAACAACGAATCGACGGAGTATGCCGAAATTTTGTACGTACAGCAGCAGGCCGGTGGTGGTGGTGCCACGCCCGGAAGCGATACGACGCCCGCCCAACAGCAAACGGCGCAACCGGTGCAGCAGCGTCACCATTCGAGCGAAGATAACCGACCCGTCATCGACGTCAGCATCCAGAAACCGAGCGCCAAAAGTGACGCTGGCAGCAAGGGCACCGGGCCCGCAGGCAAATAAGTCCCATCGGGGGAAGCAAATGAAAATTCATAAGCCTTGAGGCGTAACGTAGAAATCTCGCTTGACGTATTTGTTGATTCCCGTGTGCATAGGAAAGCGGGAAGGCATTTTCTTTTTTTTTTCCTCTCTCATAAAGTTCATTCCGTCCATTAGCATTAGCCCGCGTCAGCAAGTCAGTTTTCATTTCATCTATTTTAGTAGAGCATAAAGGTTAGTGGAGGTGCGATATTTTCGCCACGTTTATCCCACATCATCATCATCATCACCACAGACTGCGGTTTAAAACTTCATTCAGTAGCACAATGCGCAGCAAAATGCGTAGCTTAAGTTGTAGCAATAAGCTCTAGCTAGTGGGGCGAGGAGTATGTGAGTGTAAAGAACGCTAAAGGAAAGGCGAAAAGATTTCCTTGCTGCATACTGATTTTTTTCTATTTCACGATAAGAACATGGTTAGTGAATGGGGGAGAAATTTTAATTGTACTTTGTACCAATCGGTACTTTGAAATATAGGAATTAAATGATAATAGTATAATGTGTTTGGTTACTTAAATGCAATGAAAAATATATCACACTATGTAATAAAGACGGTGGACGGTGTATATAGACTTTACAGGCTGCGTTGTAGTCAGGCGACTCTTGGAAATACTGTTAAAATTACTATTCTGTACGGTTCTACCTTCGTCCTACGTACAGCTGATGAATGAAGAGCTTGAGAGAACTATTGAGCATTAAAAGACTGATGACTCAATGCCAATATTGCTTTGATAAGAAAGATGTGCGTGATAAGAAAGATGCTCTCTGATACGCATTCTTGTTGGTCGAAAACGTCTGATCACGTTGGTCACAATAAAAATCCTCAAACAACTCTAACAATTCACAATAGTTATTATTACAATTTACTGATTGGCCCTATGCATAAAGGTCTTGAAACTGACTAAACACTCAATATGTTAAAGCTTACCGAAGTTATGAACTTGCGCATCTTCCAATTCCTGAACTTGCCAACCCAAAACCGCCAATCACCTCTTCCAATTTGACAACGGGCGGTAGTGCAGGGCAGGATACCCAATTGCATGCTATTGACATAACTCAAACGACAAGTATCCACTGCAGCAAAGAACGCAAACTCACCACCGTTCTTCTGTCCCGGTGTATGATTATGTGCCCCCTTGGATAGTGAGTGTGGTGTGCGCTCCGACTCGAATGGAAAGAAGCAAACTAGGCGACACACGACGACGACCCCTTCGACCTTCAGCGCACCGTGAACTTCCCAGAACACACACACACAGAGAGCAAACGGTCGCAAATTAGCAACAAACAGTCCCAAACGAGCGAATCGTTCCGGATCGGTGTGCAAAAACCGTCACCATCGTTCCCGTGTGTTCGGACACCGAAACGTAGTACAGCCCGGTACAGTGTCGTGCCGGCAGGTGATAACCCGGTTGAATTGCAAGGAAAGGTCGAAAAGCGCCGTTTCGATTGCTCGCCGCCATTCCTTCGCAAGGACGACGCACCGACACACTGCAGTAGTCAGCAGAAGCGGAGCAGCAAGTTCGTGCACAAAACACGCAAGAGATGAAATTATTGCCCCCAAAGAACTCTCCCGTGCAGCGTATAAGAAGCTTCCGCAAAGATGATGGTGCAAAGTCAGAAACGCGCCAAGGTTTCGCCGACGCTTGTTGACGGTGGAGAGAAACAGGGAATATACCTGTTTCCGGTTTTAACGATTGTAGAGTCAGTAATTAAATTGAGTTTAACGAGAGGATTTATAGAATTTCTAAACTAAATTAATTAAGGATATGGTGTCGTAAAATAAAACACCATTCCGTGTGCGCGCCATTGCACGCAAACCACCGGACCTCCGTCAGCACAATGTGTATGTGCAGCGGAACCCGGCATCTCGCTCTGTGTGTGTCGTTCTGTGTCGGGAGACGTTCGTACACGGGTTGCTATGGACTTGCGAACCGAAACTCATGACCTAATGGTCATACGGCCCGGTTCGCTGGCTGCTAGCGTCACCGCGCTGTCTCTGGGGAGCTCTCTGACTTGGTGTGCTGCAATATGGCAACAACGGCTAGTAGGATCGTCGTCTTACCGTAGCTGTAGTCGTATTCTTCTAGACACTTTTGTGTTCGGTCTCTTCTTGCGAAATGGTCTTGCGCCGCAGTGCGTGCGATGGTTCTTGTGTGCGATGAACGGAAGTGGTAAACACCCGGGCTGAAATGCCAATTTCCTCATTTGCAAGCGTACGCAGGGAGAACAGACCGGTATGGACGTTTGACAGGTGCAATCGAGCGTTAGCTAGCAACCTCAAGACTCATCCGTTGCCTAGGCGAACGCTGCGTTAGCCGTACGGATACGCGCACTGCTGCCGGGCTTCCCGGGACTCATAAACAAGAAAACAATCATTATTGGAAGACGTTAACGCTTTAATGAGGCTGAAATCTTAGATTTAATGAGTGACAGGGGCGCACCGGTGTCTGACGAGAGCTCTGTGCTTAGTGTTCTTTGCTTCCTCGAGCGTTATCGCATGGACGTAATTGGAAACTGTATGTCAACAACTCAGCAAACGGGCCCTCGTGTGCTTTATTAAAATGGACCCTTGTTTTGCAAATAATCGTGTGTAGGTAGCAATAATTCCGCTACTTCATAATGATTATCTGGAAGACTGTTTGTTTTAAGGTCAGTTGAACCAATGGGGAGCCAGTGGGCGGTTAAATAAAAGTAAAAATTACTACTTCAGAATTTGTAACACTAATTGGACAATTGGAAACAAATATGTATCAAGCGTCAAAAAGTGTGTCGTACGAGTTGTGATAATTTATCTTATTAAATAATTATTGGTGGAGGCGCCCAGTACTTCAGTGTCGATACGATTAAACGTTTGTTAGTGGCTCCCTCTGATTTTTTATATTAATCAAACAAATCGCCGGATTTCTTAATTGTAGCTCGTTTAAATTCGTCCACGAAAAAAAAACAAAACAATACTAGAAAACTTTCCATTACGATCCAAACATACCAATTAGCGAAAAGAAATGTTTTGTCTACACTCGTCTCAGCTAGAACGCAACCTTCTATTATCAACATGCAAAAGGCACATTGGGCAAAGAAACACTCTTTTCCGCTCCTTTACAAGCCAATTTTCCCGCCAGTAGCGATCAGTAGCGTTTCTCTAAATGTAACGATTGCGTTTACTGGCAGCCCATAAGGGCAAGGAACCTCACATGCCTTGTGCACTGTGTGAGGTATTACTTCCGGGCGCTGTTTCTGTCTGAAGCGGGTTTAAGTGGTCAATTACAAAGCTATAATTCATACTGACATTACATTGTTTGTGAGTTTCAAGACGCTTGTTGAGGTTGGGAAAACGGTTGGCCGCATTAACATTATTTCGATCGATTAAAGCTCGCGAAGGAGTCTAATGCGATACTACTACTTAGGTGAAATTTTCCGTTTCTAAAGGAACATACTCATTGGATTAAATTACTGTTTTACCACGTACAAGTCACAGCAGGAGTTCACCGTCATGCCTTTTCCTCATTAGCAGCAAGCATTCGCACCCATTCTCACCTGAAAAGAAGAAAACAAGGAAAGAAAGTGTAAGAAAAACAATGAAACTAATGAAGAAAAGTGTCAATTGAGAGATGAACGTCTCATAGAAGCCGTAGCCGCTGTTCAATGCCAGTAGATCGTAACAACGAACCAGAGACAATAGATGAACAATCACTCAGTAATGAGGCAGGATTTGCACCAGACTTGCAGCCATTGAAATCGATCTTTGCACGGTGCACGGGCTGGCGTGTGTCATGACACGTTTGCTCGAGTGGCTTCTTGCGGCCTTCGAAACGATTGAGGTTTTGCTTTCTTCGAGAGACTACCCCGGGGTGGTAAGTATGGGTTGTTGTTATACTTGGCCAATTTATCTGGACGATTTTTTTTGTATCCCTCGCTTACACGCTTCATGCGAGGTTTTAGCAACTTGACGCAGCGATAAAAGTGTGCTGCGTGGTTTTGTGGTTTTGCGTTAATTGTTTAATTTTTCACCTACAATCTGGCTCCATCCGACCACAAACAACTACAGCTGGATTTTGATTTTTCATTGCAACACCGTAAAGCGTGCACATTGTGCCTGGGTTGCAAGATGCAGATGATTCTCCCATGTAGAGCTCATCGTTGCGTAGTGCAGTGCATGCTTGCAATGCAAAGAGGATGATTGAAACATATGACAATGTCTGACCCAATTAGGCATGTAACCGATGCGGCACAGAAGGCACTAGGAGATGCGGATGCGGAAGCGAGCAGAATGTAAAAATATCCTACAAACTTACTAAACGATTGCATTTCCCGCAATCCCCGATCGGAAAAATGGGGTTTGGGTTTGGATAGGCTACCACTTGTCATAAATTATTCACCCACAGAGCGTACACGCCGGCAGCTGGTGCTTCGACCGAATGGATGCATTTAATAAGCGTGCTGCAGAGTGGACGGAGATGAGTAGCTACGAGTTCTGTTCGACTGTTAGATTATGTGCATACGTCGTGTCGTGTCCCCGGAGAGGATGGTGCAGCACAAACATGCAACCCCGATAGAAAGATGGGAGACCACAAGAAGGAGGTCCTACGCCCTCTATCTCCTACGGCTGTAGGCTCCTGCTTTTCAAACACGGTGGGAAAACTCTTTCATAGGATAATTTTTCCCCCAAACAATATCCCTGATCCCGTCGCCTAAAGGCATCTCTGGAAAAACCTGGAAGGACTTCAGGTTACGGTACTACCCAGCTCATACACTCTGTCGCCCAGAACAGCCCGTTCGGAATGGAACATCTCTCGGCCGGTTTGTTGTGTGTGAGCCTTCTTGCTCGGTGGAGCATTGGCAAAAATGACAGAACATCATCGGCACTTGTACATTCAAATTAGTTACAACACCACTGTATTTGCGTGTGTGTTTGTGTGCGAGTACATGTCCCGGTACCCGGTCCAGAGACTCGCTCGCTTCGATGTTGCCCAGCGCAAAAAAGGGAGAAAAGATTATTATGCATAAATATTTACAGACTACTCTGGCGTAAAATTGCTTTTGAATATAAAACCTCGTGTTGTGGACCCCGGGAAGAGTGCGACGATGGTCCAGGGAACCGAAGATGTGAACAACACGTACGTGTGAGTGTGTGTGCGTTTATTGCCCGGGCTCAGTGCAGTGACGACGACAACGACGACTAAGCAACAGCAACTAGTACATCACTTCGATGGATGTAGCATGTAGCATGTAGTAGCTGCATTTCTTTGTGATTGAGATCATGCTGGCTTCCGTCGTGTGTGCTGTGTTGGAAAGACGATTTGTTTGCGTTAGCCTTATCGGGGAGGGGAGCGTACGGATCGGAGCAGTATCCATCGTTGCTGCGCGTTGCCCATCACCGAAGCGCTTAAGTGCAGTGTTTGTGAAGAATGTCCCAACGTTGTTGCAGAGCTTAACGAAGGCACGAAAGAAAGCTTGTGTATGCTTTCGGTGTGTTTTACATTTGAACCGATTTCTGTCAAGGGTTGGAAACAGTAAGCAGGTTAAATCTGTTTGAAAGTATCGATTTAATCGATTGTTTGTTTGGTAAATACACCTTTCCTAGTCACGGGGGACGGAAAACATGGTCCCATGCACGTGACATAAAATA
Source organism: Anopheles maculatus (assembly GCA_002091835.1). Classification (NCBI taxonomy): domain Eukaryota; kingdom Metazoa; phylum Arthropoda; class Insecta; order Diptera; family Culicidae; genus Anopheles; species Anopheles maculatus. Next base: position 165,322 of record KZ061640.1, read on the forward strand.
TTCTTGTTTTACCGTACCGGCAGATGGCTTTTGTAAGCGGTCTTTGATTTTTGAGGCCTTGTATTTTTGGAGTTCTGTTCGACTGTTAGATTATGTGCATACGTCGTGTCGTGTCCCCGGAGAGGATGGTGCAGCACAAACATGCAACCCCGATAGAAAGATGGGAGACCACAAGAAGGAGGTCCTACGCCCTCTATCTCCTACGGCTGTAGGCTCCTGCTTTTCAAACACGGTGGGAAAACTCTTTCATAGGATAATTTTTCCCCCAAACAATATCCCTGATCCCGTCGCCTAAAGGCATCTCTGGAAAAACCTGGAAGGACTTCAGGTTACGGTACTACCCAGCTCATACGGGTTCGAAGATGAAGTTCAGCTTCTGCTTCTTGCATCCTGCGGTCTTGCAAAAGAGCGGTGAACTTAAATCGCTAGTAATGAGGCAGGATTTGCACCAGACTTGCAGCCATTGAAATCGATCTTTGCACGGTGCACGGGCTGGCGTGTGTCATGACACGTTTGCTCGAGTGGCTTCTTGCGGCCTTCGAAACGATTGAGGTTTTGCTTTCTTCGAGAGACTACCCCGGGGTGGTAAGTATGGGTTGTTGTTATACTTGGCCAATTATCTGGACGATTTTTTTTTGTATCCCTCGCTTACACGCTCTTGCTTCTATTCTGTTTTTTTTTTTGCAGAGCCAAGAACTACCAAACGCATAGACGATGGTGAATGGATGGTCTGGTTAGTGCTTTCGTCGTACCGTCTCGTTCGGATCGTTCGCTTACCCTTTGGACGAGAATATGAAGAGGTGAAGCAACCGCAGACAACCTCCTCTGGTGTTGCTTCCACAACACCGAACCATACGAAGGTGTGTGCGGATAAGATGAAGAATTGAAGTTTACCTGAACGAGTTGTAGCGGTTCAGATTGACGGTAGTGCAAAGACCCGTGTAGATCTTGGATGGAAATTGATTTTTCTCCCACCCACCAGCTCGGTTTGTCGGCCGGAAAACGCTTGTCTCGTTACCGGATGAACACCTTCTATCCATGGGACCACACCATAAGCTGTCAATCGCCATCGGGGTAGATTGTTCGTTTCCGGCAAGTGGGATGACCTCGTTTTTGCATTGCTCATTACCGGACGGTTAATGCCATTCGTTCTCTGATAGGAAATCATCATTACAGACAGATCTTGTGTGACGATTTCAGGTGACGTTTGTCAGTTAGGATAACAATCGTATAGCATTCAGAAAAAGAAACTTCATGGCGCATGTAAAATATCAGCTTACATACAAAACTGAGCATAACACCAAGGTTCGTAGAATTCTTGGGGTTTTTGTGAGATTCTAGTATGTACATAGTACTAATAACTCAACAAAATGTCAAGGAGTTTTCAGGCAGAGAGCTTTCGTTGGTTAAGCATTATTAGTAATTTACAAGGATCATTTACTTTATCAACTACGAGGAATATGAAGTCAAATCAGGAAAACATTCAACGTAGGAGATCAAGAATTTGTTCTTACGTTGAATCGTCTAGGTAAAGACTAGGTCGGATTGGATAAATCCTACACACGTTATGCAGCATTCTTCTAACGTTTCTGGAGTTAAAAACCTTGATAGGTAGAATTAAAGCAGCTTACTGCATACATTCAGGCTGAGCAAGGTTAAGCAGCATATTACTAGAATAACCTAAACCTCTCTTTCTCTCTTTTTCAGCTACGTACTAGAACTGCATTTTACGATGGCGTCTCTTATTTATGAGCCATCCGGAAGGTGCCCTCATGTACACCGCTGCTACTAAAAGTTGAAAACGATAAACAACAACAGCTGGTGCATCGATCATGCGAGGTTTTAGCAACTTGACGCAGCGATAAAAGTGTGCTGCGTGGTTTTGTGGTTTTGCGTTAATTGTTTAATTTTTCACCTACAATCTGGCTCCATCCGACCACAAACAACTACAGCTGGATTTTGATTTTTCATTGCAACACCGTAAAGCGTGCACATTGTGCCTGGGTTGCAAGATGCAGATGATTCTCCCATGTAGAGCTCATCGTTGCGTAGTGCAGTGCATGCTTGCAATGCAAAGAGGATGATTGAAACATATGACAATGTCTGACCCAATTAGGCATGTAACCGATGCGGCACAGAAGGCACTAGGAGATGCGGATGCGGAAGCGAGCAGAATGTAAAAATATCCTACAAACTTACTAAACGATTGCATTTCCCGCAATCCCCGATCGGAAAAATGGGGTTTGGGTTTGGATAGGCTACCACTTGTCATAAATTATTCACCCACAGAGCGTACACGCCGGCAGCTGGTGCTTCGACCGAATGGATGCATTTAATAAGCGTGCTGCAGAGTGGACGGAGATGAGTAGCTACGAGTTCTGTTCGACCGTTAGATTATGTGCATACGTCGTGTCGTGTCCCCGGAGAGGATGGTGCAGCACAAACATGCAACCCCGATAGAAAGATGGGAGACCACAAGAAGGAGGTCCAGGTTACGGTACTACCCAGCTCATACACTCTGTCGCCCAGAACAGCCCGTTCGGAATGGAACATCTCTCGGCCGGTTTGTTGTGTGTGAGCCTTCTTGCTCGGTGGAGCATTGGCAAAAATGGCAGAACATCATCGGCACTTGTACATTCAAATTAGTTACAACACCACTGTATTTGCGTGTGTGTTTGTGTGCGAGTACATGTCCCGGTACCCGGTCCAGAGACTCGCTCGCTTCGATGTTGCCCAGCGCAAAAAAGGGAGAAAAGATTATTATGCATAAATATTTACAGACTACTCTGGCGTAAAATCTTTGGACGAGAATATGAAGAGGTGAAGCAACCGCAGACAACCACCTCTGGTGCTGCTTCCACAACACCGAACCATACGAAGGTGTGTGCGGATAAGATGAAGAATTGAAGTTTACCTGAACGAGTTGTGGCGGTTCAGATTGACGGTAGTGCAAAGACCCGTGTAGATCTTGGATGGAAATTGATTTTTCTCCCACCCACCAGCTCGGTTTGTCGGCCGGAAAACGCTTGTCTCGTTACCGGATGAACACCTTCTATCCATGGGACCACACCATAAGCTGTCAATCGCCATCGGGGTAGATTGTTCGTTTCCGGCAAGTGGGATGACCTCGTTTTTGCATTGCTCATTACCGGACGGTTAATGCCATTCGTTCTCTGATAGGAAATCATCATTACAGACAGATCTTGTGTGACGATTTCAGGTGGCGTTTGTCAGTTAGGATAACAATCGTATAGCATTCAGAAAAAGAAACTTCATGGCGCATGTAAAATATCAGCTTACATACAAAACTGAACATAACACCAAGGTTCGTAGAATTCTTGGGGTTTTTGTGAGCTTCTAGTATGTCTTCTTCTTCTTACATGGCCTAACGACCTCTTAAGGTCATGCCTGCCATTTCTGGCTTACTAGACTAATTGATACCGCATAGTTGGTTAGTCAATCCTCACTATGGGGGAACGGCCCAGATGAGACTTGAACCCCGGTCCTGCCGTGTGAAGACAGGTGCCGCTGTCGCATCACCACCGGGTCGCTCCTTTCCTTTCCTTATATTCTCAAATTAACATATTTTTTACTTTGTTTTCGTATCTTTGCCTTTTATTATTGTCTATTTTTTTATTTAGCTACCAGCTATTTCTGTATTTTTCTTGTTGCCTTTATACCTTTTTTAGCATTGTTCATCTAATTTTGCAACGCGAAAAAATCTATTCTCTTAATAATATCTTATTATTTCACCATTTTTGATGCAGTGTACCTGTGGAACAGTTTAGAGCATCACGTCACTGTTTCTGTATGCACCACGCACCATCGGGATATCAATAAAATTATTAAATGTAACCGACTCGCGCCAGTACGCGCATAAACTCACTGATGAGCTTATAACAGTTTCCCGTCTGCTCTTCAAAGTCTTACGCTTGTGCTCACCTGCGGGTGCGCTCCCGGTGTGTTGCGGGTCGATTAAAATGTGATAACTTGCGCCTGTCCGGCCGCATACAAAGTTACGCACGTATGATGGATGTTCAGCGGATGGTGCAGAATGTCATACATTCGCAGGCACGTTCCAGTGCTGGCATTGTTGCTCGCTTACACATTTCTTTCGCGTACCGTACGCGTTATCAAGCTATGCGTCAACATATCTTTTCGTTTTGTTTTTAAATTATTTCATTTTTAAGCTATAAACAATTTAGTTATTATTTTATTTATTTTTAGTTAAAGAAAAGGCAACTATAAAACGCTTCGATTAACCTTCAATAGACCTTCAATAAACCTTCAATAGATTTATGTACGTATTCTCCAAAGTGTAACTTGTAAAGCGTAAATAAAAGAACAATTCCATTGCGAATTCTCATAACTGATTCCCGATGCAGCTCACAGCCTGCTCTAGCGCAAAACTTCTGCATCAATCTCTTCTTTGTATGTCATTTTAATAACTCTCGCTCGTTTTTTTGTGATCGACCGAATGGATGCATTTAATAAGCGTGCTGCAGAGTGGACGGAGATGAGTAGCTACGAGTTCTGTTCGACTGTTAGATTATGTGCATACGTCGTGTCGTGTCCCCGGAGAGGATGGGGCAGCACAAACATGCAACCCCGATAGAAAGATGGGAGACCACAAGAAGGAGGTCCTACGCCCTCTATCTCCTACGGCTGTAGGCTCCTGCTTTTCAAACACGGTGGGAAAACTCTTTCATAGGATAATTTTTCCCCCAAACAATATCCCTGATCCCGTCGCCTAAAGGCATCTCTGGAAAAACCTGGAAGGACTTCAGGTTACGGTACTACCCAGCTCATACACTCTGTCGCCCAGAACAGCCCGTTCGGAATGGAACATCTCTCGGCCGGTTTGTTGTGTGTGAGCCTTCTTGCTCGGTGGAGCATTGGCAAAAATGGCAGAACATCATCGGCACTTGTACATTCAAATTAGTTACAACACCACTGTATTTGCGTGTGTGTGTTTGTGTGCGAGTACATGTCCCGGTACCCGGTCCAGAGAGTCGCTCGCTTCGATGTTGCACAGCGCAAAAAAGGGAGAAAAGATTATTATGCATAAATATTTACAGACTACTCTGGCGTAAAATTGCTTTTGAATATAAAACCTTGTAACGGGCTGTGTGTGTGTGTTTGTGTGCGAGTACATGTCCCGGTACCCGGTCCAGAGAGTCGCTCGCTTCGATGTTGCACAGCGCAAAAAAGGGAGAAAAGATTATTATGCATAAATATTTACAGACTACTCTGGCGTAAAATTGCTTTTGAATATAAAACCTCGTGTTGTGGACCCCGGGAAGAGTGCGACGATGGTCCAGGGAACCGAAGATGTGAACAACACGTACGTGTGAGTGTGTGTGCGTTTATTGCCCGGGCTCAGTGCAGTGACGACGACAACGACGACTAAGCAACAGCAACTAGTACATCACTTCGATGGATGTAGCATGTAGCATGTAGTAGCTGCATTTCTTTGTGATTGAGATCATGCTGGCTTCCGTCGTGTGTGCTGTGTTGGAAAGACGATTTGTTTGCGTTAGCCTTATCGGGGAGGGGAGCGTACGGATCGGAGCAGTATCCATCGTTGCTGTGCGTTGCCCATCACCGAAGCGCTTAAGTGCAGTGTTTGTGAAGAATGTCCCAACGTTGTTGCAGAGCTTAACGAAGGCACGAAAGAAAGCTTGTGTATGCTTTCGGTGTGTTTTACATTTGAACCGATTTCTGTCAAGGGTTGGAAACAGTAAGCAGGTTAAATCTGTTTGAAAGTATCGATTTAATCGATTGTTTGTTTGGTAAATACACCTTTCCTAGTCACGGGGGACGGAAAACATGGTCCCATGCACGTGACATAAAATATTCTTGTTTTACCGTACCGGCAGATGGCTTTTGTAAGCGGTCTTTGATTTTTGAGGCCTTGTATTTTTGAACGAGGCTTTTATATATATATATATTTTAATTTTGTTTGATACATATTTCATATTAAAAATAAATTAAAACCAATAATCCGACGCCAGAGTGTTACCAAGCACAGAATAGCATACCTTTAGGCGCATAACGTAAATTAAAACCTGTGTATAGGCTGATAAAATTATCTTTAAAGATATATTTACAAGAGTTTATTTGTATCAAATTGGATGATATGTAAATACAGAACTTCTGGAGTAGAGAGTTGAGTTTACTGTTAAATGTAGTCTACTAATCAAATGAAATAAAGTATTATTTTAAGATGCGGTTATACAGGAATCATCAATAAACGCAATTCCCGATAAGGAAAGCACATCGAACATGAAAGTACTGTTCGCAAAACAAAAGTTGTCCTCCTTGTACATTGACCGTACGCATTGAGCACAGTGCCTTCCCAAGCGAAGGCAAGAAAGAGATAAGAATTCACCAACTTCGAAGCTGATTCGATTGAGCAGCAGCTTCCAAAATGGGATCAGCGTTTGTCAGTTAGGATAACAATCGTATAGCATTCAGAAAAAGAAACTTCATGGCGCATGTAAAATATCAGCTTACATACAAAACTGAACATAACACCAAGGTTCGTAGAATTCTTGGGGTTTTTGTGAGCTTCTAGTATGTCTTCTTCTTCTTACATGGCCTAACGACCTCTTAAGGTCATGCCTGCCATTTCTGGCTTACTAGACTAATTGATACCGCATAGTTGGTTAGTCAATCCTCACTATGGGGGAACGGCCCAGATGTACATAGTACTAATAACTCAACAAAATGTCAAGGAGTTTTCAGGCAGAGAGCTTTCGTTGGTTAAGCATTATTAGTAATTTACAAGGATCATTTACTTTATCAACTACGAGGAATATGAAGTCAAATCAGGAAAACATTCAACGTAGGAGATCAAGAATTTGTTCTTACGTTGAATCGTCTAGGTAAAGACTAGGTCGGATTGGATAAATCCTACACACGTTATGCAGCATTCTTCTAACGTTTCTGGAGTTAAAAACCTTGATAGGTAGAATTAAAGCAGCTTACTGCATACATTCAGGCTGAGCAAGGTTAAGCAGCATATTACTAGAATAACCTAAACCTCTCTTTCTCTCTTTTTCAGCTACGTACTAGAACTGCATTTTACGATGGCGTCTCTTATTTATGAGCCATCCGGAAGGTGCCCTCATGTACACCGCTGCTACTAAAAGTTGAAAACGATAAACAACAACAGCTGGTGCATCGATCATGCGAGGTTTTAGCAACTTGACGCAGCGATAAAAGTGTGCTGCGTGGTTTTGTGGTTTTGCGTTAATTGTTTAATTTTTCACCTACAATCTGGCTCCATCCGACCACAAACAACTACAGCTGGATTTTGATTTTTCATTGCAACACCGTAAAGCGTGCACATTGTGCCTGGGTTGCAAGATGCAGATGATTCTCCCATGTAGAGCTCATCGTTGCGTAGTGCAGTGCATGCTTGCAATGCAAAGAGGATGATTGAAACATATGACAATGTCTGACCCAATTAGGCATGTAACCGATGCGGCACAGAAGGCACTAGGAGATGCGGATGCGGAAGCGAGCAGAATGTAAAAATATCCTACAAACTTACTAAACGATTGCATTTCCCGCAATCCCCGATCGGAAAAATGGGGTTTGGGTTTGGATAGGCTACCACTTGTCATAAATTATTCACCCACAGAGCGTACACGCCGGCAGCTGGTGCTTCGACCGAATGGATGCATTTAATAAGCGTGCTGCAGAGTGGACGGAGATGAGTAGCTACGAGTTCTGTTCGACTGTTAGATTATGTGCATACGTCGTGTCGTGTCCCCGGAGAGGATGGTGCAGCACAAACATGCAACCCCGATAGAAAGATGGGAGACCACAAGAAGGAGGTCCTACGCCCTCTATCTCCTACGGCTGTAGGCTCCTGCTTTTCAAACACGGTGGGAAAACTCTTTCATAGGATAATTTTTCCCCCAAACAATATCCCTGATCCCGTCGCCTAAAGGCATCTCTGGAAAAACCTGGAAGGACTTCAGGTTACGGTACTACCCAGCTCATACACTCTGTCGCCCAGAACAGCCCGTTCGGAATGGAACATCTCTCGGCCGGTTTGTTGTGTGTGAGCCTTCTTGCTCGGTGGAGCATTGGCAAAAATGACAGAACATCATCGGCACTTGTACATTCAAATTAGTTACAACACCACTGTATTTGCGTGTGTGTTTGTGTGCGAGTACATGTCCCGGTACCCGGTCCAGAGACTCGCTCGCTTCGATGTTGCCCAGCGCAAAAAAGGGAGAAAAGATTATTATGCATAAATATTTACAGACTACTCTGGCGTAAAATTGCTTTTGAATATAAAACCTCGTGTTGTGGACCCCGGGAAGAGTGCGACGATGGTCCAGGGAACCGAAGATGTGAACAACACGTACGTGTGAGTGTGTGTGCGTTTATTGCCCGGGCTCAGTGCAGTGACGACGACAACGACGACTAAGCAACAGCAACTAGTACATCACTTCGATGGATGTAGCATGTAGCATGTAGTAGCTGCATTTCTTTGTGATTGAGATCATGCTGGCTTCCGTCGTGTGTGCTGTGTTGGAAAGACGATTTGTTTGCGTTAGCCTTATCGGGGAGGGGAGCGTACGGATCGGAGCAGTATCCATCGTTGCTGCGCGTTGCCCATCACCGAAGCGCTTAAGTGCAGTGTTTGTGAAGAATGTCCCAACGTTGTTGCAGAGCTTAACGAAGGCACGAAAGAAAGCTTGTGTATGCTTTCGGTGTGTTTTACATTTGAACCGATTTCTGTCAAGGGTTGGAAACAGTAAGCAGGTTAAATCTGTTTGAAAGTATCGATTTAATCGATTGTTTGTTTGGTAAATACACCTTTCCTAGTCACGGGGGACGGAAAACATGGTCCCATGCACGTGACATAAAATATTCTTGTTTTACCGTACCGGCAGATGGCTTTTGTAAGCGGTCTTTGATTTTTGAGGCCTTGTATTTTTGAACGAGGCTTTTATAATGTTTTTTTTAATTTTGTTTGATACATATTTCATATTAAAAATAAATTAAAACCAATAATCCGACGCCAGAGTGTTACCAAGCACAGAATAGCATACCTTTAGGCGCATAAAGTAAATTAAAACCTGTGTATAGGCTGATAAAATTATCTTTAAAGATATATTTACAAGAGTTTATTTGTATCAAATTGGATGATATGTAAATACAGAACCTTCTGGAGTAGAGAGTTGAGTTTACAGTTAAATGTAGTCTACTAATCAAATGAAATAAAGTATTATTTTAAGATGCGGTTATACAGGAATCATCAATAAACGCAATTCCCGATAAGGAAAGCACATCGAACATGAAAGTACTGTTCGCAAAACAAAAGTTGTCCTCCTTGTACATTGACCGTACGCATTGAGCACAGTGCCTTCCCAAGCGAAGGCAAGAAAGAGATAAGAATTCACCAACTTCGAAGCTGATTCGATTGAGCAGCAGCTTCCAAAATGGGATCATGTTCTCAATTTAACTGTACGCCTGTCCGGTTGCTACACTGCCATCGTCCGAAGCGCTCTCGTACACCAAATAATACGGCATTATGGAGAAAAGAAGAGAAAAATGCTGTGAAACTTCATGCAAAGTGCACCAAAAACCTCACGCACGCACACACACACAGCTATTTAATATCGATGCATTGAAATGAGGAACTTCAAACCCGATTCGGAGGGGGAGTAAAACGTTTGTCAGTTAGGATAACAATCGTATAGCATTCAGAAAAAGAAACTTCATGGCGCATGTAAAATATCAGCTTACATACAAAACTGAGCATAACACCAAGGTTCGTAGAATTCTTGGGGTTTTTGTGAGATTCTAGTATGTACATAGTACTAATAACTCAACAAAATGTCAAGGAGTTTTCAGGCAGAGAGCTTTCGTTGGTTAAGCATTATTAGTAATTTACAAGGATCATTTACTTTATCAACTACGAGGAATATGAAGTCAAATCAGGAAAACATTCAACGTAGGAGATCAAGAATTTGTTCTTACGTTGAATCGTCTAGGTAAAGACTAGGTCGGATTGGATAAATTGACCAATCCGGTGGCGATGTCCGGGGAAAAGCATGGTAAGCTTCCAGACAACCTCCCAACTAGCAGACGAGTCCGAGTGTATCGCTTTTCCGGCGGCATAGTACTAATAACTCAACAAAATGTCAAGGAGTTTTCAAGCAGAGAGCTTTCGTTGGTTAAGCATTATTAGTAATTTACAAGGATCATTTAGTTTATCAACTACGAGGAATATGAAGTCAAATTAGGAAAACATTCAACGCAGGAGATCAAGAATTTGTTCTTACGTTGAATCGTCTAGGTAAAGACTAGGTCGGATTGGATAAATCCTACACACGTTATGCAGCATTCTTCTAACGTTTCTGGAGTTAAAAACCTTGATAGGTAGAATTAAAGCAGCTTACTGCATACATTCAGGCTGAGCAAGGTTAAGCAGCATATTACTAGAATAACCTAAACCTCTCTTTCTCTCTTTTTCAGCTACGTACTAGAACTGCATTTTACGATGGCGTCTCTTATTTATGAGCCATCCGGAAGGTGCCCTCATGTACACCGCTGCTACTAAAAGTTGAAAACGATAAACAACAACAGCTGGTGCATCGATCATGCGAGGTTTTAGCAACTTGACGCAGCGATAAAAGTGTGCTGCGTGGTTTTGTGGTTTTGCGTTAATTGTTTAATTTTTCACCTACAATCTGGCTCCATCCGACCACAAACAACTACAGCTGGATTTTGATTTTTCATTGCAACACCGTAAAGCGTGCACATTGTGCCTGGGTTGCAAGATGCAGATGATTCTCCCATGTAGAGCTCATCGTTGCGTAGTGCAGTGCATGCTTGCAATGCAAAGAGGATGATTGAAACATATGACAATGTCTGACCCAATTAGGCATGTAACCGATGCGGCACAGAAGGCACTAGGAGATGCGGATGCGGAAGCGAGCAGAATGTAAAAATATCCTACAAACTTACTAAACGATTGCATTTCCCGCAATCCCCGATCGGAAAAATGGGGTTTGGGTTTGGATAGGCTACCACTTGTCATAAATTATTCACCCACAGAGCGTACACGCCGGCAGCTGGTGCTTCGACCGAATGGATGCATTTAATAAGCGTGCTGCAGAGTGGACGGAGATGAGTAGCTACGAGTTCTGTTCGACTGTTAGATTATGTGCATACGTCGTGTCGTGTCCCCGGAGAGGATGGTGCAGCACAAACATGCAACCCCGATAGAAAGATGGGAGACCACAAGAAGGAGGTCCTACGCCCTCTATCTCCTACGGCTGTAGGCTCCTGCTTTTCAAACACGGTGGGAAAACTCTTTCATAGGATAATTTTTCCCCCAAACAATATCCCTGATCCCGTCGCCTAAAGGCATCTCTGGAAAAACCTGGAAGGACTTCAGGTTACGGTACTACCCAGCTCATACACTCTGTCGCCCAGAACAGCCCGTTCGGAATGGAACATCTCTCGGCCGGTTTGTTGTGTGTGAGCCTTCTTGCTCGGTGGAGCATTGGCAAAAATGACAGAACATCATCGGCACTTGTACATTCAAATTAGTTACAACACCACTGTATTTGTGTGTGTGTGTTTGTGTGCGAGTACATGTCCCGGTACCCGGTCCAGAGAGTCGCTCGCTTCGATGTTGCACAGCGCAAAAAAGGGAGAAAAGATTATTATGCATAAATATTTACAGACTACTCTGGCGTAAAATTGCTTTTGAATATAAAACCTCGTGTTGTGGACCCCGGGAAGAGTGCGACGATGGTCCAGGGAACCGAAGATGTGAACAACACGTACGTGTGAGTGTGTGTGCGTTTATTGCCCGGGCTCAGTGCAGTGACGACGACAACGACGACTAAGCAACAGCAACTAGTACATCACTTCGATGGATGTAGCATGTAGCATGTAGTAGCTGCATTTCTTTGTGATTGAGATCATGCTGGCTTCCGTCGTGTGTGCTGTGTTGGAAAGACGATTTGTTTGCGTTAGCCTTATCGGGGAGGGGAGCGTACGGATCGGAGCAGTATCCATCGTTGCTGTGCGTTGCCCATCACCGAAGCGCTTAAGTGCAGTGTTTGTGAAGAATGTCCCAACGTTGTTGCAGAGCTTAACGAAGGCACGAAAGAAAGCTTGTGTATGCTTTCGGTGTGTTTTACATTTGAACCGATTTCTGTCAAGGGTTGGAAACAGTAAGCAGGTTAAATCTGTTTGAAAGTATCGATTTAATCGATTGTTTGTTTGGTAAATACACCTTTCCTAGTCACGGGGGACGGAAAACATGGTCCCATGCACGTGACATAAAATATTCTTGTTTTACCGTACCGGCAGATGGCTTTTGTAAGCGGTCTTTGATTTTTGAGGCCTTGTATTTTTGAACGAGGCTTTTATAATGTTTTTTTTAATTTTGTTTGATACATATTTCATATTAAAAATAAATTAAAACCAATAATCCGACGCCAGAGTGTTACCAAGCACAGAATAGCATACCTTTAGGCGCATAAAGTAAATTAAAACCTGTGTATAGGCTGATAAAATTATCTTTAAAGATATATTTACAAGAGTTTATTTGTATCAAATTGGATGATATGTAAATACAGAACCTTCTGGAGTAGAGAGTTGAGTTTACAGTTAAATGTAGTCTACTAATCAAATGAAATAAAGTATTATTTTAAGATGCGGTTATACAGGAATCATCAATAAACGCCCGCTTACAAAATCGCTTTTACTCCCCCTCCGAATCGGGGTTGAAATGAGGAACTTCAAACCCGATTCGGAGGGGGAGTAAAAGCGATTTTCTTTGCGCTATCGTTAAAAGCTCGTCCGCTGCTTATGAGGTTGAAAATTGCCAAAATTGATACGGGAAAGTTTCCATACGTTTGACCAATCCGGTGGCGATGTCCGGGGAAAAGCATGGTAAGCTTCCAGACAACCTCCCAACTAGCAGACGAGTCCGAGTGTATCGCTTTTCCGGCGGGCATATATCGGAACAAATAGGAAAAGTTTAATACCACACAGCTACCTCGCTCGCTGCACTCCAAATGCACACACAGGGAATGGATTTTTAACCGAGTGCACCACCAAAGATGGGGTTTTTCTAGCAGAAGCAGAACATCCAAGAGAGAGAGTCTTGAGCCTTTTATGGTTGAAAAGACGCAAGCCCTCGAGCACTTCCGGGGTAGGTTTTCTTTCTTTTCTTCATCGTCGATGCATCGCAGCTAAAAAGCGGAAGCAAGATACATCGAGATTAAGAGATAAAGTTCGTCCACAGTTTCCTGCACACACAGGGCAAGCAGGTGGAGATAGGAGGATGAAACTGCGGGCCTTAGTAGCTGCGCACTATCCCTGCACCAACATCAAAATCATTATATGGTCCACAGCGAACCACATACAAACGAACAAGCTGTTTTACGATATGGTCATCGCAATAAAAACCGGAAATAGTTAAAGTCGGAAGAAATGATTGCATTTGATAAGGTTTGTTTCCGTTTTTTCCCGCGCTGTTTGGGCTCCATGTAGAGCATCCTACCAATACTGTGTTTCCCATGGTCAAAAGTCCGAAGGTGCGCGCCCGGAAGTGCATCGTAAAATTTTATCGCAAAGGTGTTTTTCCGGTCCTTCGTATGTAATCCATCCAGGCACGGCAATATCGTACAATCGTTGGACCTCCAGGGGTTGTTAAAAGGGAGGTTGTTTTTTTTGCCAGGTCCATTTCTTGCAGCTTCATGAAAATTAGAAGAAATAAACGGAAACTGAGTGGATGCTGTAAAGTTTAACGGTCGCCCCATTTGCACCCACTCGCTTGCGTTCAAGCTTCCTTCCTCGGGCAATGGTTTTAACGCTTTCGCTACAGCTAAAGACGACATTGCGCGACTTGCTTTAGATGTCATAATTTGATGGGTTACAAATAAAAAGCTTTTACTAGCATTATCACCGAGTAGATTTCAATTGAAGTCAGTTAAAGGGAACCGGCCAATTCAAGCCACCCAACAATGTTCGGTTGGAACTGTTCCGTCTTTCAAGAAAATTAATTACCAAGTTGGCGCGAAATTCCGACAAGTTGGTCGGTATTAATATCCTTATTGTATTCCAAACACCAAAGAAAGCGTTGGCTTTGCGATGAATACAGACACCCAACCCACCAAACGCACACACGCGGAAGGCTTTTAAGCAGCAACATAGCGACATATAAACGTACCTTTCAGCCTCCTACGTTCTACGGTATACGGTCGGCTTCGTGGAAGAGGAAACCTTGGCTTAAGAGCATTTCATTGGTTTATTCCTTTAACCCTTTCATCACCACAATTCTAGCGCCGTCGAAAGGCGCCGTGTTATAATTACGGTAATTAATTATGCCCGAAGTGCTTTTGCCTTTGTGGCAACGTCGCCCAACCTTTGGGATGCGTTGGCTAGACATCCTTCGCCTTAGACACACACACACCCACAAGCTCACGCATGAATATGACGTGCGGATCCTATCCAGATAATGAAGGCTCAGGCTGCAAACACCAAATTACTTCAAACGGTCCAATCACGGTGACGGTAGCCAACCCAGCTATGTCATCATAAATTTTCTCGCTGTCCAGTCGGGGAAATAGGAGAACCTTCCGCAACGCGGTAACGGTGGAACGAAGTTTGGGGAGCCGGTCGGTCTAGCTGCGAAAGTCAAAATGATTATGATGGGTTAAATTATGATATTTAAATAAAAACCCCTTCGGATCAGGTTGGCAGAGGATGTGATATAACGAATAAATCCCAACGAGAGCTGGTAACACTGCTGGGACACTGTGGAGTGGGTGGCATATCTTATCCCGTGAAGCAAGCTACCACAAACACACACACACACACCGGATACACATAGGACGAAGCAATCGGCCGTAAAATATGTACTCTCCCGGTGCGATAATCTAGATTCTCATTAATCACTCATATCCTAAGCTGCCCAATGGTCCGATGCCCGATGGGTGCCGCACGTAAAGCCCCACGAAGCTGGACAACAATTTTCGGCCCAAAATCGGGAAAAAAACAAATAACACATCGTACCGCCCCCGGGGGGGGAAGTGGGAAGCACGCGACACACAGTATCTTCCTCGCCCAGACTGACCGAAGGATTGTCATTCGACCCCAATTTTGTCGCCCATCAGCGTGTGTCCAATGAGGCTGAAGTTTCGCATTTTTCCCACAAACACGTCACCCACCTCCGAAAACCGAAGCCTGGAAGTTGTCTTGTTATCTGTTCTGTCAGGACGCCCCAAAACGCCCGGCCGGAAGATGTCGCATTGAGTCGCAAGAGTGGCTCGGGACGCAAGAAATTAGTTTCGAAGAACATTATTTATATCGCTTTCCGAAGTTGATAGAGCGCTGGAATTAGCTGGCAGAGGATGGCGGATCGGATAGGATCGGAATATCACTAGGCCTGGTTGTATTTCTTCGTGTCCGGCGGGCATGTAACGGGCGGAATCCACACAGTGACAACCCGAGTGGACATAGACATTCGGTAAATTTATGACTTTGCTGGTGAAATTATTAAAATAGATAGAGCGAAAGTAATTTGCTTGCCCTGATGCTTCGTTGGAGGGTTTCGTTGTTTGGGGGTTTTGCTATGGGTGGATGCGAAATGATGCAGATAAACCTCATTGGGGGAAAGAGGTTTCAACTATTGGATAGAGATGAAATTAGCATTCCAGTTTTTAGTACTTTACTATACTGTGCGTCAACGTTGAAGGATTTGGACAGTATCTGTGCGAAAACTTCAAGAATCCTTAGAAAAGACAATTACAGTTCTCCAATTTCTTATTGATTTATACTTAAGCTCTCTGCAAGTAGGTCCTCCCAAAACATTAACTTCGAATTTCGCATAATGCAGATAAACATGTCTGGATTTTGGACCAGAGCTAACAAAACTAACATCCAAAGTGATTTATGCTTGATGATAGACAAACAAATGAGAATCAATGTACCAACCCGGATTGTAGATCTTTTCTAACACAATTTTAAAACCCGATAGCCCTCTCGCCAAAAGCCAGATAACATCCTCCTCCTTATAACAATGGCCTATGACGAGCTAAACCGAGGAGATCCTATAAATGTCCCATTGAACGAACCACCAACGGTTTGGTAGTACGTACGTAATCGGAGATACATTCACTACATTCCAACGAAACAAGGACGAACCGCCACAGGAACTGTGACACCCACTGTCGCCCGACCAGTTGTCTATGAAATATAGTCGCCCGACGATGGACAGGAAAAGAACTTTCCGAAGGCTGGTGTCCCACCACTCTGAGATGGAGACAAATGATGGACAGGAGAACGTCTGCCCAACTCTGGCTGTCCAGTCCACTGACAGGGCTTAGGGAGTTTTTGGTTCTGCGTGTGTGTGTTTTTTTTTTTTTTTCGTTGCCGCTTGTTCTGCCCACATTGTGAATGTGACGTTCACACGGAACTGAAGGATGGTAACTTGAAGTTAAGTCCGTGTTCTACAGACACCGGGACCAGCCAGCATTGCGCACTGTTGCCTGACCCGGTCCAGCTGCGAACGATCGGGGTACATGTTATCCACTTCCGGGTGGGCGGTTGCCAAGATAGTCATCGTCATAGCCAGATGATTCAATGAATTAGTGTGCGTGTGTGTGGGTGTGATAGGATCCCGGAAAATGGGAGGACAATGTCCAGGAAATCGTAGCTTCTTTTGACGACATTATCTAAACTAACGATTACTTCATCATGAAAAGAAGGCTACTGTGCGTCCAGAAAGCTTTCAATAGCTAGGAATAATATTTTTACATCAATGTAATAAATACAACCCCAAAAACTGAAAGCTCTTAATGATTCAAAAAGCCACACACATGCCTATGGCGGCGTAAATGAATAAATCGGTTCAGTTCTTCAATGTTCCAGCATAGGTAACAGAGGGCATCGTAGCGCATTGTGTGTAATTTTCAGTTTTGTTGATCCCACCAACACATTCTTGCCAATCCGAATCCAATACACTCCCTCTCTACCATCCCTCCTTCTCCTTTTCCTCCATCACCAGCCCAGGCTGCTGTCGAAAAACATTCAAAGCGTTCCAATTACAAGCCGCAGCAAATAAAATTTATGAGAATATCATTTCATTCCTTGTGCGTTAAACCAACACACACAAACACACTCCCGCAACCTCACCAGAAACCTCAACCCCCTTCCACAAAGGGGTGCATCCATACACGCGAATGCCAGTGGGCGGAAATAGTTTGCGAAACATTATGGTTGGCAATAATGTGCGGCCACCATACGACAGTCGGCGTACACGGGAAAAAGGTAAATATGTGCGTATGTCATAAAGCGTGTAGCATGCATAATGAATGCACATGTTGGTGCAGGGAAGAAGAAAAAGAAGAAGAAGAGCAAGAAGAGAAAAAAAAACTGTACACAGGGTGATGGCATAAACAAAATGGACAACAAGGCTACAAACAAACAACAAAACTTATGGCAGAAAACCCGAACCCCGGGTATCGGTTGATCGATGGGATTTTATTCATAAACCGATAGGCCCTTGTGGCAATTGTATGTTTTCATTTATGCGCACTTGCCGTCGGGGATTTTTTTTCGATCCTGAGAGGTTGCCAATGGTTGCTGTTTCGGGCCTTGTAATGTGATTCATTTCGACGGAATTAAAGCGCACTAAAGTCTGATCATTTGTAGCGTTTAAAGATGTTTTAAATTTAATAATTAGTGGCAAAAAATTTTCGTTTTTCGAGAGAAAAATTAAATTTTCAATGCTATTTGCATGCGCCTAAAGTTAGGCAATTCTAGTGCGCTAAACGGTTTGAAGCGTCAATCATGGTTTCGAAATGCGTTTTAACTTACATTTTAACTAATTAACTGCCGTTTTTTGTTAGAAAAAAAACTGTTTCATGCTTCTATTTAACTCATCAAAATTAGGGACGTAAAGATACGAATCAAAAAAAATGAATTTCCCATTTCTAATTTCATTTGAAATCATTAGAAGTGATTGATTGGTGCCGTTCACATTTATTCCTGAGAATGAGAATGATCGGCTCGATCCATTATTATCCATCAGTTCGTTAACTATTACCCAGAATTCATACACTTCATATGAATTATGTGCATGTTCGATAAATAATTTATTTTCCATTTAAATTTTTTTATTTACAAAAATCAAACTGAGCGTTCAAATTACCAATTTTCGAACATAATAAAATGCATCAGTATTCTCGGAAATGTGCACAATAGAAACCAGTGTAATGAATTTTCCAGGAACAAATGAAATTTTCCTGTCAATAAAATTGCAATTCGATGAACTCTTTCTTCTTTAATGGAAAGTTGAACAATATATTATAAATGAAATAAATAAAATTTTATAGCTACATTATAAAGTTCCCCGAAAGATATTGGATATTGTACCATTATCATAGCACCAAATCATCGGTACAGTTCTCGCAGACCGTTCGGAAAACTGCATCCTAAATTCCAAGCTTTCCCCGGAACTGGTTCACCCGCGTAATCTCATCAGCAGCGTAGCTAGCTGCGTAATCAGCCCTTCATTGCACGGCATCCAATAGGCATCCTCGTCAACGTCAGCGTCAGCGTCAGCGTCAGTTTGCTGCAGGCACCATACGTCCACCCCATCATCATAACTGGTGCCAAAAGCTTCCGTTGTCCCGATATACGCCCCAGAACGGTGCTCCATCCTTCTAAATGGCCTTCCCAGTTTATGTGTAATGTTCGACGGCGCAACAAGACAACCTTGCTTTCCCCCAAAAATCATCAAAAATCATCTGATTTGGATGCCTATTGCTTGCGTTACGTGTAACGCTGTTCGATGCACCAGGACCCTAGGAACGCGCGTGTGTTTGGTAATAAGATCTTGTTGGAAAAGTTTTGCTGGAAATTACATTTTCCCTCACCGGGTGCAGGCGATAGGAATGCGACTACTGGGATTATGTTTGTGTGGTTCGGTGTACCCCGGTAGCGGACGTTTTGAGCCGTTATAATATCGAAATTCAATTGCGCCCGGGTATGCTTTCGGGTGGAGGCTTATGTATCGCGCGCGCATTGCATGAGACTGGTACGATCGGCTAACAATTTTGTTTTCCCACAGTGCCACCCACACCTTGGATACTGGATCAATTGTTCCCGGTTCCTAACCCAGTAAAGTCTCTCGCCCAATGCTCTTTTGTCCCAGAGTGTGTGTACACGCTTTGAATAGTTTGAAAGGTGGGAATGGATTGTTTATTAGAATATTGTAGCCCTCCCGCGATACGCTATCGTTCGTCCGCTAAGGATGTGTGTGTGTGTGTGGCTTTTGTATTCCCGCAATCAGCACCAACTCATAAACACTCCCCTCCCACCCACACACATACGCACACACGATGGGAAACACGCTGATGGACATGGGTAAATGAAAACATCAGACAGGGCAGATCGCGGTGAAATGTGGCGCTAAACTTAGTGCCGCTGCTAGTACCTTGCCCTGTTCAACGGTAGGCCATTGTGCTGTGCCACACACACACCCATACACGCAAATGTGGCGATGGAAATCGTGTGGAAATTTTCATTATTTCGAACTCGCCACCGACCAACGTATCGGAATAAATATCTCGAACATAGTTTAGGCGACGTCCACCTCACCCATGGACTCCTCTGCAGCGGCAGATCTGGCGCTTTTTCGGATGCAAACCCGTACCGTATGCAACCGTGGAAATGAAGCGAAAAATTCTAAGCCGTTTTACAATCTCGCAGTGGTTTGCAATGTGCACACACACGCACCGCCCGATAAGCCGATTTGTAAATTGTACTCCATGCTCGGCCCGAACGAACCCACCGGGAGACGGACGGATTGATCAGCTTTGCCGATGCCTCGGAACTCGCAATAAATTGGTACGCTGGGTGTGATGCAGTGTCTGAACAGGACATAGGTTCCAACCCCGAAGTGGGTT
The DNA here is from genome assembly GCA_002091835.1 of Anopheles maculatus. Taxonomy (NCBI): domain Eukaryota; kingdom Metazoa; phylum Arthropoda; class Insecta; order Diptera; family Culicidae; genus Anopheles; species Anopheles maculatus. The sequence continues at coordinate 185,286 of KZ061640.1, forward strand.
GAGAATTTATTGGAAATGGATTTGTGGTCGGCGGGGTGACCAATGAGCACTGGGAAAGCTAGCTGGTGGAATTTTAATCTGGAGATGTTAGTGAATCGAACATTATTTGGTGAGTTGGACGTTGGAGTTGGTGAGGAGGACGCGGTTTTTTTTGTTGGAAAACGGATTGCGAGAGTGTCCTGAGAGGGCTTATGACGAGTTTACTTGTGGGCACAATATTTGATTGTGGTAATAACAATCGCCATTTTTTTATTGGTAGAATATGGATGTTATGGTTACATGAAATATAATTTGAGGTTATAAAATTTTTCTGTTTTGGCTTTTAAATACTCGAATTTGATATTATATGTAGTTCGAACGAAATTCAATGTTTTATTCCTAGAGACTTAGTTTGGCCTGTTAGCATGTGCGTTACACTAACGTACACGTATCGCGAGAAGTCTAAAAATAGGCGCAAACAATGTACTCGAAATAACACGTCAATCAGTAAGCTAATGGTTTGACACATTTCTGACAGCATTGTTAACTAAACGTTGTGCTTTTGAATATAAGGTCCTTTCTGTCCCGTGATTAAGCCTTAAATTGAACAGATATTTCATAGGTTGATAACACATTGTGCATTGTTGGGAAAACTACAGCTGATAACATCAGAATAATGGATACATGAGACTCCGTTCCTACCCATTCGGCTAACAATGGTGTATCCAAAAACAAACTACTGTTAAGTGAAATACATAAATACTTATCATCTTGGTATTGAAGGCAATTAAGGGTTCAAATTTTGTGAATGCCTCCTAGTCAAAAAAGTATAGTGTTTCTTTATAGAAATAGACTAGAAAATCAAGAATTAAATCTATTTCCGTGAACAAATTCGTTCGAGAAATTTGCAACATGCATAGCGGATAGCCTAAGTTTAGGCGCAAATACATTAAATTTTAAATGTAATCCTCAGTTAGCGTTTCCCACATTCAGAGAGCTTTTCTGTAGTAGCCTTCTACCCAAAAGCATTTCACACGTAATGCTATAAACCAATATTAGATTAGGCTGTCTATTTAACCGCTTTTTACAGCTCATTGAGTTACTTTCGAAATTCACCACCGCGCAACGCTTAAGAAAGCGCACTGTTTATAGGGTACGGTTTTAAAAAGATCTAACATTCAATTCAATCCCCTAATCGGATAAACCTTAACACACACACACACATGCCAGGTGGAAAATAGAATCAAAACTTCACCCCAAGCCGTTGCTATTCGAATGAGCTGTGGTGGAACGATTCGCAAACTAAATTATGGTTCGAATTTTCCCCAGCATTATCCGGCAAACCCAATCGGAAAATCGATGTGTGTGTGTGTGAGCGAAGGGAAAAGCTAATCATGCTGTCCTTTTGCTACCACACATCGTGTACACTGTAGACGTGTGTGTGTGTTTGTATGTAGAAAGACACAAAAATCGTCCACAGATCAAAGAGATTCGAAGTCGGCGAACCGTTTTCCCCCGACGCTCGACAGAAGACACATCATTAAGGCACCAAGTTTCGCATTCGCGTTAGTCGTTGGCGAGAGCGTTGGAATTAAATTGTTGGTTCTAAATCACATCCCTCCCCGCACCAGGACCAAAAACTCGCTCGCTGTCTTTAATGTTGGTGGAAAATAGCCGCGGGGCTCGGTTTGTAAAACGAAGGAAAAAGGCCTCCATCGAACGTGTTTATGTGTGTGTGTGTGTGTATGTACAGTTTTGATACACGGTTCACCGAACAATCTCCGTTAATCATTGGAAAATGTTTACATTTAATCAATTCTCGGATTGAAAAACCAATTACAGTGCAGCGCCGGCTCTACACGCGTCCGGCTGGGAAACCATTCAAGGGTATTTCTGCAAATGAGCCCGCCGGGATCGATCTGGACGGTGACGATGTTTGCGTTTTGTCGTATTGATTGTGTGTGTGTGTGGGTCCGTATATTAAATCCCGGGCGCGTAAGTGAGGTGGAAATTAGTGGCTGAAGCTGCTTTTAATGCTGTTTTCACACGAACGAATGATGATAGTTCCAGACAATCCACGGAAAAACGAGTGGAATTACACTGGAAATTAAAACACAACTCACAACATTTGCCGGTCAATCTACAATTGATGAACCTCGGCTTTTCCAGTTCACTGAGCGCACACACACACACATACACATCGAACAGGTAAACAAAATAGTACGATGGAAAACAATAGCAAACCTTCGGGGCAGTAGAATTCCGACAGTTCGGTTCGGTAAATGAGCTTGTAATTTTTATTTTCATATTTACACCGATCGAATGTGGAGGGCGTCATGGAAGGTCGAGTGGTCAAGTGCATTTTGGGTGTATGTGTATAATGCTTAACGTTGCAACCATTGGCTATGGGGAAATACGGCTGCAATTGCAACAGCTTCCATCGCTCGGACACATCAATTAGCTTGCAGATTTTCTACTGGCGGAAAAGTGGTGTGCCATTATGAAAATTGTACTACGATTTGTTTCGAGAACTTTAATAACGCGTAGAGATTGAGAAAACATTTAAGAATCAACTTACAAAACCTTAACTAAAAAAACGAATGAAAAATATGAAAAGGAAATGAAAAAATATATAAACAAAATATAAATACAAATTTTAATCAAGAAATTAATGACACAAGTATAATTTATAAAAAAAAACAAAGGCAGTAACTCAATATACAAAAGGAAAACATCTAATAATTAAATGTCGAAACAAATAAAGAAATATTTCTGAACCATAAAACTAACGTCAAATAGTAAAAAACAAATGTCAGATATGTTGGAAATGTGGTGATGAGCCTTGATTCAGACTAATTTATTGAAAAATTAAACAAATTCTTGCAATTTATAGCTTATTTAAAATTGAGCTCACAATATTTCAATAAAGCGTATATATTAAAGCGATTTTCTTAACGCTCCAGAGGCTACCGATTCTGAGGTACTTCTTAGTCCGCTGAAATAAAATCGTTGAATAAAAAATATAAACAAAAAAAAAATTCTCCAAAAAACATGTCTGGCATGTAACACGCTTAGAAACATTGCCATGCAACGACCTCAAGAATTAGAGCATAAATTCACACGCGCATCAATTCAATGCGCCCGGAGGCAAGTTGTGTTTGCATACCAACCCAGCAGGGTTGGGAAAAATCCTTGTTTTCCCGATGCACCCCTGAGGCGGTGTTTTATGTCGGTGTCCTCCGAAACATTCACACGCAACAGCGCGCGCTCTGTCGCCCAAGTTCAAGGATATCCGCAGCGCAAATGTTTCACGACCTTTACAATTTCCATGGCACGAAAGCGCGCGCTTCGGAAGAAAACCAAACCCATAAGCAAAGCGCGTATGAATTTTGCTCTCGTGTGCACACATACAGACACACACAAGAAGGGCTACACATGGAAGGACACTTGCGTGCGCCATGCCCATGTCTTTACATCGGCACAAAACAATCGGTGTCAAAGTTATTCCACCGAAGGAAAGCGTTATCATCGGGCGCATCGGGCGAACGGCTCGTGGAGGAGTTGTCGCATGCAAATCCAGCTGCTACTGCTGCTGCTGCTGCTGCTGCCATCCATTGCCTGGTGGGTATTTTCTCATTTCCCTTTCCAATCCGGAGCAACCGATCGGAGCTAGTACGAGCGGGATTTTACTGCCGATGCGAGAGAACTCCTGGGTGTTGGGTGCCCGGGAGTTTATATTGTGTCGGGAATGTTTATTAAAATATGAACCTCCTGCGGTGCTTTTCACAGTCTCGACACAATGGTCACGGCACGGCACGGTACGAGGATACGCTGGGAAAACCTCTACAACCCACCCGTAACCATCCGCGCGCAGGACGAAAGGGAAACCGCGCGGAGAAGTTTGAAAAACCTGGCAAAAGGGTTATCGGTTACGTCCGGGGGAAAAATGTTTGCCAAAGGGAATGTATGCAAAACGAAAATCATCGTTAAGAAATAAAACAAGCATGAATGCAAATATTATGACATCGATTGTAATAACCATTAGCGGCACACTCACTTCCACACGCAAACACACACACAGTCGAGTGTGGATAACCGAGAGACAGGAACGGACCCAGCTGGAACTGGACTGTTTTGTATCGTATAGGGGTTGTTTTTTTGATGTCGCAGGAAAAAAAGGAAAACAGGAGGAAATTCTACACTTTAATGCGCATCCAGCTTCATCGTAGGAACGGGGTATAGCTGTGTTAGCAGAAAGGGACTGTTTTTGTTCGCTGAGGACGCTAGTGAGAGCATGTAATTTGGACTGCGTGGAATGGGTTATCCGCTGAATGGTGTTTCTGCGATACGATATGCTGGGCATTTTCATGTTAAATAGGGAAACAGTTTAAAAGTCATGGAAAGTTAAAGCATTACGCTCGTGAACCGCCGGGTGAGACAGTTTATTAAAGTGCTGAAGGGTTTGTTTGGCTTAAAGAAGGGACAGCAGCAACAACGTGTTGGTGATCATTAATAATGTATATTTTACAATGGCACACATTAGAATTGGAAATGTGGTCATTGGAATTAGATTTTGCTGCTGTATTTAATATGGACGGATGAAGCACATTTGTTATGACAATTTGAATTGAATTTTAAGCAAACGTAGTTGTCTCACGTTTACATCGAACAAACGCGCCTATTCTTATGCAGCCCGCAGTACATGACCTTCAGGGTGATATTGGGTGGGCAACTTATCGGTGGCTTAATTATGACACTTCAATAATTCTTTCAATAAATCTTCGAAGTAATTTACGATACGATTGATCAGAACAAACTACAGAATCCTAGCAAAACATTAGATTTCCAAAGATATCTTGGGAGGCATCACGACAAGAAAAGGTTTTTGTTTCTGGAGCTCAATTTTCGCCTAAACTCTCGAAGCCCATGTCCTCACAGATGACATCAAAATCGTTGAACGTTAATTTGCAGGTACTCATTAGATTGGGACCGATAATCTGTCAAGTTGACGAGCAATTTAATGCTTTCTGGAGATCCCGGTAAGGAAGCAAAATATCGATTCTTCCTCTCAAGGCAAGATCGATGTCAGGGATATTGGCCTAACCGGCGAAATCCAGAGGCTCGAAATTTAGATGTAATTTACACCCTAGACTTCGTAGATTCCCAGGACTCATGCCAGGTCTTGTCCGACCTTTTGGGATTGTTTGAAGCTTTCCTGGAAAATAATTTTTGTTTGGGACATGTGGTAATCACGACTGTAGAAACGTTCCAAAATTGATTTTTTTTAATAGTTATTACTTGTCAGCTCACGTCCAGAAATGAGAAGTATAGTCTTGTGAATCGAGAGAAATCTATGAACTCTTGGCAAAAGCTCAACGATCACCACTTGCATGCAGTAACAGATACCTCAAATACCATCAAACGTATCAGTAGGCTTGATCATTACCGAGGAAGACTCTTAACAGTTCCAGTACCAAAGCCGTAGACCCATTTGCTAATAAAAGACGCATCGTCCGTGCCTTCAAAGGCTCAATTAAACAAATGAACTCATGAACAGCGTTATTTCATTAAGCAAACGAGTGATGTATGATACGAAGGTAATGGCAATACTCTTTAATTTTATCAAACTCTATCCTTTACCCAACCGTACGCAGCTACGCTGGGGTATAACGTGCATTACATCTGCTGCACAAAGTTGCTTCGAAATGGTACAAAGACGGTTCGAATACGGCTTCTCGGTCGTCTAGTCGTGCGGGATTAAGAAAACCATCGAAATGCAATCAGATTCCGGACACAATGCCACACCGAAGCTACCGAATGCAACAGTCTGCCCGTTTGCAGTAATAGTGCGCCCAACCCGACATGTGTCTATGTGTGGGGAGTAGAAAATCAAAAGCATAGTAAGCACAACGGAAGGAACTATATTCTAAAACCAAACTCACCACTTGTTGATGCAGATGCAGACGCTGGATAATAGAAGCACCCACAGTATTCGGAACCATCGGCCCGTAGAAACAAACGTCCCGTAATGGTGTGCGCGTGTAGTTACAGTTGCAGCGTTGCGTTAAGCGCATGCTACGGACGTAGCAGTGGGTGTTTTGATGCTATCCGATGGGTTAAAATGCATGCGTGGTGTTAAATAAAAGGGCTTTAGCAGCAACACAGGACATTCATCATCCTTTTGCAACTCGGGGTTCGGTCGATTGACAGCGGGCGAACTCGTTGTTCGTAGCAAAACTGATGCAAAACTCGAAAGTGAAACACAGCTTCGAATAGATAAGCCCGCTATGATGAAAGAAGTTAACTACACTAACATAGTGGGCAATTTTGAACAAATATCGGGTTAAAAGTTATATTATAATGCTCAGTTTAATTAATTTTGATTAAACTAAGTTCTCAAAGACTTTTTTACATTAAATTTCCGTTGCGGATACGATGATAAACGTCCCAAGGATCGTTACATCCAATGTATCGCTTTTGCTCGGTTTCCCGGCAGAGGGCGCTCATAGCAACAAAGAGATACACACGTATGCATCATATAAAGTTTCTGAGCGTTAGGAGAAATGAAATAATCGTGTTCCGTGTATCGTTAAAACAAAAATTTTGTGTAAATTTTTATAGAAAAGTGAAGTTTAAATTTTCAGCGATAAAGAGACATAAATTTGGAATAATCTTTAAAAAATAAATTCATATTTTCTGAGTTCTAAATAAGTCACCTGATATATTCTTAACAAAAATGCACGATTCTTGATTTGTATCTCTAGTACCATACCAAACGCTTGCTTTACTAATAGCATGAAATGCCCAAAGCACATTTCAACCATAGTCCAGCGCACTAGACCGGTTGGTTTGCTTCTAGCGAGAGCTGATGATGAGGAAATTAATTAATTAACTACGAAAATAGCGAACCGCGCGCTACACTGACGCGATGCTGGTGGCTTTTTGGCACGGTTGATGAGAGTAGAAATTATTGGTTCGTCGCAGCAATCATGATCACAAAAGGAGCATGTCGAATAGGAGCAGAATCGTGCTAGGTTCATAAACTCTTTGAGTGAAAATGTGTATAACAAAATAAACAGTTTCAGGGTTTCCTTTACTCACCTTTATATTCACTGCTTCATGCCACTGATGGCGAACGAATAACAAGATAACCAACCGGATCTCTGTTGCGCTGAGTTTAATACGCTTTGGTTGTCACTGTTTGATATTGTATCTCGTCAATATCTTAACCTTCCCCCTCAGGAGGCCCTTGTTTCCACTTAAACACACAAAACCACGCACGAATCTGGAAGTAGAATTGAAGAAGAAAAATGGCACCGATTATCACAACCAGTTGATAAAGCAGCGCACGGATAGAAGCATATGTTTGTACACGAATCGTTAGTCCTGTCCTGTGTGTGTCCGAGCTACAAAACGTGTCCCAATCGAACAGCAATCAGTCCAACAAACGGTATAGATATCAATTCGAAAGCTAAACAATAATCCTTCCAACGGCAACCGAACGTCGCACAGCTCGCACAGAGGGCAAGTTAAAAATACAACCACACAACAACAACAAAATCGCCTGCAAGCGCAGCTTTTGAACGACCGTAAGCAAGAGCAAACACTTTCACCACTTTTCGAGCCGGTCGAGCAGAGCGACTCAAGGGAACTACCGTGTGTCTTACGATCACGAGCACAGCTCAACATGATGCGTTTGTGTCAGAAGCTACCAGAGTTTTTATGGCCAACTTCGGTATTGATTTCATCAGGCTGCCATTGGTGCCTGGAACTGCTCTTCCTGTGTTGTTATTTTTATTGCGAAAACGAAACAAACCATCTCGTCTGGATGTGGGATGCGGAAAAGCTATAGATAAATCTCGTGCGTTCTTTTTCTTCTTCCCATACCACTGACCACAACAGGATCAACCATCAAGCGCAGACGGACAAATGGCGGCCACAACCCAACAGGGAAGACTAATGGCTCCGATATAAATCAGCGAAAGCGGGCGTCATCAGGCCAAGACGAATGTTTAAGCAAGAAATGTCGATGAAGCGGATTTATTGTTCCGTTCCTGCCGGGATGGAGTGCGCTGAACGAAACGATATGGTTTGTTTATTTGCGGAACTTTTACTTTATATTAATAGTTTTTGTATTTAAGTTAAATAAATATTTTCGAAAAACATGCAAAACTTATAAAAGCTTTGGAAGATGGAAACCCCTGAACTAAACATTCGATAACGCTGACGATCGTCCGCTTCGTCCACTGATGCATTCAAATGCGGTGTCCATTAATCATCATCAGACTTTAATACATCGTTCGCCCAAGCAAATACCACCACAAGGGAAACATGTTTTCACTCAAATTTCTGCAGACCCACCAGACGGACCCAACCGATTCAGCCAGCCACCTGGAAAAACCGGTTCTGCTTACCGTGCGTGTGGTTTTCCACGGAAACGGCATACCAGCGCGAGTGCTTTCTTGTGCGAAAACCTATCCGGAATCGGCTGCCCGGGGTACTGTTAGCGCGAGCGGCAAAAACCACACTAGAACCTCGGGGGACTTTTCACTCGAAATAGAGCCCATTGCAACACGTCTACACGTCGAATCGGCGTTGCGTAGTACTCCTCATCTCCATGCTATTTCATCTTATTCTGCTTTGAATAGGTTTCCACGGGAATACATGTGTGTCTGTGTGTGGTTTTTCCGAAAGACCGGATGAATTTGTTCATCATGTTAAGCGTGAAAGGAATTCGCGAGATAAAACTAATGGCCGGTTCCTCGCGCGAGGGTTAAATGAGAGTGAAACCTGGTTATTGTTTCAGACGAGACGACCGAGAAGAATTGTTCACTCAACTAATGGGTACAGTGGTTTTAAGTTTTGTAAAATGTAGTTTTTACTAAAAGTTCAAGTAACACAACCAAAGTAGAAAATTAAACTATTATTATGAAAGAAAAATTGAAACATTGGATTATTCGATTTAAATAAATATAAATACAAATTGTGAAAGAAAACTCACTGTAAGAAACATTAAGTATAAATTAAAGTAAGTTAAGCAAGGAGTCAACTCTAAGCTAAATGAGACAAAGAAATACGAACAATTTTACAAGTAGATGAATGTAACTATAGTTCAATAAAGTAAAAACATGTTTAATCCTAGTTGTAGTCACAAAAATCCAAACAACAGGCTTTCTACATGTTAGAATCGATAAAGCAATTGCAAACACTGTAGAAAAGATCAAAATAGCTCATTAATTCTTCACAGAAAGCGTAGAGAAAATTGTTAAAATAGCAAAATCGCTATATCCTTTAATCATCGCAGCAAGCGCTTATCCCAAAACGTAGCCAATCAGAACACCAAAAGCCTCAACATAACAAATAAACAAGCAAGTAAGATCTCTTTAAAAAAAAATGTCAGCAAAACCGTCGAGCCCACCAAAACTGCCTAGAAACTGCCTCTTTACTTCCAAGGGGTCAAAACTTTTCGCCAACCCACACAAAAAACAAAAGTATTGAGTCAGCAGCATCACGAGCGACTGTGGGCCAGCAGGTTCCAAAATTAATGAACGCTCTAATGGGTAGGCACCCCCATCACCGAAAGTCGGGTAAGAGAGCGAGCATAAGAAAAGCGAAAACTCCCGAAAGGACAAAGGCTCGGGAATCGAAAACCTCGGTCGAGTGGTTTTTCGCACAAGGAAATCAATTAATCTTTCGGGCTTCGGGGGGTTTCGATTGTTTTCTGTAAGTGGATGGCGAAGGGAAGGGAGGCGCGATGCAAATTGATTGTTTCGATTTTCCTTTCCATTTGTTTCCGGGAGCGAGCGAACCGATGGGTAGTGAGTTTGACGGACGCGTCGATGATTCTGTTAGCATTTCAAGTAGCCAGGAATGATTGAATCCTTCCGACTAACAATCTTATCTAGAAGTGGAGCACGATAGTTTATTGTAATTAGTGGACAATGTCGCTAAAGACTACGGTGTAGATGTGTAGATGAGACTCTTGGAGAAGAAGAAATATGATAGAAAATACATTAAAGATTGTTTGGATATCTTTTCGAGTCTCTTCTTCTACCAACATTCTTCAAGATTTAAAGAAAGCTATTCAGATCTTTAGAATTATTGAGGATTGAAAGTGTACAAAAGCTACAAAATATTATCTTGGTCTACGTTTCGTCTTGCCAGCAACAAAACTAAAGTACACAAAACTTGACGTCATGAAGTTCGCTAATCTATTCACCTCCGTCAACCATCAAAACAAGTTCTGCCATCCACATCGTCCGCTTCGACTACTTCCCATGCTTCCCCGGAATCTGTCAACTCCAATCAGTGTCGCGGGCCCTGTGTCCGCTGATCGTCAATCGTGTTGTTCGTAATGGGCACCGTATGGCTCACCCCGGGTCGGGTTCCATCCATCGAGCCAGTAGACCCTCTCCCGGAGGATCCTTCATCGTGTGCACTGCAACTGCACAATCATTTGCACATCGTCATAGTGCAGCGCGCGCGCCCACCAGATACAAATAGCTGCCGAATCACGGACGGACCCCGAGCGCGGGAGAAAGTGCTCGTTAAACTAATTAATATTCATGATGTAAAATGGCTTCCAAACGACCGGGGAGCCAGAAAGGCGAACGAAATCTCGCCTGACAGTTCAGCTAACGCTCGTTACGAATGCGTTTGATTGCGGAAAAGTGTCTGCTGGAAGTGGAAGAAACGAAACAGACACACAAAAAAAACGCAATATTCCTGTTCCGAACTTTTGATTTCGGGTCCGTGACTGACCATCACTTATCATCAGCATCGTTCATCGACAACTGTCACTGCCCGGTACGGACCGTTTGACACGCTCGTTCTTTATTTGCGCGCGGCAATAGCCTATCGGATCTCTGCTGTTTTTTCGCCATATTCGTTCCACCCTTTAGCTCAACGGCCACAATTTAGGCTCCAGTTGGGTGCCGGACCGATGGGATGGTGAAAAAAATCCGCCCCTCCCCCCCCCACGGTAACCCGAAGTGGTCCCGGATTGAATTTTATTGAAGTGGAAATAACTTGATTAACTTAATTGAATTGAAATCGATAGACGTTATTTTATCAGCGAGGTGGGCGCGACTGTGGTGGGCTTTTCCCATATTCTTTCTCTCTCTCTCTCTCTGGTTCGCCCATTTTCACGTCATGCACGAGCATGATTTCCCTTGATTTTCCATCGCCACGACGTCGTACGAGGCCTGGACATGTCGATTGGTGCGCAATGGTCCTTGGTGCCGTTATTACCTGGCACCGCATTGTGCATTCAACGTGTGCCGTATTGTGTCTGCTGTCCGTGTGGACCACCTTCCGCCCGCGTGTTTGTCTTTTTCGTTGGCTGATTGTTGTCCGCGTGTGTGTGTGTGTGCTCTTTTTATTATAGACACGTATACTGTGGTGCCCTTCAAAGTGCGAGTGGTCGATTTTTTTTGTTTGCTCTGCTTGTCGGAAGGTTTATTTTTCCGATGATTGGCATGCTCGTCTCGCGCGATGCGATGATAGTTTACCTGATGGAATCCGTTGCATATCCGGTTCGATATTCGGTAGGGGTGATAGTGAGCAGATTGGTGACTAAAAATATGAAGCCAATTAAATTTTGCTGTAGATTGCAGCAAAGCGCACTTTTGGCGAAAATGTCGGTGGGTGTAGGTTTGTTTTATAATTAAGTTAAACACATTTTAGAGTATTAAATTCAGACCGTTGACAATTCAACGCAAAAACAAAACTGTGTAGAAAAATGTCAAAGTGTTTGTCTATCAAATTTAGTACAACTGAATAAATATAGTCAAAACCGAAGAAAAATTCTAAAATTTTAATAGGCTTGCTGCAAATTTAACAATAAATTTAATCGAATATTGTTTAAAAAAAAAGTAATTAAAAAACAGTTAGAAACTCTGAGTACCAATAAAAGAGAAGTGAAGTAAACTTGACTATAAAGTAAAAAATGAAAATACATACGAAATGCAAATGAAAGAATAGTGAAAGCAAAATGCGAAGCATCAAGACAACATATAGCAAAAATAAAATGAGAATACAGAAGGAGTAGATAACACACACTTAAATAAAAGTAAAAACTAATAAAATCGAAAAGTAAAACATTTAAAACTAAATGTAACAACCAGAACAAACCAGTACAATAAATATGTGAAATGTTGAGCAAGGAGTATGTGTTAAAAAGTGTTTAAAGAATAAAGATAACGAGCAAATAATTTTCTAATCGTTGAAAGAAGCATTTAAAATAAGTAAACCGAAAGAACAACTAAACGGAATACTACTAATGATAAATCATACCAAAGACCGTGAAAAGGCACAATGATAAGTGAAATTGAAAATAAAACACTAGTTTTTTATGTTGTATTCCAAATAAGGATCAAATTAAAAACAAAATATTTAAACGTAACAATGCTTTCAACATAAAGAAGTTAATAAAATAAATATCTACAAAGATACTATAGTATATGACAACACTGCAAAAGAAAACAAAAACATAACGAGAAAAGAAACAGAACATTCCTTTTCCGCGTTCAAGTGTTCACGATAATAAAAAGCAAAAACCCCTTTCCTCAATTCATTAAATGAAGATGTTGCCAAGTGGCACTCACCCGTCCCAAGTCAAACAATGTTCCAATTTTTCCGACCATCATCCAATAAAAAAAAAACAGACGTAACCGTAAGCACTATTGATTCGCCGGCAGCACAATCGTTCGTTCAACAATTATTTCAGCAGAAGCAGCATTAGATTTTCCCGTTCGCTTTTCCATTCGGTTCCAATTCAAGCAAACACGGGCGCTACAAAATCTTAAACAAATAGTGCTTTGCGAATGACCTGCTTGGCCGGTGAAGTGTGCGCTTTACGAATGAAGCAAATTTTTGCTTTGTTTTTCCTTCCCATTTTCTTTCGGTTTCAGGTCAGCGAAAAAACTCCACTCAAATCTGCAATTTGACCAGCGACCGATCCGAGCGATGGTGAAGACGGCGCGGGAAGCTACAGTTTAATAAAATAAAACGATGATCCTTGGCCGGTGAAATGATGATCTCGTGAAAAGGAAGATAAATCAGAGTAATGAACGAGCGGCCAAAGCGTTTGATGCGCGGTACGATTTCTGTTGCCCAATGTGCCTTCTTGCCTTTTTGCGCTGCAGGGGAATTCTTTAATCTTTTCACGGAACAGGAAAACAGGAAAAATGGAAATGAAACGATTCCTGGATTACGGCAACCGGATACCGGATAGGTGTTCCAAAAAACAAAACAAACTTATGTTTAAGATTCGAACGAAAGAAAACTAATACCTTGCAATCGAATCGGTTGAAAGAAAGTGGAATAGAAAATAAAATTTTAAGCGAAAAACTAGCTTTGATCAAAAGCGTTTGAAATAACGTTGATGATTGAAATGAATGTGAACGAAAAAAAGATAAAATGAAGCTGTTAAAACCTTTTATAAAAGCTATTAAAAACGAGCCAAAACAACCCTCACAAACTCCTATAACTATAAAATTGTCTTATATATAAAATACGAAGCATAACTAGTTCGAAGCTGTTAAACGCAATTGTTCAACTTTTCTCTTTATCTTTCCCACGCTGCCAGCCTAACTATTTCAACTGGCTTTCCATTCCTGGAACTCGCCATTGCTCCACAAATCAACTCTTTTGTGAAATGTATTGTATGTAGTGTCATCGGCAAGCAACCTCACCAAATTTCATCGTATCAAACCTACCTTTTGTCGCCTGGACTTGCTCTCTCACACACCACACCGCCCACTGCCGAAACCTTGCTACGAAAATGTCGAACCGAATTCGATCTTCCGTTGGTACCGTCCGGCATAATGGAAAGCGCTGAACCGATAGTTTTATAATTTTATAGCCATTCATTTATCAAAGCCTTGCGTCGCGTGCTCTGATAGTGCACACTCCGACTCCGGCACTGCGTTCGTACGCAACCGGCGAAAATTGCGAAAAGTTCTTCCGGTGCACGGCGTACCGTGTTTCCGCTCGGGATTAACGATTGCCAAGGTGGGCAACGGAGGCGGGCCACCAGGATGTGGTGAGGTGTCAGCTTTTCCTTCCTTTCCCCTTCATTTTCCTACCCCTTAGCTTCCGAATACACGCCGAACAGTGCAGAAAACACGGCACCCGAAAAACGAATAAAAATCCATTATTTCGTCACGCAAATTTGGCCGGCCAGAATTTAATTAAAACACACATTTTGTCGATGGCCGGACGATGACGTGCTGCTGGTGGCAAATCGATGGCAACCTGGTAGCAACCCCCGTCGCGGAAGGATCCTTTCCCCCTGGCAACGGGGCAGACCGGCAGGCAGAGTGTATAATTTGCAACGATAATAGTGCAACAATGCACACCCGGGCGTTTGCGAAATGGTTCGTTTTCAATTTCAATTCCGCGGGAGAGATCAGAATAGATATCAATTAAATTATATTTGATGCTGAATGAAGCTGTCAGTAGGCTATTTTAGTGTCCGGGCTTTGAGGAAGCCACCAAAGGGAGTGCATAAATCCTGCGGCATGGAAATTGGTGTTGCGACGTTGCGACGTTGCTATAAAATGTGTGCGAAGAATTTATTTAACAGTGAGGCTTAGTCATGATGAATGTACCGGGGGCGAAGTCGTTTGAATGCTTATGCATGAATTTAATTTAAATTAATAAACGGAAACACTGCTTCAACAGTTGATTGATTACGATGAACATATAATAAACCGATATTGGCAGAAGACATTGTTCAAATAGTATAAAAAGCAATGAAATCCAGAGAAAAATATTAAATGTTACTGGGGAAAACGAAGTGGATAAGAGAAATTGAAATATAAGAAGTGAAAAAAACTAATTCAAAACTGAAAGCAACAGAGAACTAAAATAAAGAACAGAACGCGTAAAATCAATAACAAAAAGGTGAAACAAGAAAAACCGATATTAAAAAAAGGAATCATTAAAGGATGAAACTGCATAGTACTAGAGGTCGAGAATTGATATTAGCGCAGGCATTATTACGAAACGGAAGTTAATTTCAGGGTTCGGTGTTTATTTTTTGATACAAATATTTGGCTATATCGGCTTGAGATAGGGCTTAACAGCTTATCGCCACCGATGATGCATACTTTTATTCCCCCAAGCGTGATGACTTAATCGTGGTACGCAACGATAAGAAGCAATCATTGTCACCTGCGAACAAAACCCCACTGGACAGTCAGCAAACGTGCCATTAATCTGGCCATTGCTTATCGTGGGATACGGTTAGGAGCGTTGTTCAATGCGTTTAATTGGGAAAGCAAGCTTAAATAAGAAAGTCATACACTGTCGCGTCTCAGTTTGGGTGACGGTTGATAGCTGCTCGGAAAGGTGGCACTCGTAGCACAGAACGATGGGGATTAATCACGTGTTAATGGTGTTTGCTTCGGTAGCGTTTGCGTGCGCTACTGGACAATTGATTTGCTCTGAAGGGTTGTTCGATGGTTTGGGAGGTGTGCTGCCTAGTCCGAGATCTTCGTTGGAATATTCGAGATGTGTTGACGGTGTTGTGAATACGGTTCCCTGCCCGGGTGGTCATTACTTCGATGCACACAGGAACAAGTGTTTGTATGGACAAGCTGTACAGGAAGCTTCCATGGGTGTACCATTCCAGTTCGAAGAGTTGTGCACCAATCCGAACGTAGTGGAAATCTTCCCTAATCCAACGAACTGCTCAGAATACATCATCTGCTACGGGATGGTACCGATCGTGCAAAGCTGTTCGAACGGGCTTCTCTTCAACGCGCAGCTCAACACATGTGACGTGCCAACGAATGTGATTTGCGCATACAGCTGTCCGGCATTGGACGATCCCAACAATCCCGTCTGGCTGCCGGACTCGAGACTGGAGGATTGTGCCAGGTAATCGGAGCTGCCTGTAACGATAACGCGAGTGCGTGACGATTGAATCTTCTTTCTACCTTATCTTTGTCAGGCACAATCTGTGTTTCCAAGGTTCCCCGCTACCGTTTTACTGCTACAGCAATCTCTACTTCGACATGGTATCGCGAACCTGCACATACCCCGAGTATTCGAACTGTCGCGTACCCGGTGTGTACTGCAACACGAACGCTACTCACAACGTTGGAAATCCCCGAAGCTGTACCTCGTACTACGTATGCGTGAATGGATTTCCTCACTTTAGAAACTGTGGTTTCGAGGAGTATTTCTCGGAGCAGCAAGGTGTCTGCGTTCCTGGCTTTTGTGAGCCGGGTACGACAACCACTGATGGGTCTACCACGTACGAACCTTCCTCAACGACCGGCATGACACCGTCGATCTCGTCAACTACGGATTGGAATACGGAAACTACAGACTTTACGTCTACTACCGATTCTTTCACAACGAGCCCTTCTTTTACCACTCAGGAACCTACGTCATCTCAAGTTTCTACTACGCCTTCTGAGAGTACAACGATGTCCGTTACTGAAACTACCACATTTGCTCCAACTACTACTACTATCTTCGAATCGTCGACCCCGTTTGAATCAACCACCTCCTCGACAGTACCAGAATCGACCACTTTTGAGCCAACTACAACTGAGCTTACATCAAGCAGTGTAATGACAACGCCCGACTTCCCCAGCACTTCGACAGTTGAAATTACTACTACCGATTCCACTACTGTCGAGCTCAGTACAACAACACAGGAGCTATCGACGACAACTTTGGAGTTATCCACCACTACTATCGATGCGTTATCCACAACGGTAGAGATTAGTACAGAATCTTCTACACAAGAGTTCACTACAACAACTTTGGAACCATCCACTACTACTATCGATGCGTTATCCACAACGGTAGAGATTAGTACAGAATCCTCAACACAGGAGTTCTCTTCGACATCTACAGATGCAGCTACCACTACTACAGATGAGTTATCCTCTACTGTCGAGACCAGTACACAAACGTTTTCGCAAGACTTTTCGACATCGTCTACAGACACTACCGAGCAGTCCACTACTGACGAGATTAGCACATCCACACTGGAAGTTTCGACAACAGAGCCTACCACAGAGCTGTCGACTACTGACGAGCTTAGTACGGAAGCATCTACACTGGAAGCTACGACTTCAACTGCAGAATTCACTACCACCACTACTGCCGACACCAGTACATCTACTCAGGAAGTTTCGACAGTCACAACGACTGGCACTGACGAGATCAGTACATCAACTTCCACGCCGGAAGTTTCGACGACCACCGCAGAGCTTACCACCACCGATGAGCTATCGACAGTGACTGTGACAGTCGAGTTGACAACGGAGTCCACCGATGCTTCAACTACAGCGCCGACTACAACCACCGAAACGACCACTACCACCACGACTGAGATGGTAACGATCGATCCAGGTGAAGCTTGTGCCGGTCTTGGAATCATTTCGCTTCCCTACCCAACGAGCTGCTACATGTACATCCTCTGCATTAACGGACTCGGTGTTGTGTCCACGTGTGGAGAAGGCCAAATCTTCAACCCAGTCTCGAGAACCTGTATGGCAGGTAATCGGGACACATGCACACTGGCTTAACACTGCCCCACAGCTAAAACCGATCGCTACAGGGTGTTTCAAATAAAGTGTTCATATTCAATCACAGACGAACTCCCCAACTCCGCAATCGCCAAGAGTGTTTGCGTGTGTATTATTAGCAGTCGAAAATGGTCCAAAGCTATCCATTCTGTGTCCAAGTGTATGTCGCCATGTTGGAAACAAAATTTATCGCTATACGTATGTCCACTAGTGGATGCAAAATGCACCCGCACTATTACCACTACCCTTGATTCTCGTTTGCATAAAAACACAGCGAATCGTACCGAAGAACATTTGAATATCGCTGTGATTATAAATTTATATTCGGCGAAAGAATGCCACAAAAGCGGGTAGACTGCGAATAAATTTCTGCTCGACAACCGG
The DNA here is from genome assembly GCA_002091835.1 of Anopheles maculatus. Lineage (NCBI taxonomy): Eukaryota > Metazoa > Arthropoda > Insecta > Diptera > Culicidae > Anopheles > Anopheles maculatus. The sequence goes on from KZ061640.1 coordinate 203,201, forward strand.
CAAATGCAACTCCCGACTACTCGCTTTCCATCCTGCTCCTTCCCCTCTTCCTCCGCAAGGTGTCTGCACGTTGCTGGGGGAAAATATATCCACCCCAGGTTTCGTCGTTCTCAACACCGTTTACCACAAAACCCGGGCCACGATCAGGCTAAGTGCTAGAGCGTGTGTGTGTGTGTGTGTGCCTGTGTCAAAAACCATCCTTCCAACCAGATGAAGGTGAGAAGAGTCCACCGAAGAAGGGGTGGACCGAAAATAATGTTGAAATATTTATATAAATTTCAGATTTTGTTTTTGTGTGTTTTATTGATAACGCAAACATTGAAACCCATTCATTCTCGCCGGTGAATCGGTGAGTTTCCCCGACGCTTGTGTGTAGTATAGCCGGGTCGGTGCGCCCAAAGCACACCAAGCAACGCGACATCAGACATCCATTTCAAACAGTACACTACAGCACCAAACACACACGGTGGCGGCTCCTCTGTGTGGCAAATATTCCCTCATATGCATGTGGCTTTGCTCGTTTGACGTTCCGAGAGACTGGAATAAAGAAAGCACACAAGAAGCTTTCCATGTGCATTCGGGGCGATGGATGTTATGTTGACTTTGGGATGCAGCGTGTGTGTGTGTGTGTGTACTTTTGCGGGGATAGTGTTGATTGGAATTTATGCCGTCTGATACGGTGGAGCGAGCGACAGTATCGTTCGCTTTACGCCATGGGAATGTGCTGCCACTGGTTACGGATTTCGAAGTCCAGAGTGGCAGTGTCGGGAGGGATCCGATTTTCATCATCAGGTGGCGATAAATAAAAGTGATTGCATCATTTTTCGCCTGGTCGAAACATTCATTTAGCAACAGTTATTTCATTCCTGTATCTGTATTAAAGGTGTTAAAAATGATGACGTGCTTATAACCGTTTGGAGAGCTCTGTTTGTGCTGATCTTATAGATTATATAAATGAAAATGAATCAACAAACTAATAAAACTACAATTAATTTTGAAAAACTGTCATCAGAGATCTAAAGGAACAACTCTTATAAATAATATAACGCTTGATGGGGAAACTAATCATTTTGAAAGTGCTTTAAAAGACATTAATTTTCATTTTTATTGCTTGTTTACACGATTATCACACACATACTCCAAAGTCTTATATGTTTGATTATCTTTAAGGTATGTCCGATAAAAAGACTTCATAGGCCAAAAGGTGAGTTGAATCAGAACTTTGCATAGATATAAGATCTGGAAAGATAACAAAACCTGTGAAATGTTCCAGGAAAGTCTCAGTTGCTTGTTGACTGTGTTCAATTTCTCACAAATGGCATTTGCTTCGGGTTGTCATCGAGCTGATTCGTTCGGGAAAGTAATAGCCAATTGATTTACCCAATTTCTGAACTGTGTTCGAACGAATGTCTGTAAAGTTTACACAACAAACAATAGTACAATAAATACCTGAAACAATATTTCAAAATAATTGAATAAAAACTGACTTTTTCGATAACTTCAAACTTGTTTCACTATTTGTCGTAATCTAAACATATGAATGCTTTATTTTTCACTATGATCTTTACCAGCAGAACATAAAGTTAACAAAGAACTTAATTCGCGAAAAGGACAAAGTAAAACCGAAGCACCAAGAGGATGTAGCTCACTCGGAAACGCATCTGCATGGGAAATGTAAGTTAAATCATCATAACGATACGCGTGAATTGGTATTCACACAAACAAATAACATGCAAAGTAACAAAAACACCCACACAAAAAGCTCAAACCAACGCACTTTACAATCATACAGCAATGGGCTTCAAGGCTTAACAAGGCAAGCAAAAGAAGCTGTAATGCATACACAGAAGTAAATGAAAAAAAACTTCCTCAAAAGAAGATTTATGGACGCACGTTCCAGCAGAACAGTACCCATCAGAGGAAGCTCCCGTAACTCGATAATTCATGAATAAAAACCATAAATTGTATGAATAATTTCAAGCGTCCCAGCTACACCCCACTCTATTCCATTTCCAAACGACAGCCAGAACAAACAAAACTCTCGCTGCATCGCACGCGGAACAGCCTTTGCACGATGGAAAATAATGAAATATTTACCAATGCACTGTGAGTTGCGTGCGTGTGCGTACGTTTGTGTGGAGCATGCGAGACAGGATGCAAACATGTCGCAACTTTGGCATAAAAACCCTTCCCCTTTATACCATTACACCAACAAGCGCTGCACGTCATTGAAGCCGGTTGCAGTTCACGAAGTAAAACAGTGTGTGATTTATTTGAATATTTGACGTTATTCAAATTTCCGCCCATAACTAACCGATTTCTGGTAAAATGGCATGCAGGGCAGGCTGGGTGAATAAGCCTAGGCAAAATGGTGAATAAAATTCATGTTCGGGTTTCTACCGGAGCTTAATAAAAACTAAAACATTTGCAAACCAGAACAAAACGTGTGCAGTTGATGACAGGTTTCGGCAGCGGAAACGGTGCTGTGCAATGCATTACAAATATCGATGGAAAAATGGGGTTTGCATCGATACCGTCGATTATGTTTGCTTCTGATTTACGTTAGGTGCTTTTAAAATATAAAAAAAGGATTTTTAGGTATAAGTATTACTAGCAAACCTTTTAATATCACTTGATTAAGTCATCCAGTGGTCACAAAACCATTCCAACAACGCTTCTTTTTGTAGGACTTTAACGGAATTAGGTCAATACATTCGCATCCTTCCAAAGCCCTCAAAACCCACATTCAATAATACCACCACCACCACAAAGGCAACCCATAAAGCGGCCAAGTTTTGATTTGTAACACCGGAAATTAAATTTCAGGAACCAGCGAGAAAAGGTCACCGACGGAGTTACAGAACTTAAGCGTCAACCCGAAAAAGGCTCGTCCTGTCTTGGATTGAAAATCGAACTTGACACCACCGGATGGATGACTTCGACAAGGATTCGGCGAACATCCGTCGCCCTTAAAACTAGCCGACCCCTGCTCCAAAAAGGTCATTCGGCGGAACCAAGCTGCAGCCGAACGCCCAGAATGGAGACGCCCAGTGGTTCACGCAAACCGCATGAAGGTGGGTACCGAAATTTATGGTAATGATCAATTACCATCCGTAACAAGCATGTCGAGAGCTGTTTGCACCCTTGTTCTTATTGCCTGTTGGTGTTGCTGCATCAACCAACTTCGAACGAGATCTCGGAGGTCACCGACAAATGTCTTATCCATGAAATTGACTGCTCTTCAGAACCGATGCTCTTAAGGATGCTGTCCAACACACTGTCCGTGTCTGCTTGTTTCGGTCCAATTCCCCCTAAAACCCTATACTCGTACACTCAACATGCGGCTAGGCTCGAAAAACATCATCAAACAACAATAAAGTGATAATTTTATCTTTCGGTAAAGATTCGGGGCTTTTTCCAAGTGGAAATGTTCCGACACTCCCGCAAGATGTAGGGGTGCGGCCCACTGCGGCAGCAAGGATGCGGTTTGAACCCCGGCAGCTTTTCTTCTCACTCTACTGGTTCACGAGTGGAGTTGTGTTCGAGGTTGTTTTGTTTCTCGCCCAACACCACTACCACTAGAATTGAGCTGTGAGAGCCCCGAAAGGGCTAGACGAACATTAAGGTCACCCTGTCGACAAGAACCTTACGTAAGAGCATCCTTTCATGAACCTAGAACATGGTGGAAAAAGTACAAGATAACATCCCCGAAGACGACTGCACACGACAACACTGCCTAGACTGGGGAATCGCCCCTCCCTTCAACGGTTTCCGGCTGCCCGACAAAGTCGTAAAGTCAAAATTGGAATCAAGCGGAATTACTGAGCCCGGCTTACATATGTCAGCTGCTGGATGTTTCGTTTCGAGACCCTTTTCCCGGAACATTCCAGTTGAAATGAAAGGATTTAGAAAATCTGACTGTAATTACCACGTCAGGGATAGGCACCAGATAGGGAGGTCCAATAGTCGCCCAATATAGATAGTGGTCAATCGAGAGCGGACCTGGAGTATGTTGGAATGGAAAGCGATGTACCATGCGTACGGACAGTTATCGAAATGGCGGTGCTAGGGAATTGAGATTGGATTACGAAATTCTTTCGTTCGCTGCCTAACGATGGGCATTGATGGGTTTATGACAATTGAACTTTACAGGGCCGGTAGTGTAATAGGTTGCCATAAAGCCACAATCTAATAAGGGTACAAACATCAACCGCTAAAAAAAAAGAACACCGTACTTTTTCATCTACTTTAACAATATTGTTGACAGTACCACAGATCAAATAGGTTAATCATTGATTTTGCTAGACTTTATTTATATTATACATATACACTTCCGACAGAGCTAGTTCAATCATTCATCTGCCATAAAAATACAGCGTACACAGTATTTTACAGTAACATCAAACATCTATACTAGTCGCTTATAAATCTTAGGCAATCTCGGAAGTCTCCTTCCGAATATATCCGGAAAAAACTCTTTTCATGGTAATTCCTACCATTTGCTGCACAAATATTTCAAAAGCTCACGGTTAACTCAGACGTCAATATCACTACATTCACTAACACTGGAAAGATCTGTCAAAATATCGGGTTTATAGCATTTTTATTTCGACCTTCATCAAGCACAGTCAAGAAGTCTTCCATCGGCATCTAACCACCCTGGATGCCATTTCCAGCGTCAAATCGTACATTATGCAGCAGCACCGAATATAATGGCGTAGATAAAAATTAAATATTAACCTCACTTTCGACCTTCTTAGCATTCGCTAAGCATTCGCGTTCCGTTCCGGTAAGCTTGAAATAATTCAACCTCCTGCTCCACCTGCCCACAGCGAGAACCCTGTTGACATTTGGCTGACTTCCGCTCTGGTTCACGGAGGTGACAAAAGCTGCTCAAATTGATTATCGTTATCCTTTTGCTTCGCCTCGAGGTGCGAGTGATTCATTGGTGAATGTTTTTTTTACTATGGGGTTTTGCTGCTCCTGATGCTGAGTGCCTGGGCGACCACGAACTCCCAACACCAACGCTGTAAAGGGAACGAATGTCTTCGCTGCACGGCAACCCGTTCATGGATCTCTTTCCCGCACAGCCCGCCAGAGCTCCATCTAATTCAGAAGCCATAAAAATCTCCAGAATCCATCAGCCATCAGCACGACCGGTAACGGGATGTTCCGATCGAGCTACGGGGACGTATAAATTTTTCGTTCCAAAAGATTGATTCACACCTGCCCCGGGTGTACACCTGCACCGGTACGGTGTTCGTTCGTATTCGATTCGCTCCGTTGCAGGAGCTGTCCAACCGGAACCGAGTGTGGTGTGCGAAAGGATGCGGACGCGACACTGCAGATATTCGGTGCGGTACCGATCCGATGTCGTATTTCAATCGAGACATCTTGAAGTGGCATAAAAAGGAACACATTACAGCTCGAATTTCTGCTCGAAACGACCGGGAGTCGCCGGTGCTCGTGCACCAACAGCCAGCACCGATCGGATCGAACCCGCTACACTCATGATTTCTTTATCGCAGCAGAGAAAGAGGCAAAAAAAACGTATCAGCTTTTATGTATTTCTTGAGAAGCTGGCGAAGAAAAAAGGTGAGTAGGATGGCCAGGAACTTTCCTCGCAGCTTTAGTGGTTTCTGTTTTGTTGTGTGTGGTTGTTTTTTTTTTATCATAGAACATTTGACTTAGTTTAAAAACCTTCATGAAATTTAGTTTGAAAACAAAATTATAGCAAAGTTAAAGTCTAACTTCTATGCTATATTTGTTTTACCAAGAATAACGCTTGCACGTATTCACGCTGGGCTGGTTCGGAAATTTGTGTGAAAATAATATTGTTTGTGCAGTGTCCGTTCGCTCTGTATGTCACTGTATGTCAATGTATGTCACTCGTGTATGTCCGTTTTTATCTGAACAATTGTATTCCTCATCTCGTCTCTGAGAGTATTCCCTATTATTCGCCTGGTGTCTCGTCTCTTGGAGCGCTCTCCCATATTTCTAGTCTCCCAGTTCCCAAGTATCAACCACTCACCGATGATATCCGCACAGCCTACTTGTAGGCGCTACAACGCCGATAAGGGAAGCCAAACTAAATAGCAAATGAAAATGATTCCTCAACATTGCTGCGAAGCTCATTTTTACGTACATTTTGGTAAACCTTTCCAAACTCTCACATCTGTTCGATCACTTGCAATTCCCTTACCAGGAAAGGGTTCCGGTGTGTGTTTGAACCATCTGTGCGGGTGCGTGTATGTGTGCGCGTGTGCGAGAGAAGGCTTCTATTTGTCTGGGATCGCTGTTTGCCGTGCTAATGAATGATGCTCGTCCGGATCTGTTTGCACAGGCACAGGCTGGTAAACTAAAAGGCGCACATTTTAATCAGCAAAATCCATTTCACACACTCACCGCCCACTTTAATAAGGTTAGTGCAAATACTCACGGCTTATGCTTGGACGCAAATGCATCCATGTCTCGAGTTTCGGGCGTTAGTTTTATTGCTCGTCACATTTTCTCCGCTCCGAATTCGATCAAATGAATTTAACCATTTCCATTTCCTTCGAACGGGTCGGTGATTGGCAAGCCTTTATCGAACGGCTGCGTAGAAGTGGGTTCCGATTGCAGCAGCTAAATTATTAGATCAAACGAATGATTTCATCGTATATTTTATGCATTCAACGTCGGAGAACTCTTGCGCTAGGCATTGTACAGTAGATCAAAAGCTAGTTTAACCACAGCGTCAAATCCTATCACCATTGCTCGAAATGAACGACGTTTGGACGCTAAAATCAAAACTACTGTCCGCAGTGTAGTTTTTGGGAGTTTTCAAATTGCGAACATAATTGAGTTTCGATTGAGGCTTTCGATCGAGAAGTCTGTAATTCCAGGTATCTGATCAAAAGTATTGTCTTAATTAAATTATTATTATAACAAATAAAACAGCCACGCTTTTCTGATCAATGTGTTCCAATCCACACAGCTTGTTCGTATCTACAAAGTATCTACAAAGAATGCAAAATAACCTACAACAGGAATCACTTCAAATGTCAGCGATTAAAGAAACATTCGACGGCGCTAACAATCGTCATACAAAGTTGTACGAATAGTTTTTGTCATTCATTTAATTTCTGTTTTCAAACATTAACTTTTAATTAACTACGCGATAAGCAGTTAAAAAAATAACGTTCGATGTTCATTTCGTCATAACCAGTAACGTCATCGTAACCATTAGCCTGCCACGAATGCTGAAAAACTTTTTCAAACGAAAAAATGAGTTTTGAAAATGTTTTTCAGGCTCTCGTCGTGGCCGGGGTCTACAAATCAGCTTGGAAAAAAAATGCAAGTTCAAGTAAACATCGAACCTCACCCACTGATCGGTGACATAGTCTCACACTTCTTTTTTGTTGACTACCAAAATATCTTCGATACAAACAAATCAGGTTATTTCGATCCTACGCGAGAGGAGGTTTTGGTGGGATTATTCAAGATTAACTGGGCAACACACACACACCGGTTTACATTGGATTGCTGTATGAACCAAGCTCGCTATTTTTGCGTATCGCTTGCACTACATAATGTTCGTCAATGGCGTATCTTTTTTCAAACGTTCGTTTGTTCAGCACTTACAATTTCTACTCGTTTCGTCACACATGCGCATCAGAATCTGTTTACCGAGATAGTCCGTATAATTCGTTTCCAGGTTGTTATCAATTATCAATACGTTATACGTCACGTCTTTATTCTATTAGTCTATTCCTGGTTTCAATATATGGGAGTGCGAAGAGTAACCAGTTCAACATTTACAACGCGAACATTTTTGCTCACTATTCTCATTTTGAATGCATAAGGTGAAAGATCATTTTCTGCTTTAAAGCGTGTATCAATTATTTGCAGTACTCAATGAGAGAATGCAAATTGAACAATATGGCCATTCTTTATATAGAGCATGAATGTTCGGATATCGATGAATTTGATCGAAAATAATCGAATAAAATGTTAATCTAGGTGTTATTTTACAATATGATGTTTAAATACTAGCTAAGAATGTTTTTCTATAGAATTATTTATAAAATTAGTATAGAATGAAAGGAAAATATATCATAGGATTGCTGGCATGTTTTTGTTCCAATTAATTGAATGTGGTTTTGAAGGTGCTAAAGTAAGTGCTTTAAACACATTCAACCTATGTGCTTGTTACGTTGAGCACCACATAAAAAATTACACTTTAGGAAGATTGGTCAAATTCTATTCTTTTCTTCTGAAAAAAATACTTCAAACTTTATCGCGATTCAACCAGTAAAAAGAGCTTCTATCCCCCTTTTGTCGGAGGGGGGGGGGGGGGGGGGGTAGATTTGGTCACTAAGGCCTCCGTTGTTCGGGGCCCCTCCGTCAAACTCGGGGGCCCCTACGAGCTCGGGGGCCCCCGCGGCCGCTCAGTCCGCGGAGGGGGGGGGGGAGGGGGGGTAGATTTGGTCACTAAGGCCTCCGTTGTTCGGGGCCCTAGATTTGGTCACTAAGGCCTCCGTTGTTCGGGGCCCCTCCGTCAAACTCGGGGGCCCCTACGAGCTCGGGGGCCCCCGCGGCCGCTCAGTCCGCGTACCGTTAAATCCGCCACTGAGTGAGCTGAGCTTCTGAACAAGATAGGCAAATCATCATCCGTGATGCTAATGAAAACAGTGAAAATTTCACCCACAGTGTCCAAAATTATACTGCAAACAAAACATACGAACAAACTTCCAAGAGTTCCTCGTGAAAGGTCCCACCTTTGAATAACTAAATGTGACGAAAAGGCCAATTCTGTTTATGATGTTCTAGACGAGATTGGGCTTTATAGACCACACATCGGTCGTTTACCCCTTAACACTTAACCTATTGCGAGTTCTAGCATGCGTTGCTGGTGGCGACACGGCTGAATATAGGGATGATTAGGTGGGTCGCTGCATCCCCCTACATTTATTTGAGCTCGAGATCCGTCTAGAACAGGGTTCTTTTAATAGAATAGAACGCTTTTTGTATCTGACGAAAGAATACGGACGACGCATTAGTATTTTTTTGCAACGGTATTGACTTTTCGATATTCTGTCCCTTTCGTTTAACGTAAGCCTATCCTACAACAATTGTTTTAGATTCGTATACGGCTCGGCCTACGACGAGTACTAATATTTGCCACAACCTCATTGTGATCGTGTGACCGACCAAAGTGGATGTTAACAGTGCGTGATACAATAATTTGTAATAGAAACATTAGAAATTGGTTACGTGATCTGAGACAAAGTCCTCACAGAAATTTCACGCATAGCCAAAACCTCACGAGGTTTAGAAGTGCCCAGGAAGAAGAAGGAAGATCAGTTAACTTTTCGCCTCCTTGTTGTTTGTCTTATCCTGCGTGAGTGAGTGAGTGAGTGAGTATAAACCGATAAGAGTGAGTTTGAAGTCGGCAAAGAGAGTGATTATAAACAGGTTATTAAATTTTGTTTAGCAATTATTTTTTAGTGAATCTTTAAAGAGTAAGTTAAAGATGTAAATCGTTATAGCTTTTACTTTGATTTAAATCACTGAAAAAAGTGAGTTTCTCTACTGCGCATGCTCTCGGTTGTGGATGAGTGATAGGGGTTGAAGTCCAGATCTGTTGTTATTGTTGCTGTACGTGTGGTTATTTTGCGAGTTGTGCATTTTGGTTCGTGCCTAGCTTTCATTTTGTCCGTATAGCAAGAACATGTTCTTGGGGCTTTTTCCTCTGTTCTTGTTCCCGTTTCTTTACTGCTATCGTGTCCACCCTACCGCGCATGTCTGACATTGATCTTCATCTTGCACGTAACCGCGTTTCTCGACGGTTTAGATTCTTCCGACGGGTGTGATTATTGGTACCGACAGCCCCTGGTTTTCCAAAGGTGCATAACGCAGGTTTTGCAATGGTGGTTCTTGACGATCGAATTTATGCATTTGAACTCGAAAAATCAAATAAATTTTATTATAGATTCACTCTATAATGGTGATGTTGCAAACGATCTCTCAGTTCTTAAGTTTCTAGCCATAAATCGTGAGCGATCCTTCATACAGTTCGATTAAAACTTTCTGAGATACCATTTCCAATTAAAGCCGGCAAACATTCCGAACTATCTTCCAAATTTTCTTTTAGTTTGTTCAAAGCGCACATCCGTACCATGTCGAGCATTACACATATCTGAAGCTCTTCATCGCTAAGTACATATTCATAAGAATCTTTCTTCCTTCTCAAAATTGTGTTATTAACCACTTCGGTAAAAATCTTGTTATGGTCTCCTTGACTTGATCTTCACCTCGGCTGGATATTTGGTTCTGCTTGCCGTAACAGTAGACCACTGTGCCACTATTATTGTCTATCGGTGTAATCACGAGACCCAATGATCCCGTATCCGTTCCTAAACCTTGAAGCACATGTGTCTGTAGCGAGATCGGCAGATAGCGCCGCTCTGCCGGGGGGAAAAAAACAAACTTTACAATCATAGCTTTTAAATTGATGTTACAAAAATTTGAACCGTTCGAGGTTGATGCCATAGTCGCTAGAAATGACGTAACGTTCTCTTGATACTTCCGCTTGATAGTTTCTTTCGATATGGAGACAGAACATGGTGAGGCTAAGGAAGACGAAGTGACACAGTAATCGAGAGTGGAAGTTGTTCCGTTCGATGAAGTTGCTCTAGTTGGGGAACTGTTACAGAGTGTAAACTGGTTTTGTAGTTCAAAAATATTTTGCAATCGTATACTACAATGATTGGGGCGGCCCGGTGGTGTATGCGATAGCGGCGCCGGTCTTCACACGGCATGACCGGGGTTCGAATCCCGGCGGACCGCCTCCCCGTACGCAGGACTGACTATCCAGCTACGGGTATAACTAAGTCACAGAAAGCTAGCAATTGCTAGCAGGCCAAGACCTACAGAGGTTGTAGTGCCACAGAAGAAGAAGATACTGCGATGATTGGAAGACAGGCTGGCGGCCACCACAAGAGTTGATATTCTACCAGTACTGCATAATTATTCACCAATTAAACCGGCTATTTTTATTCACTGCTTTAGCTCTAGCGATCGGTGTCAGAAATACGACTTGCTTCGTTAAGAGTAACCAGGAAAAATGGCCCCCAGAATCGTAGCAGAAGCAAAATCTTTTATGATGTATGTCTTCAATATAGCAATACTATGGTAAGAAAGTTTTTTTTTGTTAATACAAAAAGGTGTTTAGCGCTAAGGTAGTTCCGCGTGTTTTTGAAACAATGGCTTTACTAAACTTTTATTTGAAGCTTTTTCTCGAAACAGCTTCCCTACGTTTTTACGTTCTGGCTGTTGCTTATTTTCTGCAAGCTTGCTTTTAACACGCCTCCATCTAATCATTTCGCACGAACATACGGTTTATCATTGCGATAACACAATTCCATTTCCTGTTCTCCAGTGTCACACCGCTACAGGCTTACGATCTCAGCAAACCAGCAAAAGTGGAAGTTTTTCATCATGACACCTTTAAAAATAGCGTGGGATGTTACTTTCACTATCGTCACGGCAGCTTAAAAGATTTGGAGAAAATTATAGAAACACTCCAACATTATCAATGCGATATGACAATCAATGACAACTTTTCAACAATCCAAGTTCGAGAAAGGATGGCACAAAGTGAGTGCACATGGAGAGCGAGGCGGAGCAAATGCTAGAGCTGTCTAAAAAGTTCACGCACGCGCAGTTACAAAAATACACATTGCTCTTGGCAATATACCAATTACAGTGTTATGGGCTTATGCCACTCAATTACGTTTGTTTTTCTTTTTGTAGTTGCACAACAAGATTTTAGCAACTACAGTTGCATCATCATTTTTATCATGAGTCACGGAGGAGCACACGATACGATTTTAGGATCTGTTTTGTCCAATGACGGTAATAATGTGTACTATTTGGAAAAGGATATTGTCGCCAAATGTGCGTCGAACGAAACGCTCAAGGGTAAACCGAAAATATTTGTAGTGCAAGCCTGTCGCATTGGCCCTAAACGTGATTCAAACGCGGCTGAGGAGGAACCTCACCCGGACACGTTCCTCCAGACACCTCCCTACAGCACGATCGATTTGCTTTTCTTTCAAAGCTCCTACAAAGGTAAGATGGAAATCGACAGTTCACGCACGTGCAACAGGGACAATCATTCTGAACCTAACCTTACAGGCACTCTATCGTATCGCCAAGCGACGAAAGGAAGCTACTTTATGCAAAGCTTTCTTCGTCTGTTGCATGAGAACAATCAGCAATGTATCATCAACATTAGTACAAGGCTGAGCAATGAGGTGTCGGAACAAGTGTAAGCTATGGTTTTGCCTAAGGATGAGGTACGTTTCATCAACGTTTAATTTGCAAAACATTTTTCTTTACAGTCCAGAACAAGCACCGACAATAAAAAGCACGCTAAGGAAGGATTTTATATTTGGGAAATTGCTACATCGGAGAAAACATTTCCGCTGGGGAAGGTAGTGCGCACATTCGTCCAAAACTTATATCTCTTTTGGGCGCGACTGAAACGCCACTGCGTGCAGCAAAAGCAAAGACCACGCTCTCACATTCTACCTACCTAACTATCACAAATGTAGTTATCGAGCTTACTTCAAGGCTGATTTATTGTACGAGCTTTCAACTCCTGTGCATAAGTTAAGTTATAGTTTTTGTTTTCTGCAGTTATCCCTAACAGCTTTATTCCATTGCGTATTCTATTACAAAATTTTTGAAACTTGTTGAACTTTTCAAAACATTAAAATTCTAGCTGGCTGATGTTTCCTTGTACTTATCATATCACACTACTGTGATTTTTCGGCCATCAATTGTTTTGTATTGTCGATTGTATTATTTTATAGGCAAATTTTCGCCATATCGTTCCAATAATATGTTAACAGTTAGAGGTTACATGTTAAAACCCGTTTGCCCGTTCCATTGTTCTGTTGGGTATTCAAAAATATTAGTCTTACGACTACAGCGCGATTCCTTTTTTGCCGAGGGTAATACCAAATTAAAAATAGCTTAGTGCCTTAAGAAAGAACGGAGGTGGAAACTTCGGTGATCATCTTCTATAAGTCACTCCAGATCTTGCAATACGTTGATGTCATAGACATCTGAAGAATCGCGGAATTTCGGATCGTTTTAGTGTTGTAATAATTACCAAAACGTAGCGTAGCGTTTCAAGTTCCAAACTCGAAGAGAGTGTAATTCTGATTTCTGACCTATTTATAAACCTTCTTATGAGTGTCGCGATAGCGAGCGACACAGTTTACGAAGTATAAACCAACGCCGCCTACCAGACCCAAAACCTGTTAAAACATTTCATCGATACCTGTATGTACAGGGTGTTCGAGATAAATTTGACAGTTACATTATTTGTTTATAACTCGTGATTGAATTGGCATAGGAAAACAAGCAGTACGCCATTCGTCAGCTAAAAGTGTACGGAACAAGCAGCGAAAACATCCCGTGATAAAAAAATGCCAAAAAAAGAGTACATTGTGGAAGCGGATCACATGCATCATGGGGCGGCCCGGTGGCAGATGCGACAGCGGCGCCGGTCTTCACACGGCAGGACCGGGGTTCAAGTCTCATCTGGGCCGTTCCCCCATAGTGAGGATTGACTAACCAACTATGCGGTATCAATTAGTCTAGTAAGCCAGAAATGGCAGGCATGACCTTAAGAGGTCGTTAAGCCAAGAGCGTGCAGTGTTCGCTGAATACGGTGAAGGCGATCCGGAGTGAGCTGGGAGAAAACAGCGACGACGACGAAGCGGTGGCAGCACAAAAACCACATTCTCAGCGGCGGGATTGCGTGCGGACCGACGCTTTCCTGGCTGACCTTCAGGCGCGCGTAATGGAAAATCCGGGGATCGGAATTCGGTCGTTGGCACGTGAGATGGGGGTGATGGGGGGGGGATGGGGGATCACGAGAGTGGCCAATGGCAGACCGTACGTGTTCCAGCAGGATTCCGCTCCGTGCCATACAGCCTCCAAAACGATAAAGTGGTTGGCGGCCAATTTCAACGACTTCACCGCGCCGAATGTGTGGCCTCCCAGCTCCCCAGATCTTAATCCAATGGATTATTTCGTGTGGGGCGCGGTGGAACGGGACACCAACAGAACCTCCAGCAACACCAAGGCGGAGCTGATGGCGAAAATCAGGTCCGTTTAGGTCCGTTTTCGCGGCCCTACCACGCGAAACTGTCGCCAGGGCTTGTTTTCGGTTCCGGAGACGGGTGGAGGACGTAATAGAAGCCGAGGGCGGATATTTTGAATAAAATGAATAAAATACATGGTAAGCTACTATTTCTAAAACAAACAAAAAAATTCCCCGATGATTAATTTTGACATACATTTTTTTTTGTCTTTCTCCGTAGGTAACTGTCAAATTTATCTCGAACACCCTGTAAATGACCTGTCGTTTGTATGGGCCTTGGATACAGGGGCCTTGTCTGGGGCCCCCTGTCTTTAAGCGTCAAAAGGTTCTTCAGTTGCACATGTTAAAACGTACTTTATCTACACCATCCTTTATTCGGTTTTTTATACAACAGTAGTTGGTTAATAAAACCTTAAAACCAACAATAGGCGCAAAAAAACATAAAAAATAAATACTACTACAAAACAGATTAACTTAAATAAGCTGCTAAAGCTTTTTCTTAAATTATACGAAAATAAGCTAACGATTTTGTTGCAACACAATACTAAAAACTATTATCCTATCGATAATTGAAACCCATCATGCTTGCCAGGCTGAAGCCGGGTATGATAGGCCACCGAAAAATAGGGGGCACACGTTCTGTGTCACACGTGCCAAGTTTCGTGACCGAAACGATAAACTGATGCCTGGCCAAATGACGGTTGAGGGAATATGCTTGTTTATAAAACTTATCGGACAACCTATGTCGTCCGTTTTTTTTTTTGTCGGTCGATTGGTTGGTCTCTGCGGATGTAGTTTGTTGATGAGCTTAAAACAAACTGCCGCCTCCCGTCCCGTTTGTTTGCAAGGTCGATTCGT
The DNA here is from genome assembly GCA_002091835.1 of Anopheles maculatus. NCBI lineage: Eukaryota > Metazoa > Arthropoda > Insecta > Diptera > Culicidae > Anopheles > Anopheles maculatus. Next base: position 218,220 of record KZ061640.1, read on the forward strand.
GATATCCTCCTCCTTAATCAAGCATGAACGTGCTTAAGCTTATTATACATATTGGCATTAGGTTTTGTTTTTAGTTGGGCTTTCAACGGTCTCCCTTCGTTTCGTTGACATGAAATATGGATACAAGAAATTTCATAATAAAATTATAACATTTAGATTTCATTACAAAAGAAGGGTGAACAATGCGCGGGGAAAAAGGTTGGTTGCTTGTTCCACCATTCCACTTATGGGCAATCCGTACAGTGAGAGTCGAACCAAAACATTTGATCGATAAACACATTTGCCTACAAGTTTTGATTTATTTTTTATTAAACTAAAAAGGCGCCCTGGAGGAGGAGGGAGTTCGCTAGATAACAAGCGATTCCCAAAATGAACCTTTCAGACAGAATCCTTTCTTGTTTGGGGGGAGACAACGCAGCAGGTAGCAGTGTAACCTTGAACGAAACCGAAACTAACTCAAGGATTCGCTAAACGTTCGCGGGACGGTTGGCGTGATGTTGTGTTTTTCGTTGCGGCAAAATGGTGAACCGACCGACGCGCGATGACACAAACTTTCCCGCTTTATATTTATTGTTGTCCGTAAAGTAATGGATGATTAATTGTTTAGTTTTATTGAACAACCGTGACACTCTGTGCCCTCGTCGCGGTTAGGGAGGGGGGGGATCGGTGGTGGGTTTGAAAATGATGACGGTGGGTTATATTTTTACAACCGAAATTAGCAAACCCATTACTGCTGCTGCTGCACAAACTAATTCTAAACTGCGATTACTAATGTCGCTTTCTTGTTGTGAGGCAAAGGCAATTGTAGCAAAAGTTGTTCATGTGTAGCTAAAGTTCGTTCGTATGTTTTGCAAGTTTTGGTGGGTCTCGTAATTCGATCGCATTTCAGTGTTTATACCCTTTACGCACGGACGGTGTCCAATGAAAACAAAGCAAACGCCACTGACGAACGAAGAACAGAGAGGAAATTTGTCGACGATAGGGTACATGAAATATTAGAGAGGTGAATCGTAGGGCTGTGAATATGACAATTGAAAATAATATGCACATTACATAGGCGAAACAATCTTTAGGACATGATTAAGGCTCAAATAGAATTTGTGGAAGCTAGTACATTCTACTTTTTAAGAACAACAAATCCTTGAAAATGAATTTATCAGTTTAATAATTATGATGCATCATTCGTTTTCCTATTCTGTAACATCAAGTTATAATCGAGTGCACAACACAATGCTCGCTCAATTTTTTTATCCATAAAGCTAACACTAAACACATAATAAGAATCATTTTCAATTGGTTCCAACTACGCTACGGAAAGCACATTCAGGGTAGTGTCTCATAAGCTGTCTATTACTAAACCATGCATCATATCATTAACTACTTAGTAGTGCATTAGACAAGCACACGCAAAGCGTCCCTGACGTACAGTACAAAGCAATAATATTAAACGAATGTAAATAAAAACCAAATCGGTACTATCAACAGAAGCCGCACCATCACGTAAATCGTCATGTGATGATGTTGGAACGAGATGATGAGCAACAACGATCACCACACAAACACCACACTAACCCTGCATTACGTCGTCCGTTCTGGTCCGACACTATGAGTGTCGGAGTGATCGTTTTGAGCGCGCGCTCGAGAGCTCGATACGTTTCGGTGACAAACAACATTTGGCACGTGGTGGTGGCGATGGTTTCGATAATTGTTGGAAAGATTAGAAAAAAGTAACTAGCAACAACAAAAAACCAACGCCTGTTGCTTACATTGGCTAGAGAGCAGGCGCGATCACTACACCACGAATGTATCTATTAATTTGATGGTTGGTGACACAGCCTCAACTGGGCCCATCATCATCACAACAACCACTAGAACGACCCCCCCGCCCCCGGTAAGTAACACAGCCCTACGCGAGCTACAAGTTTCAATGGCAGTGGGTTGAATTTTGCACTTGAAGTTTGTTCATGTCAGATAGGAAGGGAGAAACAGCTAGTGGTAGGTACAGAATACGCGGTCGCGACCACAGTTCACACTACTACCGATCGAGGTTACACCCTTCGCGCGTCCCGATGCGCGACCTTATGGCTAAATAAAAATCTTGTCTCGACAAGGATGGGCCTTGTGTTCGGCAGCGCTTGATGTTTCGGTTTTCGGTTGCCGTAACACACTGCATCAGCCGGTCAATTCATTTACCTTTACCATAACTTCTTTCACATGAGAGCGTCTGTTTGAGAGAGATGCATCTGCAGAATATTACTCACAAAAATTACTTACAAACTCAATTAAACTTTGTGATGAAGCAACAATTTGATCAAGGAAGAAACATCACCTGCAGTTTCAAATTAAATCGTTTTTATGTGGAAAGCGTAAAACTTCAAATACATTTTTAATTTCAAGCCAACAATGTTAAATTAGAGAAAGGTTTAATAAGTTCTTGTTAGCAAAATTAGAAGCGCAGTCGATACGATGGCCGATCATCGTGCGTTGCTACATCGTTGCGTTGATTCCTATACACAGACAGTAGTACCGACCTATAGGTAACCGACACAGAGTGGCCCTCAAGCAATTGACACACAGACCTTATCCAATATCTATCGTTACAAATAAACGTTAATATTCTTTAAACACTTTGAGCGACCAAAGATCAGTTGTACTCTGTCTATTGTCTATTCAAAAATTCTATTGCATCCCGATGCAATCATTGTCAAAAAGATAATTTCATAGCCACCATCAGTCAGGCTCGCAGTCTGAGCGACTGTCAGTGCCTTGGAGACATGGACGGAAAGCTTTGTACAATGAGCACCATATCTTGGTTCAGGCTATTCTTCAACCATCCTTTCCAGGATATTATTTCTAACTTCTTCTGTCTGGGAAACGCAGACATAATTTATCGAAGCATAAAATATTTTCATAATTCTATACGTTAGGTTATGTTATCGGGGGTGATGGGGGGGGGATGGGGGATCACGAGAGTGGCCAATGGCAGACCGTACGTGTTCCAGCAGGATTCCGCTCCGTGCCATACAGCCTCCAAAACGATAAAGTGGTTGGCGGCCAATTTCTACGACTTCACCGCGCCGAATGTGTGGCCTCCCGATGGGGGTGATGGGGGGGGGATGGGGGATCACGAGAGTGGCCAATGGCAGACCGTACGTGTTCCAGCAGGATTCCGCTCCGTGCCATACAGCCTCCAAAACGATAAAGTGGTTGGCGGCCAATTTCAACGACTTCACCGCGCCGAATGTGTGGCCTCCCAGCTCCCCAGATCTTAATCCAATGGATTATTTCGTGTGGGGCGCGGTGGAACGGGACACCAACAGAACCTCCAGCAACACCAAGGCGGAGCTGATGTCGAAAATCAGGTCCGTTTTCGCGGCCCTACCACGCGAAACTGTCGCCAGGGCTTGTTTTCGGTTCCGGAGACGGGTGGAGGACGTAATAGAAGCCGAGGGCGGATATTTTGAATAAAATGAATAAAATACATGGTAAGCTACTATTTCTAAAACAAACAAAAAAATTCCCCGATGATTAATTTTGACATACATTTTTTTTGTCTTTCTCCGCAGGTGACTGTCAAACACCCTGTACATCTCATTGCATTATACATGCATGTGTAGCTCATCGCATCATACCTGCATCGGCCACACTCACTCATCTTCCGGTGCAGAGCAAAGTGATCAACGCCTTAATAAAAAAAAGTTAATACATTCATAGATGTGTAACACAAACCTGACACGAATAATTTGTAAGTGTGGAGTTTTATCGTACTGAAAGCTTATAATAAATTGTTAATGCCTTGAAGAGCTCAAATTTTGTCATATATGTTGCCGTAAAGAGTTTTATTTGCACACACAAAAACATGCGTGCTTGCAGACAAAAACGCTGTGACAGTTTGAGAAGTTTGAGAACAGCTTGAAAGCGGAGTACCATCAATTCATGTGTGACCATACTGTCCATGGACGCAAGGAAGCAATGAAGTACGGTAAAGTGCAACCAGTGCATTTTATCATTACGTCAACAGGACACCGTATCGTACCAGACGATCGACTAAAGGGTGTGATCCATCACCGTCCCGAGCATGGCAGGTTATGTCGCTTTGCAGTTTCTGCGTGATGGGCACGTACGTGCTCGGCTCTCGATGGCTGGTGTCTTTCTGTTGACTTCGGAAGCAGCAGCAGTAACCCGTCGCGACGACGTTCCATGTCTTCTGGCGAGGAGGCGTTTACCGAGGAGATGCAGGAGATGCGATGTAAAATAATCAGCCGAACGCCGCATTACCATCAGGAACCGGTCGCCGAACACGTTCTCCGGGACTGAGCTTACCAACTCATCCATACGGCCACGCTTGCTTGCCTGGATGGCTCTCATTAGCTGATGTCGTAGATGCAGGTGATGATCTGAAGCAAGGGCACGTCAAAGTTTCAGGTCATTCCGCCATCAGGGCCCGCATGCGCATGCGTGCGCGCATGCCTAAGAGGGCCTGAGACCCGAAGCTCTGGTTCCAAGCTGGAAACGAGGGTGTTGGGTAATGTGACGCACTCCGTCACGCAAACCCAATGCCTCTCGATCTCGATGAAGTCACCTTCATACCATCTTCCACTAGCCTGTCGAACTTGAGCTGCGTGCTGCATTAGACCGCATTAGGCGGTGGTCGCTGACCGTGTATCGGTCGAGTATCGACCATGTGTCTATGCATGTGATGTCCGGGCTTCGACCACGCTCGGAAGAGGTGCACGAATCAGCACTCATGCTGACCGAAGCCGAGTGTTCAGCATGAGTGGAATTCTATTCTATTCCTTTAATGGTTTTATATCTCAGTAATTTTCCAAAAAAAACGCTCTCTCGAAATAGAACCTTGTGCTGGTAACTGTTAACGCAAAACATTTATATCCAAAACTCGTAGCTTCCGTACTCAACATATGTCTTATTTGTTATCGTGAAATTGTTCGATTGCAATTATTTCAATCCATCCTTTTTTTTACAGGCTTGCAGCAAAGAAATATAAGAGAAAAGACAAACGAAAAAGCCTCCACACTCAGGAATGTTTTGCATCCACAGCAAGCGCATCAGCTCGTTTTAATAAAGTCCATCCGTTCGAATTCCAATCATCTAAAGAATCTCATCAAAGAAAGATAATAAATCCAATCTTACCGTTTCCGCCTTCAGCCGGCCGCTCGAGCTAATGCTGCTCGTAAGAACAAAAGTCCACACGAAGAAAAGCAGGCAAGAAGGAAAACTCCTCGCGGGTTATGGGAAAAGGGATGGTATGGTGGAAGCAAAAATTCAAAAGTGAATTTCTGCTCATCGATTTGTTTAATGAAAATCGTCTTACCCATGGCCGGTTACCGTTTACCATCGAGCCTCTCCTGTCTTTCGGATATTTGTTCCGGATTTTTGCGCTGGTGGTGTTTTCTATTTCATTAGCCTCCGCTCCGGGAGGAAACTCTCTAACCTTAGGAAGCAGAGTGGATGAACGAGAGAGAGAGAGAGAGAGAGAGAGAGAGAGAGAGAGAGAGAGTCCACCAGCTCCAGCTTGAATGTATAATAACCTGCCTTTGGGCAGTTATTTAAACAGAATGGTTCAATAATGATGACTAAACCAAAAATAAAACAACGGAAGCACTGAGGTTTTAAGACAGAAAACGGAAGGCAGAAGTTTTGTGTCTGGTCGTACTGAAGGCCGACAGAAGGATGTGCTTTATTGAAGTGACAGTCACACACTAGCTGTCACACTGGTCAACATAAATGACAACTTACAGGTGATCAGGTGTGCACAGTGGTTTGCTAACGGTCGGACGTAACAAATTCCATTTTACTTATGATTGATTCTTTGGAGGACGTCTAGAGGCAAGAAATAAAATTGCTCGTACAGTTGAGTATTCCGAATAATGTCCCGAAAAGTGATGACGGAAGTGATCAAGTACGGTCGATAGTTCATTTCTAATCCCGTGATAATGAAGTGAGTAAGCTACACGTACAGTTATGGACAATTTTCGAAGCACGAAAAAAGCATCTGATCGAATAACTAGCTATATTATGTTTCGTGTTTACCATTATCATCTACGATCACGAATCAGGGTCGATCATACTGAAGCGTTTGACTTCGGCTGCTTGAAACAGACATTTTCGCTCTCAGAACGAACCTCGATCATTCTATACTATAAATTATGTAACATTCTATCAATATTCGCCACAATCAAAATGAATTTTTCCCCCATTATAACTCCATTATCTCCGCAGGCTCCATTATCTCCACAGGCTCCATTATCTCCACAGGCTCCAAAGAACGAACATATGAAAGAATGTTGGATTCGCCAATGCTCTAGAATATTTTTTTTTATAAAAATAAAAATTTCAGCCTTGTCTCTAAATTGAATTATCGGTAAAAGACTCGAGAAGGCCCCCCCTAGAATTATTTGTGTGCAGCACTGTAATCTGTCAATTTTGTCGCACAGTGTTTTTTCATGCGGTCAAAATTTATTAAATAAATCCAATATCTATTATTGCTTAAAATACTTTCCAGACACGGAGCGGTCGCCCCAGAACGCCCATATAAGTTACCGGGCAACATTGCCAAAGTCCAAACATGTGTCACAGCCTATCGATCGACGATGAGTAATTGCCCCAGAACGCCCATACGAGTTATAAGGGAAAGTTGTTCGACATCAAAGGGGCGGTTTATTGGCCGAATAGTTCATCCGTTGCTAAACTGAAGAGATGAGATGATCCTTCGCCATCAAAATAAGAGATTATGATGAGGGAAGAGTTATTTAAATTCCAAATTTAGCCTTTTTTTCCTTCAATTCATTCATCTTTTTTTGTCCTCTCAGAAGATCATCCGCACCCATAGTGATGTCTTTGCGACATGTGCTGCGAGTTGCATACTGTTAGGCGTTTTTCCTATAGGGACCAACCATTTTCGTCAGGGGGGGGCTTTCTCGAGTCTTTTACCGAATTATCGAATGCCATCAAAAGCAAGGATTCGGCGCAAATCTGCAACTCAAAATGTGCGCAAATTTCTCAAAATTTCTTCTCGTACAAACATAACCGCCAAAGATTTCATTTCTTTAATAAACCTACCATGATTCAAAATCAACCAGTAGAATGAGTGCCGTTCAAAAAGACGTGAGTGACTGATGAATGCCCGCTGAGTGATCGAATTTGTGCTGCGCGTCTGGCAAGCTTTTGTCCCTCCATATCGAGGCATTGCTGCTAGCATTCTGCTCTGTTTATCGTTAGCTCTGTTATAACTATAAATAAGTCACACTGTTGCCAAGCTGGTGCTGGTTCCTCAGTTCTTCAGTCCTTGACATACGCCCTATTGCAAATAGTTGCAGGCTCATCAGTTATGTTTGGAATTTATTCAGTAATTGTGTTAAATTCATGTATAAAAAAAAAGTTCTTAAAAAAAACGTCTCATTCAAATGCTCGTATGTGAAATGAAACCTTTCATTCTCACCACTATCATGAACGTCAATTGGCGCTGATATCTTATCTAGATGCTTATCTCGTCCCTGGAAATAAGCAAAATGTCAAACTAGTTCGTGCATGTCTCACACCATATCGAACAGTATTGAAGTTGGTCACAGCCACGAAAGGCTAACGAAAGTGAATCGTTTGCTTGAGGTTAAGTTTTAAGGTTGAGAAATTTAATAGTTGAAAAAAGTGTGCAATGGGTAACTTCAGCTCGAAAAACAAGCAACCTAAGAGTGAAAGAAAGAAATCCATCACAACGGAACGGGTCCTAACATCTGACGGCCATACCACGAAAACTTCATCCGTGACGATGACGAAAGCAGTAAAAATGTCACAAACAGTAACCAGCACAAGAACTTCAGTGAATTCTATTGCATCGCAAACTATTCGAGCTGGTGGGACAACAACAGCCACAAGTACAACAGCGAGTTGGCCTGCCCTACCGTACTCACCGGTATACAATAGACCTTCGATTGCCTTATCGTCGGATGCATCGGTGGTGAGAAGCCCCACCAACACACGGTATGTAAAATCATCTTTCTAAGAACGATTACTCACCGGCTCGCTAACAAAACGTTGATAATCTATTTTTATATGTATTTAATCAGCCCACCAAGCAACGAGTTAAGCAGACTACAAATTTCGAACATACCGTACGTAAGACGATTATTGACCGCAAAACGGCGGTGACGCTCGAGATAAACAACATTCTATGCTTTCAACATAAATCGTCTAGGTTTATACATCCTAACAAAATCACAGTGAAGATGTGCATGTGCGCGATTAAATTTAGCCACCAAAGACGAACAATATGTTGATGGCACAGTGGCCTGCTCAAATGTTGCTTATTTCAGAACCCACACTGTACACTGTTTGTTGACATGTGTTTTCTATTCTATTCGCCGCTGTTTTAGCTACCGGACACAGGACACTGAGTACGATCTGACCAAAAAAGCGTACGTGCTCGTTTTTCACAATAAAAAATTTCAGAACAGCGAGTATGATCGACAGGGCAGTTCTAAGGATATGAAGAAAATCAAAGAAATACTCAACAATTATCGGTGCGATGGACTCGACATCAAGGAAGACTGTACTGTAAAGGAAGTACAGAAAAAGATGGTTGACAGTGAGTAACAGTAGTGGATGTAGCAATAACAATACAGAATGCTGTTCATATAACCGTTTTCTGCTTTATTGTTTCAGTTTCTGCCAAAGATTTTAGCAAATACAGTTGCCTGATGGTTTTTATTATGAGTCATGGAAGAGTAAACGACACCATCATGGGATCTGATGGGGCTCTGTACTGTTTCCACCAGGACATTGTGGAGCAGTGCACATCGAACCCAACGCTGAAGGGTAAACCGAAGATATTTGCGGTGCAAGCGTGCCGAGGCGATGCTGCGATGGAAACGGATGCAAAACGATTCACAATCAGCGATAAGACTGACATAGTTGTCTTTCAAAGCTCGTACCATGGTGAGCCGATGGTTCGGTCCGTTTACGCACGGCAGAAAGTGTACTGATTTTTGAAACCTCTTCTTTTACAGGCACTGTATCGTACCGTCACATAGAGGATGGCAGCACTTTTATGCAGGCTTTTCTGCGGCTGCTGCACGCCAACAATCAGCAAAGCATCATTCACGTTAATACACTGCTCAACAGGGAGTTTCAAGAGAAGAAGTAAGTTACGGGCGGACATGTGTTGCTCTGGCAAAGGATGTGTTAAAATCTTTCTCATTGCAGGCTTGGGCAAGCGCCGACACTGACCACCACGCTAAAGAAGGAGTTGATATTTGGAAGATTGCTTAAGGCACGGTAGGCTCCATCAATGCTCAACAAGGGAGACGACAATAATAGAACTTAGTAAGTAACGTACTGCCGCGAACAAAGAGAGGAGAGTCGATACGCGATAGCGTAATACAAATAACTGCTTTGTTACGTTATGTGCGTTGAGGTTCGTGTCTCGCGCAAGCGTCGTTTGACCTCACCTCGTTATCAACCGTTTGCTTTATCAAACATCAATGAGATTATCGGTCACCAAAGGTAGAATTGCAAACGATCGATGGAAACAGGAATTATGTGCGTTGGGGTTCGTGTCTCGCGCAAGCGTCGTTTGACCTCACCTCGTTATCAACCGTTTGCTTTATCAAACATCAATGAGATTATCGGTCACCAAAGGTAGAATTGCAAACGATCGATGGAAACAGGAATGCGTTGCTTTTGAACCAACGTAATCTGAAGGCAATGAAACGAGTCCATGAACTTTTACCACAAGAATAATGTTCGGTTTTAGGTTCCGAGAATGATAAAACGGGGGAAAATGGTTTGACGTGAGGTAGAGCAAGAGATAGGGAGAAAGAATAACCGAGAGAGATATTAGATAGATAAGGAGATTGAGTACAAAATTCGAAGAAATTGAGACGCGAGACTGGCATTCCAGTACAAGATATACGGATAATAAAAACTGCTTTGTTACGTTATGTGCGTTGGGGTTCGTGTCTCGCGCAAGCGTCGTTTGACCTCACCTCGTTATCAACCGTTTGCTTTATCAAACATCAATGAGATTATCGGTCACCAAAGGTAGAATTGCAAACGATCGATGGAAACAGGAATACGTTGCTTTTGAACCAACGTAATCAGAAGGCAATGAAACGAGTCCATGAACTTTTACCACAAGAATAATGTTCGGTTTTAGGTTCCGAGAAAAAAGGTTAGACGCGAGGAAGAGCGAGAGATAGGGAGAAAGAATAACCGAGAGAGATATTAGATAGATAAGGAGATTGAGTACAAAATTCGAAGAAATTGAGACGCGAGACTGGCATTCCAGTACAAGATATACTGATAATAAAACGCGACAGTACGCGATAATGCAAAGCAAGTATAAAGTGTTAGTCAGTTAAGATATTACTATTAGTGTAGTGAGGACTGGTCAGTATAATGACGAAAATAAAAACTAAACGAATTTGGTAGCATCGCAACAGTCGTCTCGAGTGCATCACAATCTTACCACAATCAATCGTATGAGCTATGAGTTCACCTTGTGTTAACGTCCACCCAAGCAATCGGTTGTTTTCAACTCCTCCTCCTTACATTTGGTGTCAGCAGTGGGATGGTGATCTCCAAAACATACTGTGCGCGCGCATGTTTAGCTTTGTGCTCCGAGTTTTGCGCTGCGAGAGCCGAAAAATTCGCGAATGAGTGTTGCCTGAGTCGAACATGCGCGTAGTGAGCGCTGCAAAACATCTGTTTTGAACTGCAAAAAGCGTGGTGGGAGCGTGTTGTGAAAGCACTTAGCGTGTGCTAAGGACGCTAGATGATCTCGAGACCTCGATGAGGGCGGTATAAGACTCGAGAACTACCTAGCATATTTGGTGTGGTGTGGTGTTCAAATCAAATTGCAAAGTGTGCTTTCCGGGTGATCAAAACTAGGTCAATATTTGCATTCGGCATTATTCATCCCATGGCCTACCGAGAATGCGTAAACGGCACCCTGTCGTTAAACGAAGCGCTCATACTAAGGTAGAGAGAGACTTGATGTATTTTTCAATTTTTACCAACCAACTTTTGACCAAACCTAAAACATACTGTTACGAAACGGTTCAAGTTGCAACTGTTGCTGGGCACCTTAAGCTGATTTGTTCGTTTAGTTCGTACGACTTGACGCACGAAGCAACCGAGCACACATGCGCAAGAAAGTAGAAAATAGAACGATGACGCCAAAACCATTCGGCCCGCGACTATACAGAATACGACCATTACAGATCATTAGTTAACGTGAAGCGGCGTGTGAAGCTGGAATATAAGCGTTTAAAGATTCTCTTTAGCGTTCATCTACTAAGAAGGGCAAGCTGCAGGACGCAACAAATATGTACCGTGTCAGCTCTGCGACAATTAAGAGGCTTGTGCATCATTTCTTTCTGTTTCTTACGTGTTAGTAAAACTGCACCGGGACCGAGCCATGCCCGTGTGGAATGTTATCCGATCCGTCGCGCCGCGTGGTCATTAAAACGCTGTTCGGTGTGTTGTGCTGAGTGTGTGATGTGTTCTGTGTGCTGTGCTGTGAACGACGGTAATTCGACATTATATGTGTTTTGCATACTGTTAGGCGTGTATGTCTCATCCTTACACACACTTCAGATAGTCGTTCTCGAAGGCAACTCGCAGTGCGAACGAATGTAAACAAATATTTTGTGTAACTTCGCGAGTAATTCGTCTGAAATAAGTGATATTTACTTCAATTACGTGTTTTTCAACATTTTACAGTATCGAAGTATGGAGAAAACCAAGTGAAAACCGCAGAATGCATCAAAGGTGCAAAACGAATGAAATTTAGTGCGTCCAAACGAAACGATACAAATATGATAGCATTTTGTTCGCAAAATCGTAGTAGCGCTTGGATTTGCGCTTCGTCTGGAGCAGGCTTTTTTGTTTAAAATAAGGTACGTAACATCATCCGTTTTTTTTTTACTAATAAGACTTAATAAGATCGAAAACAAACGCATGCAAGTAAGAAAAACCAAGAGTTCTTTTTTATTACATTCTTTGGACGGTTTGACATTAAGCGTATTTTGTTACAACATTTGTTAACTGAAGTTTAAAACTTCAAAGTAATATATAAACTGCTAAAAATACAACATGCGATACAAATATGATACATATTTACAAAATCTTCAAAACAAGAAAATAAAATTTAGATGCTGGCGTAAAACTTGTTCAAAAATATGATTTGCAGATGTAAAACTAAACCAAGGGTTCATTATTTGCTTCTTGACTTTCTTGCAATAAATAGGATTTTTTTAAAAGATCGAATGCAACCGAACAAACATGCATAAACCACGGTTACAGTTGTTCAGGAGCGTGTTTCCTTGTGTTAACCATTGCGACGAACTCGCCACTGCCATCGTCACCATTATCGAACATGGCTCATTTTAGCAACTTCCCAACGATAAACGTTTTCGATAACGTAGAAATCAAGGTCGGTGTTTGCATGGTGCTGCAAAGAGATTTTGAATAGTTATAAACAACTGCTATTTATACCCCGTATTCATTTGCGCATCACTTTCTCTCGTAGAACTCTCCGGCCAGCAGTGTATTCACGTGGATGATACTTTGCTGATTGGTTGCGTGCAGCAGCCGTAGAAACGTTTGCATAAAGGTGTCGCCTTGGCTTGGGTCACTATCGGATGAAATATCTGTAAAGACGAGTAGAAGCTACTGTCACAGTTGCCACAGTTCGATCGTATGTGGGTGCTTACCACAAATCTCATTATGGTACGAGCTCTTAAATACAGCTACGTCACAGTCATCGATCAAGGGTGATTTTCTTGCCACGGTTGCCGTCGTCGCGTTGGTTCGGCACGCTTGCACGACAATTATCTTCGGTTTACCCTTCAGCGTTGGGTTCGATGTGCACTGCTTCACAATATCGTCGCCCAAAGAGTACAGGCTGCCATCAGATCCCACAATGGTATCGTTCATGCCTCCGTGACTCATGATAAAAACCATCAGGCAACTATGATCGGTGAAATTTTGAGTGGCAACTGTGAAGCATAACATCAACATGCAACATCAGATAAACGGACTGTTATCGTTAGTCCAACTTTGCGCCACTCACTTGATTCCATCTTTTCCCGCACACCGTTTGCTGTGTAGTTCTGATTGATATCGTGTACATCGCACCTATATATTTTGGCTATTTCGCGTATTCGATACAAATCTTTATAGCTGGAGGATCGATTGTACTGGCTGTCCGAAAATGTGTCATGGTGAAACACGAGCGCATACCCCTTTTTACTCAGATCGTATTCAGTACAAGTCGCGTCACTGTACAAGAAAACAGTGTGTAAGTACTGTGTGTATACATGTGTGTAAGTACGTTGGTTCAATGCGACATTCCAACACTTGTTACCCATACATGGCATCAGCTTTTTGGTAGCATTCCGTTGCCGGTTTAAGGTTCCATAAATTATAAAACCATAGACATCGTAATTTTTCAAATAATAGGTCGAATGTTGCAGTCATGCTATTGCTGGTGTGTCTCTGCATCATGATGCTGGTGAGTTTGGTTTTCGTACTCAGCAAAGTAATGAAACTAGTGTATCACCGAAGATTCAATATTTCAGTTTTGTTTTCACTTATCTACAAGAAACACCTCATATAAAAGTTAAACGTAATTATTTTCGTTAATCAGCTTTGCTTCGAAATACATGTATTATTTTGAACATAACGTTATACAACTCAAAAAAAATATGTTATCTTGCATTTGTTAACTGCTATTTTACGATTTTGAATTGGAAAAAAGATTAGTTTTAAGTACAAATAAGTAAGTAATGGTTAATAATGGTTCGAAATGGATTACCCGAAAACATTCCATTTTCATACCACAACAGCAACAGTTTTTCGAACGTCTTTACTAGAACGTTTTCTTGCGTGCAAAATACATACAATTCGTTTTTACTACCGAAAGCAAAAGCTACAAAAATATTTAAACTTCACGATGATACTGAACGAGTTTCCATAAATCTATTGCACAAAACTAGACGATCCTCAATCACTTAATCCTTTCATAAAGTGTAACACGCACAAACCAATATCAATATGGTAGAACAACCAGAACTGCGCGCACTGTTACTTACCATCAACTGAGCGTAAGGGCGAATTCATTGTCACCTAGCAGCAAAAAACCACAAAGCGCGTCTGCGCAGGGGGTTTCACCAATACCGGTGTATCACCATGATTTTATCGAACAGGTGATCAAAAGAACGCAAATGCGCTTGAGTTGAGTTCAAAAAAGAATGAACAATTAATTCTGCTTCACACGCTTTATATGTTTTTATATGTTTTATATGTAAGAAATATAATTTTTCTTGGTTCTCAATTCTTGATTTGAGGCCCTGTATTGAGGCCTATTGTCCTGTTTATCTCTGCCATTGTTCTTTGTGATTGCTCTTGTTCGCAGCAATAAGTGCGGATGTACCGAAGATTGTCGTCGTCTGCTATCCGGTATTTATCGCTGCGATTCCCCACGAGATGAATCTGTTATTGATCATACTGTTTACCAATAACGCACAATCTCATACTTTCATCAACCGATGAGTGGATGGGCACTCATCGACAAGAAGCTTATGGACCGAGGCAAAGCTATAGAAGATATGGGTATCGTTTCTCAATAGATCATTGGATCGCTCATGGATTTAAAAAAAGAATATAGAATTATCTTCTATGCAGACTCGCTTTAACACGCACCCCCTACAAAACTCCCTAAGAACACGCATGTTGAACCGAACGAGAAGAGAAAAGAGTTCACTGCATCACGACACAACTATTGGAGGACCAACGAGTGTGGGAACACCAAGAACCATGTGCGCGTTACGAAACAGGAAGAAAGCTTTTATTTTGTTGTCAGGGAATGGCAGGACACAAAAACAACTTCAAACCTAATGTGACAAGGATAGAAATCATTCGTTCTAGAGTTGAAAACTATCAGAGACGATTCCGAAACGAAAAACAAAATTTCACCTGAGGAAACTTCTTCACTCCAAATATCTGTCGCGTCGGATGAAGCTGCGACTGTATGGAACCTTTTAACGTCTCAGTACTCACATACACCGTTGAGGCATGAACTCTGTCCAAAATTGATGGCACCTACTTAGTCGCGTTCGAGAGGAAGATGCTCAGCATCCAACGATCAGTTTCGTAACTCACCAGGCAAAGGTGGGCTTGTCATGTCATGAGAATCCACATGGACAGAGGTGGCAGGGTACGCTCAACATTGAGATGGAGTAATGGCGTTGATGCGTCCGCCAGAAACGTCCGGAATATTGCATTGGCCGACGACGGCGCTATTCCGTGTCCGAACGGCTGTAGCTTCTGACAAGTAATAGTGCTGGCTGTTAAAATCTAGTATTGTATGCAGAGCAAACCCACTGTTTACCAACCGATCCGATTACAAAATAAGAAGGAGAATAACATAATAGATCAAAATAATAAATTAGCCCACGATTTACGTGTGCAGGATACCGATAGCAACATGCTATATGCAAAGCCAAAAGCTAACCGATGCTCCGATATCACCTGACAAACCACTGCACAAAGACTGATGCCACATACTGGCCCGTAAGTTACACCCGAGACGTATCCATCCAATCGAAGCAAATATCTACTGCTAACTTCAGAAACGCTTTGATGGTCGCCCATCACACCGAAACAGTTGAATGAGATTTTCTTAAATAAACCGTAAATAAACGAGCCCGCCCTGTATGTTCCCGTCTGCAGCGTTGGTCAATCAATCGATCCATTCTCGGTCTCGGTGCATCTAACAGCCGAACAGAAAGGCACTGACAGACACTGACTAGAGAGAGAGAGAGAGATCCATTTTGTATCAAACGGCCATAGCAAGGGTTAGCAGCAAACTATTTCAAATATATATAAATTAACAAACATACTTCATCAGGCTGGCTGTCTGCAATTGGTTCGCTTGTGTGTACAGTTGCATTTCTTCAAAAAAAAAAACCAAACCAAAGCCACAGGATTTTTTAATAAAAATGCCTCCACTATGACAACTCGTTCAATTTTACTCCGTGCTTACGTTATTGCTTCCGGACCAGTTTTACCGACGTGTGTGGGAGGACGGATGTTTTAGGCAGAAATGAATTACGGTGCATCGGTACCGTTCCCGATACCGTATCCCGAAAGGATGGGCATTTGATACTCAATGTGGTTGAAGTTACTCCTTACCTTGGGTGCCATACCCTGGAACTTGTGCCACAAAAGCACAAGTATGTGATACACTCGTACCTACCTGCCGGAGGATATCACCAGGACTCGGTCCTCGGTCGGTATGCACCGGTATGGATGTTTATTTTTCTCTGTTCGATTGTGGCTTTGTTTATTTGTAAGGCAGGTGTACCTCGCAAATGTTTAAAGGGAGGAAAAGAACCAGCGATCCAGGATGTCTAGATTCCAGGATGCTAACTGCAACTGCAACTCTCACCATCCTCCCCACACCGGGCACCATTTTTATTGATATTGGATATTCTCCGACAAACGAGAATTGAGGAGGCTCGCTCTTGCGTCTGTTGCTTTATACCCCGGTGGAAAAACCCCACGCTTGTCCGGGAGAAAATTGAAATAGTTTGTCTTTCGGTTCTCAATTTTTCACGAATTCTTCGTTTTTTGCAAACAAAAACCCGGAACGCAAAAGGGATTGAACGAAGAAAGTGGCCTAGGTTTTAGCTCTGGAAGAAATTGTCAGCACAGGAACAACAACTGTAAACAAAAAAAAACTACAACTGACACACACACACACACACACACACCACGACCGGAAATGAAAAATTCCAAAGCGGATTGCTCATTTCGATGCTCGATGTCGGGTTTGGATTCGCTGCTGCTCCTGGTCTTGGGGAGAGTTTTTTGCCCACAAAAATCCAAGCACCGAAACGACACGAAAGACACTACTTCACCAGGGAGAGGGGTTTCGAGATTTTTCATTTGTATTCAATTAAACTCAACAACTACTACTGCTGCTGTTGTGCGAGCTGTGTCCGCTTTTTTTTTTTTTTAATACTTTTCGTTGTTAAATGGGAAGCACAAAGAAGCAAACCCGGTTTGCTGGATCCGGTGCACGGCTGACATCTCGCAAAAGGCAACCGAAACCCGCTGCAACTTGTCATTAGTTCACCCGAACTGCACCGACGAACATTTATGCTAATGCGCTTGAATATCAAAGACGAGCGGTATTATAATGCTGGCCCCCGCTCTACAGTGTGGTGAACCGGGCGAAACATCATGTACCCGGGGAGTTCATTATGCAAATGTAAGATGCATGTTTCGGTTGAACGTGGTACCTGGTTGTTGGAGGTTTTTTTTCCCCCACTACTTTTGCGTGTGAGTTTTCCAAAATTGAAGCACCTTTTGGTGCTTGTAAATAAGTTGAAACTTTATATTGATACTCCAGAATGACGGGGTACATGTTGCTGCGTTTCTTTAGACTCTGGTCCTTCATTTATCCTGTATGAACTCGCTTTGCTCTTAATGCTTGGTTTTTTTTTCTTAGTCCAAACATTAATCTTCTGCGTCCTCGGAGGAAAACTCTTCTTAATGTCACGACGCACTTTATCATGCAAACCAGAACCGACTAAAACTATGCTCCATGGAGCATACATTTAAATGCGCCCGTGACTCTTAATCGAGCGCAACGATTCGTTTCGGTGAAAGTCATTATCGCAATAATGTACGCAAGCACAGCACAGTTAGGGAAAACCAACGACAAAGGGATTTTATTCTTATGATTTATATGATGCCGTTACCGACGCCCGACGCGATTATCCGGTGGTAAGTGGAAAAGTTTTCTTTTTTTCCGGTGTAATTCCCATTATGGCATGTTAGACGATAGGAACTTTGAGCAAGAAATTGGATCGGAATCGTATAATATTCAAGTATAATTGTCCTTTTTACTAGGAATCCTTAAAATAGTGAGGAAGTTATGGTAGGAACAATTGCTGTAAAAATTATTAGTTCTAATTCCACCGATTGGGGCGGCCCGGTGGTGTATTCGATAGCGGCGCCGGTCTTCACACGGCAGGACCGGGGTTCGAATCCCGGCGGACCGCCTCCCCGTACGCAGGACTGACTATCCAGCTACGGGTACAACTTAGTCACAGAAAGCTAGCAATAGCTGGCAGGCCAAGACCTCACGAGGTTGTAGTGCCAAGGAAGAAGAAGAAGAAGAAGAATTCCACCGATTGACAGTGAACCGATTGGCATGCATTTATTGAACGGTTGTGATGTAGGTACGAAAGCAGGTGGGCATCATGAGAAGCGCAAAGCCTGCCCACGATCACGGACGCTTAAGCAATAACACACGCGTTCACCGATACATTAACATCACGTGTACATTAACAATCACCAATACCTAAACATCTTTTTTCACACGTTTAACACCTTTATCTTGATCTCTAATCGCCTTGATCAAGCATTTCGTTGCATCAGAATAAGTTTAATTTTGTTCAGAGCAGAGTATCTTTGCCTTGCCCTTGGGAAACTGTGCAAGGTAGCTAAAAACAGCTCTAGCTTGAGGCACCAGTCGGTAATATTTTCATTTACCCAGATTAATTCGCCGTGCTCGTGATAAGCTTCTTTACGTCAGATACGAAACGAAAATCAAACAATACCACGGGTGAGAAGAAAATGCTTAAGAAAATAAATGTGAAGCGTATATGGCTTGTAGCTTTAAATAGCATTGGTGCGCTAGAATGAGCTCAATGCAATAAATTACTAGGAGTGTTTTAGAAATCTTTTTGTGAGAGCAAATCACCTCCTAAAACAGTTTGCAGTATTCGTCGATCAAATTCAACATCAATGTTATCGAATTTAGAAATGTTCCACGATTTCTACCCTTTACAACCCGAAATCAGGTATGTCTCTCGATCGATTTCAAGCTGTTTTATATCTCAGGAATTTGATGCCCGATACTCAGAAAAACAAAAGAAACTGGAAAAAAGCCGTTCATTAACATCAGCAACTTATTAATCTGTTTGTGAGGCATCTTTGCACAGAGGAAATAACCTATATTTATAGCAACGATTTACAGAACTACTTATATGCGTCACTTAAGCCAGCTAACAACAACAACCGTTACAGAGAGAGAGATTGTATCTCACAGTAATTGCGATCTGTCTGTCTGTGGCGCAGAAAATAGCATCACATGCACGGTAAGCAACGGTGGCGCCAAGTATTTAACAACAACGAACGTACAAACGTGTGTAAGTAGAAGCGTCTGTAGAAGCGGTTTGTCGGTGTTGATCCCACGATATGGTCGGAGTTCTAGTCTAAGGGAATCTATGCTGACGATTTGGTCAGAGTAAAATTTATATATAAGATACACAAGATTTTTTTAAATATAAAGTTGGTATTCGATCAAGACAAGTCTCGTCTACTGTATCCAAGTCGGAACGCAGTGCTCCTGTCTTGGGTGACTTGCCCTGGTAAGGGTTAATAGGAGAATAATAGCTTAAAATAAAACACGATGCGTAAAGCGCATGCGATGCGAAGAACAAAAAGGGTTGGAAGGCACAAATATTTTGACCGTTCGAGCGAAAAGCGGGTTCAATAAATACACAAACGTTTAACAGTACTTAATTAAAATATTGATGGATAATATTAACGTCAAGAGGAAACGGAGGCCTAAACACTACATGATACAAAATGCACTTTTCGATGAGTTTTCTAACCTTAAATGTTGCACCAAATGTTTTCAATTTAAAGTTGATTGCACTGGTCAAACATTTTAACGTAACGAACAAATGTTTCCCTCATAAAATCTCATTACACGCTCTTTCCTGGCGATAGTACAGATAGTATAGGTACAGTAGCTAGATTTAATTTCATCGATATGTCAACTAACTGCTAGCCACCACTGTCCACCCACACACTATACGAACCGTTCCGTACCGTAGTTACAAGCGGACGTCATGCGCTGAACTTCAAACAGTTCCTACAGCACACGGGCCGAGCTAATTCGTTTACACTCAAATGAACTGAACAAATAAAAGCGCGACCGTAGACACTAGCAGCAGCACCAGCAGGATGATCCTACTACTACAACAACCGCTAAGCCCTCTTGTACTCTGTTGCCTTGTCAACACAATTCCAGACAAAACGAACGACCATCAACTCCATCAGCATGTGATAGTTTGTGTGCCTGTCTATCAATGTGTGTCCTTCTCGCTCTCGGTTCAATCGGTAAACGTTGAGCAAGCGTTCCCCTTCATGAAAAAGCAACCTCTGCTCCTAATGTTCTGTTTAATCTGAATGTCTGTAGAAGACCAGAACAAGAGCACAAAAAATCTCAGTTCTCTTTTATCGGTACCGAGAATAAATGTTCTACCGAACGAAACAGACAGAACGGACATAAAGGATGACTCGCATCGTTACTACCAACCTTACTGGAACCAGCAATATGGAGAGCGAAAAAAAAGACGAGTGTAAACTTTTCTCCAGATTAACGAAAAACAAACACTATTAGGCAAGCCGTTAATGTTCCCAAACCGGATAGATTTCACCCTGTTGGGAAGGTGACACCTGCAGGACGGTGCTAAATTTGACCGTGGGAATCGTGGGCAATCTAAAGCATATGAAATGTTCCGCTCCAGTCAAATACCGGAGTTGGGCCAGAAGTTTCAAAAAAGTCATATCTTTGGCCGAAACATACACTGGTGTCACCAAAAACAGAATCGTGGTAGGATGAAATGTACCATAACTGGGGGGAGTGGGAGATAAAAAGAACTGAAAGAGAAAGCGAGAGAGAGAGAGAGAGAGAGAGAGAGAGAGAGAGAGAGAGAAACTTAAAAAGGAAATAAAATGATCGCTCAGTCTCTCTCATACCTCAACATTCAACGATGGCGTTCGCACGATGGTTTGGGTTCACACATACGGCATATAGGAAAGCCGGTAAAGGCTTTTCCTTCCTTTTTTTTTCGTGTTGAGAATGGTACCAGAAGATAGGGCCTACATAATTTAAAAAAATCCTTAAACGATTCCACGACATTTCGCTGCGCCATATCCACCGGTTTGCCGTTTTGGACATGGTTATGGACCCGAACAACGGAACCGTTTAGCCCCAGCCCATGTGTGGCTTGGTGCGTGTTGGCAGACAGGGAAAAGCATCTCCCTTTTTGCGGGACGTTGCGGGATGGGATCTCCGGACCAAGGCGAAAGCCATTCGTGCACAAGTTGGAAAGAACGACCGAACGACTTTTCCCTTACCATATGTTGTTTGTGTAGCGTGTGCGCGGGTTCGTTCAGTAATGCGACAGTAGCACGGGTAACGCTGGAAAATGAAGACCCGACAAGGACGACCGACAACTTCCGCGGCCTCCGGTGTGCGAGTGTGTGTATTGTGAGGGTGAAAAGCATTAAATAGCTGATGATGGTAATTTAAAGCCAGCGCATCGACGATTCCATTTATATCGGGAAAGGTTTCCAGCATGAAGACAGGAAGAAAGCGCATCTCTCTACACACGGCGATCGGAATTGCGGAACGAGATGCTCCCGGGAGACTGGGGGATGAGACTTACCCTGTAGAGGTGGTTGGGAAATTCGCTGGAGAAAGGGTGGCTCTAAATTGTTCATTTATATTTATGAGATCGCACAGGACGCGGGCGCGATACGGATACACACACACACACACACACACACACACACACACACCCGTACAACATGGATACTGGAAGCTGGGACGATGAATCGGCAGTCTCCGTAACCGATTACCAAACACTAGTTTCCGATCGGCCATTGCTTTTCGCCGTCGATGGTACTATTATTTTAGTGTTCTTCTGATGAAACGAGCTTCGGGAGAGCTCGATTCGACGTTTTCGAGGAGAGTTTACGGTGGGATGATTAAAGAAAACGCATTTTTATCAATTATATCCGGAGCATTCGAACACAAACAGTCCGTATCGATGATCATAATGATGCTTTTCCCCCACAACGCCATCGGTCACGTGCGTGTTGAAACTTCGCTAGAATGTTTTATGCCTTTTTTCCAACTCTGGCAACAATACAGCATACGGGAGATTGTTTTGCACAAACATGTTTGTGCTTCAACGGCAGCAATATCGATTCCCCGGTATCATATGAATCCAATTTCAACCGGGGAAATCATACATTTGTATTGATTATAACGAGTTTGGACACAATCTGTGTAGCGTATGGCTTGAAATTTTAATAGCATGTTGCTTAAGTGATGCTGAATTCATTTAACTTTTTCCCCGCTAATCTTGGTTTAAAAACGGCAGGCGTCGTTTAATAAATCCACATAATTTTGTTCCACGTGCGGTCCCCGATGGAGGCGCCCAGTGTTTCATGAATATTTTATCCTAATTACACGCGCTCACCAACACCGCCATTGTTAACACATCGGTCAGGTCATCGTGTAGCGCCGATCGATTCTGGATTGTCTTGTTTTAAACCTTACGGCTTTGGATAGGTTTCATCCAAAAATTTCATTTCATCATCATCCTCCGCATTAACTGCTCGAGAACTATGACCTTCTTCAATTAAGTTAGTAGGCTAGAAAGACGCGCCTGGATTTGGAAATTTAAATTACGCAAAAAAGGTGAGGTATTATGTTGAGTTCCTCTGCGCTCTACGGGCAAAGCTCTGTACAAATCAAGCGACAAGATATAACTTTTTTTTCTTCTCCAGGATACCTCAACGATCCCAAAGTTAGTTGCTAAATGTGATTGCCGGTTTGCTATTGATTGTGCTGAAGTCAAATTCTCAATTTACCCCTTTTCACCAGGCCTCCGGGAAAACTCCTTGACTGAATAGCACAAACACAAACTAAAAATTCAGCATCC
>KZ061640.1:244643-263798 GCA_002091835.1 Anopheles maculatus
GGGGGGGGCATCATGAGAAGCGCAAAGCCTGCCCACGATCACGGACGCTTAAGCAATAACACACGCGTTCACCGATACATTAACATCACGTGTACATTAACAATCACCAATACCTAAACATCTTTTTTCACACGTTTAACACCTTTATCTTGATCTCTAATCGCCTTGATCAAGCATTTCGTTGCATCAGAATAAGTTTAATTTTGTTCAGAGCAGAGTATCTTTGCCTTGCCCTTGGGAAACTGTGCAAGGTAGCTAAAAACAGCTCTAGCTTGAGGCACCAGTCGGTAATATTTTCATTTACCCAGATTAATTCGCCGTGCTCGTGATAAGCTTCTTTACGTCAGATACGAAACGAAAATCAAACAATACCACGGGTGAGAAGAAAATGCTTAAGAAAATAAATGTGAAGCGTATATGGCTTGTAGCTTTAAATAGCATTGGTGCGCTAGAATGAGCTCAATGCAATAAATTACTAGGAGTGTTTTAGAAATCTTTTTGTGAGAGCAAATCACCTCCTAAAACAGTTTGCAGTATTCGTCGATCAAATTCAACATCAATGTTATCGAATTTAGAAATGTTCCACGATTTCTACCCTTTACAACCCGAAATCAGGTATGTCTCTCGATCGATTTCAAGCTGTTTTATATCTCAGGAATTTGATGCCCGATACTCAGAAAAACAAAAGAAACTGGAAAAAAGCCGTTCATTAACATCAGCAACTTATTAATCTGTTTGTGAGGCATCTTTGCACAGAGGAAATAACCTATATTTATAGCAACGATTTACAGAACTACTTATATGCGTCACTTAAGCCAGCTAACAACAACAACCGTTACAGAGAGAGAGATTGTATCTCACAGTAATTGCGATCTGTCTGTCTGTGGCGCAGAAAATAGCATCACATGCACGGTAAGCAACGGTGGCGCCAAGTATTTAACAACAACGAACGTACAAACGTGTGTAAGTAGAAGCGTCTGTAGAAGCGGTTTGTCGGTGTTGATCCCACGATATGGTCGGAGTTCTAGTCTAAGGGAATCTATGCTGACGATTTGGTCAGAGTAAAATTTATATATAAGATACACAAGATTTTTTTAAATATAAAGTTGGTATTCGATCAAGACAAGTCTCGTCTACTGTATCCAAGTCGGAACGCAGTGCTCCTGTCTTGGGTGACTTGCCCTGGTAAGGGTTAATAGGAGAATAATAGCTTAAAATAAAACACGATGCGTAAAGCGCATGCGATGCGAAGAACAAAAAGGGTTGGAAGGCACAAATATTTTGACCGTTCGAGCGAAAAGCGGGTTCAATAAATACACAAACGTTTAACAGTACTTAATTAAAATATTGATGGATAATATTAACGTCAAGAGGAAACGGAGGCCTAAACACTACATGATACAAAATGCACTTTTCGATGAGTTTTCTAACCTTAAATGTTGCACCAAATGTTTTCAATTTAAAGTTGATTGCACTGGTCAAACATTTTAACGTAACGAACAAATGTTTCCCTCATAAAATCTCATTACACGCTCTTTCCTGGCGATAGTACAGATAGTATAGGTACAGTAGCTAGATTTAATTTCATCGATATGTCAACTAACTGCTAGCCACCACTGTCCACCCACACACTATACGAACCGTTCCGTACCGTAGTTACAAGCGGACGTCATGCGCTGAACTTCAAACAGTTCCTACAGCACACGGGCCGAGCTAATTCGTTTACACTCAAATGAACTGAACAAATAAAAGCGCGACCGTAGACACTAGCAGCAGCACCAGCAGGATGATCCTACTACTACAACAACCGCTAAGCCCTCTTGTACTCTGTTGCCTTGTCAACACAATTCCAGACAAAACGAACGACCATCAACTCCATCAGCATGTGCTAGTTTGTGTGCCTGTCTATCAATGTGTGTCCTTCTCGCTCTCGGTTCAATCGGTAAACGTTGAGCAAGCGTTCCCCTTCATGAAAAAGCAACCTCTGCTCCTAATGTTCTGTTTAATCTGAATGTCTGTAGAAGACCAGAACAAGAGCACAAAAAATCTCAGTTCTCTTTTATCGGTACCGAGAATAAATGTTCTACCGAACGAAACAGACAGAACGGACATAAAGGATGACTCGCATCGTTACTACCAACCTTACTGGAACCAGCAATATGGAGAGCGAAAAAAAAGACGAGTGTAAACTTTTCTCCAGATTAACGAAAAACAAACACTATTAGGCAAGCCGTTAATGTTCCCAAACCGGATAGATTTCACCCTGTTGGGAAGGTGACACCTGCAGGACGGTGCTAAATTTGACCGTGGGAATCGTGGGCAATCTAAAGCATATGAAATGTTCCGCTCCAGTCAAATACCGGAGTTGGGCCAGAAGTTTCAAAAAAGTCATATCTTTGGCCGAAACATACACTGGTGTCACCAAAAACAGAATCGTGGTAGGATGAAATGTACCATAACTGGGGGGAGTGGGAGATAAAAAGAACTGAAAGAGAAAGCGAGAGAGAGAGAGAGAGAGAGAGAGAGAGAGAGAGAGAGAGAGAGAGAGAGAGAGAGAGAGAGAGAGAGAGAGAGAGAGAGAGAGAGAGAGAGAGAGAGAGAGAGAGAGAGAGAGAGAGAGAGAGAGAGAGAGAGAGAGAGAAACTTAAAAAGGAAATAAAATGATCGCTCAGTCTCTCTCATACCTCAACATTCAACGATGGCGTTCGCACGATGGTTTGGGTTCACACATACGGCATACAGGAAAACCGGTAAAGGCTTTTCCTTCCTTTTTTCGTGTTGAGAATGGTACCAGAAGATAGGGCCTACATAATTTAAAAAAATCCTTAAACGATTCCACGACATTTCGCTGCGCCATATCCACCGGTTTGCCGTTTTGGACATGGTTATGGACCCGAACAACGGAACCGTTTAGCCCCAGCCCATGTGTGGCTTGGTGCGTGTTGGCAGACAGGGAAAAGCATCTCCCTTTTTGCGGGACGTTGCGGGATGGGATCTCCGGACCAAGGCGAAAGCCATTCGTGCACAAGTTGGAAAGAACGACCGAACGACTTTTCCCTTACCATATGTTGTTTGTGTAGCGTGTGCGCGGGTTCGTTCAGTAATGCGACAGTAGCACGGGTAACGCTGGAAAATGAAGACCCGACAAGGACGACCGACAACTTCCGCGGCCTCCGGTGTGCGAGTGTGTGTATTGTGAGGGTGAAAAGCATTAAATAGCTGATGATGGTAATTTAAAGCCAGCGCATCGACGATTCCATTTATATCGGGAAAGGTTTCCAGCATGAAGACAGGAAGAAAGCGCATCTCTCTACACACGGCGATCGGAATTGCGGAACGAGATGCTCCCGGGAGACTGGGGATGAGACTTACCCTGTAGAGGTGGTTGGGAAATTCGCTGGAGAAAAGGTGGCTCTAAATTGTTCATTTATATTTATGAGATCGCACAGGACGCGGGCGCGATACGGATACACACACACATACAACATGGAAACTGGAAGCTGGGACGAATCGGCAGTCTCCGTAACCGATTACCAAACACTAGTTTCCGATCGGCCATTGCTTTTCGCCGTCGATGGTACTATTATTTTAGTGTTCTTCTGATGAAACGAGCTTCGGGAGAGCTCGATTCGACGTTTTCGAGGAGAGTTTACGGTGGGATGATTAAAGAAAACGCATTTTTATCAATTATATCCGGAGCATTCGAACACAAACAGTCCGTATCGATGATCATAATGATGCTTTTCCCCCACAACGCCATCGGTCACGTGCGTGTTGAAACTTCGCTAGAATGTTTTATGCCTTTTTTCCAACTCTGGCAACAATACAACATACGGGAGATTGTTTTGCACAAACATGTTTGTGCATCAACGGCAGCAATATCGATTACCCGGTATCATATGAATCCAATTTCAACCGGGGAAATCATACATTTGTATTGATTATAACGAGTTTGGACACAATCTGTGTAGCGTATGGCTTGAAATTTTAATAGCATGTTGCTTAAGTGATGCTGAATTCATTTAACTTTTTCCCCGCTAATCTTGGTTTAAAAACGGCAGGCGTCGTTTAATAAATCCACATAATTTTGTTCCACGTGCGGTCCCCGATGGAGGCGCCCAGTGTTTCATGAATATTTTATCCTAATTACACGCGCTCACCAACACCGCCATTGTTAACACATCGGTCAGGTCATCGTGTAGCGCCGATCGATTCTGGATTGTCTTGTTTTAAACCTTACGGCTTTGGATAGGTTTCATCCAAAAATTTCATTTCATCATCATCCTCCGCATTAACTGCTCGAGAACTATGACCTTCTTCAATTAAGTTAGTAGGCTAGAAAGACGCGCCTGGATTTGGAAATTTAAATTACGCAAAAAAGGTGAGGTATTATGTTGAGTTCCTCTGCGCTCTACGGGCAAAGCTCTGTACAAATCAAGCGACAAGATATAACTTTTTTTTCTTCTCCAGGATACCTCAACGATCCCAAAGTTAGTTGCTAAATGTGATTGCCGGTTTGCTATTGATTGTGCTGAAGTCAAATTCTCAATTTACCCCTTTTCACCAGGCCTCCGGGAAAACTCCTTGACTGAATAGCACAAACACAAACTAAAAATTCAGCATCCCACTGCTAGAAAGATAATGAACAACGCACACAGACAAAATTAAACAATCATAATGCCGGCATCATGATGAAGTGGCGTTCCACCGGGAACCGGGGTGCGTGTAAATTAAAAATCCACGGTGACTTAATTAAAATGTTCACACTTTTTGTTTTTTTCGTTCCTCTCATACCAACTTCCAATTAAACGCTTTTGCGTTATGCGCTTGTTCAAAAACACTCACACGGACACAAACAAAGCACGCGGTGAAAAACCGAAATCAAAAAATAGGTAAAAACTAAACTCTACCTTTTGTGACAGACTCCCCCGTTTATCCTTGACATCTTTCTTCGCGCAATCCTTTCACCTTTTTGGCGAGGGAAAAAGAAGAAGCTGTGAGCAAAAAAGGACAATTTTCCCCTCCCCCCCGGGCGAGAGAACTCACAACTGCAAAACCATACATTTTCCAAAGCAAAAGTGTACCCAACAAGCCACTACGACTAGTACGATTTAACTGGTTCACTTCATCCGTGCTTCACTTCCGCTTTCAACCTTGAAATTCAATTCCATTTTCCAGTGCCGGCCCGCTACACGAGTTTCGTTCTTTCTACCTACACGGGAAGAAAAAAAAACGCCACACGATGAAGCACAGTGTTAGTGTTTCTAGCCGTAGTGTGTGGCATGAAAAATGGTCAATACAACTTCGTTTCCGGACGCCTCGGCGTACTCCGCACACCGGCAACGGTTTGCAACGCGTTCAATTCAATTCAATGGCTTGTCGTCGCCACTGCTTTCTGGCTTCCCCCGTTTGGACTTTTCGTTTGGAAACTGTTTCTTCTCTCGCTTCATTTCCTGTTTCAACTTTTCTATTACCTGAATTGGACAAAATGCAATTGCAGCGCGCAACGAGCCGAAAACCGCAAGACGAGACTACCACGGCACAACCCTCAGGACGAATAATTTAGTAACTGTGTCCGTGTGTTTGTAGTATACTCTGTGGCTGTTGGGTAGGTGATACGCGCGTGGTGACGCTTTATGTTTCCCTGTTCTTTCTTTCCCCTGAACGGTGAATCATGGTTTTTGCTTGTTGCGAGAAATTTGCATCCCGCTGACACACTTTCCGGGAAGTCCATTTGAAACCGCTTGCATACAAACAGGCGCATCCACCCTAAACCGAACTGTTTGGTTAACCGTACGACGGTGAAGAGAACGAGCGTGATAGATGCAAAAGAAAAAAAACGGAACATCATTGCTACATTGTTTCTAGTAATGGTGTGTGGGAAAGATATTAAAAATACACTAAATTGTTTTTCACCACAAGGTGCTCGAAATGTGCTCGAATTTTTCTAACATACGAATTTTTCGCAAATGGGATGATTTTTAAGCAAAAATACTTACATTTCTATTTCACTCCCTACATGTTTATGGCATAGACCAACATCTTGTCCAAAGAATTCCGATCAAAAGCATACCCCATTCCTCCCAATCGCATCCGGGTTTGATTGCGTCCAACAAGATATCTTCGTCGCTTTTCGCTGTGGTTCCATTCCGTGCCGCAAAATATGTAAGGAATGAATTTTATTTTCTCATCCATCGTGCGCGCCATCCACCGTTACATACTCCGGGGTACGCAGAGACTAACCAGGCCGGACAAAATGCGAAGCATTCCAACACTTCCGGATGGGCGGTATTTTTGCAAACCAGTTCACTGTTGCGAACTATGCGAGGTATGGGACCGTGAGCCGCAGAACGATCGATTTGCCGTGGAAAGACGTCACACCGAGGCGTGAGTGTCACCTGCCAGCTGGCACGCAGCAGCAGCAGCAAGGTGCAAAAATGCAAAAATTCTTCGAACAATTCCAAACCAACTCGCTCAACGATGCCAATAAGCGATAAAGCCGAGCTCCCTAGAATCGATTGGAAACTTTGACGCCAGATGATGCAGGCATGCCCCAGCACCGGAGATCAAGGCCATGCCGGACACGCGCTAATGGAAGGGAACGGGGGCCAGGAAAGTTTTCTACCACACTGTCACGTTTTCAATGCTTTGGCAGGTAATCAAGCGTATATGTGTGGAGGTGATTTCTAGTTGTAATGAACTAGGTAGGAATTTTTGTACGACAAACAAACATCACGACGGGAAGAAAAATCAAACTTCCAGCAACACCACGACCGGCGGCTATTCAATTGATGGGAAAAGTTCGCCCGAGGATACATAATGTGTTACCCGTGGCTGGATGTTCGCTCGGTCGTGAGTTTAACAAACTGGGACAGAAATTAGGTTGGAAACATTTCTTAATTAGTGTTCCATATTTAAGCCAGACGCAATGTTCTTCTTGACAGGGAGACCGGTACATTCTCATTCAACAGTGTTAAGTATAATGGTGCTGTCGAACGTTTGCTAATTAGAAGTAAAAATATATTTATCTGTCGTTGCTTTTCCCATTTTAGCATTTCCAACAACATGTTTTGAACAACTTTTCACAAACTATTTGGTAGTTAGACGCTATTGACAATGTATTTAGTTGAAAGGTTGCCAAGAACTCTAGACGAACAACTCTGGCATACTTCGTAAATATCAAATGACACATTGCTCGAGGTCATCCTGCACAACCTGTGCCAAAGACACCATGAACTCTTGAGTTTTTTTGCTCCTTTTACTCTTCAAGGAAGGTCTTAAAGCGCAAGAAGATGTATTGATTGATTATCTATCGAATATAGGCTTTATTCCCTAAAAATATAAATTATTTAGACGCTAGAGAGAATCTGTTGAGATTATTATGGTTAAACTTAGATGTCCATTAATGTTACTTAAATTACTAATAGTGGTAAACTGTCAGTTAAATATATATTTTTAGCACTTTTGATCTTCTGGAACCTTGAAACAAACATATGCTTTTGTTTGTTGTGCGCTAAAAACAGAAATTTTTCGTACGAATCTTATAAAAATACAACTTTACTCTCCTTTTCCACTTTACAGAAACGAAAACCCATCAGCCGAGTTGAATATTTCATGCCTCTCGCTTCCCACAAACCGAACATTCTCGCTTGGTGGCCGAACGAACTTCATTTGGACTCCCGGGACATCCCAAAATGTCCGTGTGCCTCCTAGCTTTGGTGCTCGAGCTCGACCTAGCCCCCAGGCTGGCAGGCGAAATGATTAATCGATACTTCGCCGAAACTGTGTGCGGCCCGAAGAGTACACTTTGTCGATACGCGAAAATAAAATCGAAAGGCTGTAACCAAACCGAAAACCAAAATATAGAAACATCGATCTTCCAAGCGCGGTAATATAAACTGGTGGCGCGACACGATAAAACAAAAAATAAAGGTAAATGGTTTGGAGCACGTTTCAAAAAACCCATTCGTGTTGCTGTTTTTTTCTTCGCCCCGGCCTTTTTGCTTGCTGTTTTATTGCGTTGTTTATTTTGTTGGTACTATTGCTGAAGTGCTCCACGCTTCCGGAGCCACGTATCGGAAGCGCACAGGAAGGAAAAATGGCGATGCTGACAACACATCGCTCTCGCAATGTCTATAACCTGGTGTAAAACCGCTTCTTCGTTTTCGCTTTTTACAAAACCCCCATGCTACAACAACCCCACCAAGGTTCGTCTTTTTGCTGCCCACTGTCACCTGGTGACGTTCGCTTCATCCGCAACACGGCGGATAAATGTCAAGGTTGACTTTGGCCGTTGTGCAAACAACGGGCGCTATGGTGCGCGAGCGACGGGTTTGCTTCCCGATTGGTAACACTCTTAGGCGTACCGGGGTGTACTCCGTCACACACACACGCTCACCACATCGCTTCGCTTCCGGACGCGAAGACAAATCCGCAATGTAATGCATGTCCTTCCCGACCGACGAGAAAAAGCTGGCCCAGGCACGTCAGCAAGTCCCGCGAATCCATTTCGCTGGTACCGGAGCGTACCAACACCGGTGGAGATAAGTAAATAACAAATGAAAACTTCACTTACCTTGAATCTTAAACACCTCAAACAACCCGAACGACGACAGCACGGTGGTTGCTCACGTGCCAATGTTGATGTTGTTGCGACAAGGTGAATGCTGCTGCCGTGCGTGTATGTTTTTGTTATTACTTCACATTTCCACTTCAGCACTTGAGCACTTTTTCCACCACGGTTTTATTTTTCCTTCCGACACAACAACAGCAAACTCAGGCTTTCTGACGCTGCCACCCGATGTTAGTTGGCTTCGGAAGCACGGAAAAGATTTAAACTTTTACCACCACACCCAACCAGCACTCGGTCCGGGGACCTGGGAACGGCACGGGAATGGCAACTAGAATGAAAACTTCACTTTCACGTACACTGCTTGCTGCTTATGGCTCTGTAACGCACGACTCGGTTTGTGTTTTACCGATGGTTTTTCGCATTTTTTTTTTTCTCTGAAATGTGTCCTTAACGTTAAAAGCTTGTCTACCTGTGCTTGAGAGTGACGGAGGCCCAGGCTCTAACCGCACACCGAGCTTCCAAACTTGAACGAGAGTTTTACCATTTCCCGACCACTTTTTCTAGGATGGACGTGACGTGAGGTTTGAGGGTTTTTGTTTTCCGCCACACCACTCTCACACACCAGCGTGATAATTTCACTTTCACTGTACGCGTGCGGGCAAAGAAAATAACATTTGCTTTTTCATCGCGAGGAAAATTGAATCAACCGCATAGCGCCACTGACAATCACGTTACCACCAGGATCCACAGATGTAAACACACACACACACACAAACACGACGCACGTAGAAGAAACACTGAAGCACACAGGCACACACCGAGATACACTAATACACACCAGGGAAATATCAGCCTAAATCATGCACACGTATAAGCACACTTTCACACAGAAACACAACCACTCACAGCAAATGCCGATTTCCAAAATCCGATGCTCTTACTTTTGCCTGCTCGGGGAAGTATAAGACCTCAGAAAAGGCCCACGCTGCTTCTTCCCGAGCAGATGAGCGCTTTCAGCAAGATCCAAGTTGTGGAAAACGCGTAAATACTTTCCACCGGAACAACACTGCTGCTGCTGCTGCTGAAAGGAAACGACAGTGCTACATGAAGTTGCCTACTTTCAGGCGCGTATTTCAAGTCGCAATTCTTCGGCGCTAGGAAGCGTGGCGAAAGCTCTCCCACACACACACTGCAGATCAGTTCCAGGGCACGGTTGGTTAAAGGATAAAGGAATGTGCTGCAGTAGCACCCAAAGCGGTGGTAATCTAATTTCGCCACATTCACAACGGCATCAAAGCAAAGCCGGGCGTAAACATAAAACGATTTAACCGTTTGTTGGTGTTTTTCCTTGTTACTCTATCTCTCGCTTTCGCACACACACACACACGATTCTTACCACTTCGTTCAGCAGTCACCGGAGGTGGCGTTTGTGCTCCGTCGACGGCAGATTAAGTTCGAGATTAAGATTTGTTTCACCAAAAACCGCTCCCCCGGTGGAACACGGGTTTGGAACACTTGAACGATTGACTGTGACTCGGCCGGGCTTTTGAGACACGTAAAACACCGGGAGCAAAACTTTCCCACACGCACAATTACCGGACGCTATAGAAACGCGCTTACCTGCGGTATGTGTTGCTTTTGGATCGAATCAGACAGTCGGTCGAAAGGAAAAAGTCGAGGACGAGCAACAACAAAAAAAAACAGCACCACACGGTGAAACTTTCCCCAAAAGCTGTAAGCTACCACAATCAGGCACACAGGCACACATACACGCACGTACATACACCTTGCTAAGGTGCCTCGGTACAGCTCCAGTTTGTTATGCTGCTATATTGTCTGTCACGATCATCACCACACTCGCCGCAAGGGGGAATTAACTAACCTGGTGGCTTGGGCAACCGACACGCAGATCAGCAGATCTGTTTTTTTTGGTGGGTTCCTGCTGTTTGTCTGTGTGTTTTGCACACGACGAACAAGAAAAATCAATTTCAGCACACCGGTCGGGGACAACCGACGTGTCCCTCGAACAAAAAGTTCACCGCGAACTTGTTTGCCGGGCAAGTGCCCGCAAGTCTCCGGAGAGATTTGTTTCGAGTTTGGTTACAAACGACAGGGTTTTTGGGTTGGGATTTCTGTTTTCTTTTTGTTCGGGAAAGTGACCGCCACCTTTTTCGACTATGGTGGTAGAAAACTCTTCATTGCCCTTTCACATTTCTTTGAGAACGCCCCTGGGTACAGTGATTTCGTACGTTCAAATTTAACTCTTTCGTTTTGTGGAATTACATCGTCGAGCTTTGCTGCAGGACAGTCTTGTTTGGAAGCTCATTCTCCATTTTTCCTTAATTATGTGGGATTGAAAAGTAACGTCACACTTACGCTAACAAACACACGCACAAATGCAGAACAAGAATTTCCGAATCTACTTCAAAATCCGTTGGGAACTGACCACGGTACACGTAGCGAGAACAAACGCGCGCGCACGATCGCCCGAAGGTATGCAAACGTACACGTCCAATTCGCACCGAATCTGCAATCAGACTACTAAGCTCTGTCGGTGTACGGAGATGCTGCTGACTGCATTGATGTGTGCGCCAGCTGTGTAGCTGTGTTTTTGCCATCCCGAACCAGCCAGCGAAGCGTTACTATGCGTTACCAAGGGTACGCATCCAATCGCTCTCTGTTATCTTCTCTCCAAACAATGCTCTCGCTCTCCTTGCTAGCTAGGACGTCCGGAAACGGTGATTTGGAAGCAATGTTTTGAATATTCACAGTCACCGTACCGCATATCCGAATGCGGCAGTTCGGTGCAGTGGTGAATTTGCTGTTTTCGCTCCACGAACTCACCACCCAGACCGACCGAGATAGTCTGGAAGCCGAACATTGTTTTTCCCCGGGATTTCGTGCATTGTTGATACTATTGACAGCCTCCGGCCCGTAGCTACGTGTGCCCGAAGAATGAGGCTTTCACGCTATTCACCACTTTGTACTCTCCCTCACTCTCGCGGGCCGTTTTGCTCACAATCAAGAGAGCGAGACGCGGTCGCCGGCTACCACACGCCAAATTATGTAACGGACACTAGTGTTGGTGTTGCTGTAGGACCAGCGTTCTGAAGGAATTTTGCAAATCTGCCAATGTTTATCATCTGCTGCAGGGATATTCTACTTCCCCACCGGTTTCGCCAGTCGACATAGAGCGCCAGAGAGCACGCTCCGGACGAGTCGACATTCGATGGATCGACCCGAACGGATTACGCTCTCGTGCCCGAATCCTGGACCTTCAGTGCGCATGTACCGGAAATGTCAGTGGTCGTCCGTAGAGGTACCGTCACCACGGAACCTTCTCCATGCTTCTTCTCCCCAATTCAAACCATTTCGGTCGATGCTGAGCTCGAGCTGGTGTGTTTATTGGCCAGGAACTTTTGCGGAACGACCGAACGCAAGGAAAAAAAAAATCCGGGGATACACTAACGCAGCTGCACGAGGGCGACGACTGGGCAGAGGTTCTCCTTCTGCTCTGTAGGGATTTCCTTCGTCTGGCGCTTGGCGCTTTCTGGCCGGGTGCCAAACGGTGTGCCAAATGACGAACCAAACTGTGCAGCCTCGGCAGTTGACTCTGCATGGACTCTTTGCACGGGTCAAAGGCAATAGCCGCCAGTACGGCTTCTCGTCCTTCTTGTCGGGACGGGACAAAGGAGATGGGTAAAAAACGAACGACTACGGAAAGGTTAAGGCAGCCGTGCATAGGAGTTGCGGTGAATCGACGGCACCATCGACAGACTCTTGACAGCCGTAATTGAACTTGAAAACACACAGAAGCATGATTTTTCGAGTAAGGGAGCGCTGTTTTTATTTTCTCCACCGTGACCGGGAAATGACGGTTATGCCCGCTACAACAATGCAATGGAGCATCAAGAGGAATGTTTTGTTTTTTATTTAGCTGCCATTGCCTTTCGCTTGTTTGCTATTTACTGAGGAGCTGTTAGTTGTGTCACCATCTAGAAAGAAATTTAAAACAAACCATCACAAATTAAATAGTTGAGATGCTTATAAAAATAAAAAACTTTAAAAAAACTTGATCTTAAAATATGATAATAAACAGTTATTACTCAAAATCACCACTTACAAAAATCATACTATAAATCAGATGAGT
Source organism: Anopheles maculatus (assembly GCA_002091835.1). Classification (NCBI taxonomy): domain Eukaryota; kingdom Metazoa; phylum Arthropoda; class Insecta; order Diptera; family Culicidae; genus Anopheles; species Anopheles maculatus. Next base: position 257,366 of record KZ061640.1, read on the forward strand.
AACACAAAAAAAAAACAAATTAACCTAGAAACTTTAAAATAATATTCTTTAAAGGATATAGAACCATTCTCTTCACCATCAAACGAACGTTCTGTTTCAAGAGCTAAAGCAAAACATCCGAAAAGAATACTTCCCCGTCCCAAAATTTATGAGCCACACTATCTTTCCACAAGGGAAATTAGATCCGCCACATTTAAATCGTCCACTTCGCTTTCCCCCACAAACTTTCACTCTAATTACTTCTTTGAATACGCTAACAAAAAAAAACACAATCTTCAAACAAAGTGCTGCGTAGTCAAACATCATGTGGTGCGTAATAAAAGCAAGTGCTCTGGTACCGTCCAGCGTAAAATTGAAACAAAACTCAACTGCCAAGCCAAGCTCAGCTTCGTCGCCTTGTCTAGCGCCCACCCGCCATCATCGTCCTTCTTCAGGTTGTTTCGATTTCTAGGCGATTTTTCAATATGTTTACCCAAATTAACAATTACATAAAATCAGCATAAATTTCCCATTTCATCCCGTACCCCGCTATCAATCGCACCCCTGCCCTGTGGATGGTAAGCTGGGAAATCATCGTTTTCGCTTCCCGCTTTTCAAATCCATACACAGTGCGTGTCGGCAAGTCGACAAGCCGCTGCAATGCTGCCCAATCTCTCTCTCTCCCCCCCCCTCAAACGATTAGGGAGTGAACGGCGTTTTTTTTTTCTTGCCTTCTTGTTCTCAAAAGGGATAGGGAAAATACGCCGTGAGAAGTGTGCCCGGTGTTGGGTGTTTGTGTGCCGCCACAGTTGCGCGTAAAACAGACACGCTCGGGTGGGAAAAGTGAATGAAGATTTCCATCGTGCCCGCCCGTACACCGAACGAGTCCCCTGGGGGTGGACGGTAATGGCGGAGGTAAGACTATTCCGGTGCAGGAAACCGTGGAGAAATATAAATGCCCCCTCAAAAAAAAAGGGAAAACTTGGTGGAGGAGAAAAGGAGCGAGAGGTTTGCACGCACGCAGCCAGTAAAGGAAACGACCACCGTAGCAAATAGCAAATAGAAGGCAAAAAAGGAAAAAAAAAAATGAAAACAACCTACCCTACCCGACTCCTTTCCCGGCTCCATTTGCTGTGTGTCGAATTGGTGCGACATTTGGCGACAAAACGACAGCTACAGAAATATAATATTATTCAAATTGAAATCACAAAGAATAACAATAGAGAGCATTTTTGGAAATAAGCAACATTTTGCGACACACCACCACCATCAGCAACCAGGCGTCTCCATTGCGTTTGGGGTCACACGGGAGATGGAGGCGCCTGGTGGTTGGATAGATTGACGATGAACTTCCACTTCCTAGTGCACAGAAACACAAACACACACACACACGCGCACCGAAACCATCAACAAAAGTGCCAGCCTGATCATCTTATACGAGGGTGCGTGTGTTTCTTTGCGGCCCGCGCGTATCGCATTCCCGCGCTCCAACAATTCCACATCCTAATCGGACCTGACACAATCGGAATTCACGCACTTCATTTAATTCTCGAGTGTATCGAATTTTAAGAAGATTGCCTCACCGCAAATGGAGACGTGGCCTGGATAAAGCGCGCTGTCGGGCTGTCTACTGCCGTGACATGCTTATTCCATGGCGCCCGGCAACGTGTGCCAGGGACACAATGTGTATTGGTGGTGCCTAAAAGATGCTGAACTGAAAGGTATTTTTACAGCTTAGCTAGAGAGATTTGACATCTTAAAATTCGCTTGATTTAGAAAAGTTATTACTTTGTTTAAAATATGATCTTGTACAGTAGAATGTTTATTCCATGTGCTAGACCATTCCTTTCATTAGTGAAAGGTCTTATAATTTCACACATTGTATGGATTTGCTTAAGCTACTTACATCGTATTACAACACTTTAAACAACAACAAAAAAAAAACAAAACTTTTGTCCTTCTAAACCTTCCAAAGCCCCATTGTGTCCAGTACCCGTACGCCGCGAGTAACACCACACAAGACAACAAACGGAAAACCGGCAACGCTAATTCCAACCTCCCGAACCGAGGAGAAACAAAGCGAGAAAATGCGCTCGCTCCCGGCCGGCGTTTTGCACCGGAACCGAACGCTTGCCAGGCAAGGATTCACTCGCCTTTCACTGCTGCTGGAGCACAAACTTACAAAATGTATGCAAATTGTTTATTCAAAGTTTTTCCTCTTTGACATTCGGGGCACCGAAAAATGTGATCTCTTACCATTGTTCTTCGAGCTCGTTGTTGTTGGGGGGTGCGAGAAGATACCGTTTGACTCGACTTTTTCCCACACACACACACACTAGATGTGGAAGATGTGAAGAGGAGAGGTTTTCGGCTTTCCGGCGAGAGTGAATACGACGACGACCTGACGGACTAAATTGCATGATGAAGGTGAGCACGGCTTTAACCCGGAGGCCATGAAATGATTTCGTTTGGCTCGGTTGGAAGATATGTATCTACGAGCGAGTGTGTGTGTGTGTGTGTCGGTGGTTATTGGTGGCGTTATCTGGAGTGGAAAAGTGTTTGGGGAGCTATTTCGAAAGGATTTTTCTTCGTGGGATGGAATGCGAATCACTGACACCGGTAAATGGTTCGCACTTGATTCTCGGTATGAGTTTTGGGATGAATTGAGCATTCCATTTTTCATCCACTCGATTATGAGCATAGACATTGTGCAACTTATACATTTTGAAGCATCTTAAGTCTATGTTGTGGTTATTGAAAATGTAATGAAAATTAATAATTTGACAAGATCGCCACACGAAAGGAATCTTCTGAATAAAAACCATTTCAAACCAATCTGAACGAAAATACCCACAGCTCCATTGCCCCATCAAAGCATAAAACCAACATAATTGAAAGAAGATACTCAAACAACGACATCCCACACCCACCAATCCCAACAGCAACTCCGCTTGCGGTAGGATTAAGTATCATAATTGCGACCGTCCGCTCTGGCGACGGGACGTGGACTGGCTTTTGCCGGCCTGACACAGCCGTCAGTTGTCACGTCGTGTCTCTGTGGGCATCCGACATGAAAACTGGCTGACCCTTTTCACTGGGCCGAATGCAATAGATTTATCCTCCGCAAGCGGCACATATCTTTCATCCTTAACGCCCTACCGGCGACCGGCGTCCCTAGCGTATCTCCCGGATGGATTGCTGCTCGCCCATCTAAAGCGAAAGGCTTGCCCGCTGTCTGTCTGTCTGTCTGTCCCGGGTGTTCGGAATGACTCTGGCAAAAGGTGAAAATAAAATTCTTTTGAATTAAAATTAATTTCCAGCACCAACCGCATATTTTTTTTACGAGCCCATCGTCATCGTCGTAAAGGTAGCCAGAAAGTCCGTCAACCCAACCGGAGATCAGGAGGCGATTCTGTTTATTCGTTTCATTTGCGCCGGTGAGTAGTGACTCTCGGGAGTTTTACACCCCTTTTTGTTGTCTTGACCTCGATTTTTCCTTGTAAATCCTGTCGGGGAAGTTATGTTCGCCTGGACGTGACATATTACTTACGCGCGATGGCGAAACAAGGTGAGTTAGCTTCTCATGGTGGCAGACAAGCACACAAACAAACAGAAATGAGACACGCTTGCTCGTCAGTTGACAGTTGTGTAGCTGGGGATGAAAATTAGATTGGATGTTGTTATTCTGCTTTATCATCGCCGTCAACGTTCAGGGCGAAGAGCAACAGCTTAGGAGAGGTGGTGTTATCTTGCTTAACATACATGTTTCTGGTTGGTTTCAACGAATAAATCGTATTAAGAGATAGTTAATGTGAAGTAAGAGAACAATCTGCATAAAATACTAATAACATTCGTCGTAAGCTTAACCACTTCAATGACAATTGAACAAATTATAAATCTTTTTCCAGGAGTGTTCTGATAAGTACCCATAATTTTGTTGATTATCAAGTTTCAATGCCGCACATCTTTTCAAGTAAAATTATATATAATCATCCATTAATTAACACCATTTGAACCAACTTTTGAACGTTGCGCAATCGTTAAGAATTTGTTAAAAGATTCTTAAAAATTTGTTGACAATTCGTGGTCCCAAGCGAAGTACCCTGTGATTCCGCTAGAGGGCGCTTTGAGAGAAATTTTCGTTTAATACGTAAGAAACGATCATGAAACGGTCATCATTCTTGAAGATCAGGAGAAAAAGCAGCAAATAAGATTAACATCCGATCTCCAGAACTGTATACGTTGATTAAGATTCTTTGTGTATGTCAAAAGTAATATTGCGGCTGTTTAAAGAACAACTATTAAGGCCAAGTCTGCAATTATACTGAAAAACCGGAGCTGACAGATTACAAATTAACATACCGAATATACCAAGGGGAAAGAAGAGCTATACTATAAACCAACTAATGTCAGATGTCCTACTTACTGTAACGTATCTCATTAAAACAACCATTTTTGCGCTCTGCCCTTTTTTCTGCGTACAGCTTGCATGCATGAGTCGCCTCGTAACGATGCATGTGCTTTCTACAGTCGTTCGACTGAGTATCGACATGCACCACCAACACCTCATTGCTGTACTTGTTCTCATCTTCAAAAACACAAATTTCCTGCTACCAAAAAAGCATAAACTGCAGCCATAAAGAGAACCATCGCATTCACCATCGACAGCACAAGACACACACATGCGGTGCAGCTTTTGGTGTGGTAAAGAAATAAAAGAACATCGAAAAAACCCTCAGCGACGTACAAATCTTTAAGGACGGCGAGATAAAGCACACGAAACTCTTCGGGAAAGAGAAATGTAGCTCAACTTTTCCCCCCGTCTCGAGCAAAACAGTGCACAAAAGTTTTTTCCACCCCTGATTTTTTTTTTCACCAATTTTATCACTAGCTTTTCTCATTGAATTGTCATCGTTTGTGCCGCGGGAAAACTCCAGTTAAGCAATGCTTGCACCGGGACAGGCTTCTTGAGTTTGTTGACAAAAATATGGAACCGATAATGCAGAGCGGCACACGATGAGTGTAGCACACAAACACAAGCGAACGGGAAATGAGTGAAAGAATGGTGAGAACATTTTTCTCAAACAGTACACTGCACGATTACATTTCCCGTAACCGAAACAGCATTTCCTTCCGTAAGACTTGTCCCCCACCCGGTCGCTCCGTTGCCTTCTGCAATCTGCTTACGATGGGAAAAGCACTTTGAATGCGGAGAAAAACATTTGCCGGAAAATTCGACATTCACAGCTAGCGCAGCGGGCAGCACGGGCACGCAAGATGAAGGAAATACAACCAAACCGGGAACCGGAAATTTGGAACTGTCTTCCACCAACCAGCACCAGCAGCTCGCTTTGACAATAGTGCACAAAAATTATAATGAGGTCCTTGAGACAAAACTCACGAGCGACAAAATTCGCCATCCCCGCCAGAAAACCAACGCCACCGTTGTTCACCAATTCGAATGCATTTGCGTGTTGGTGCATTTTATTTTGTTCGCTTTATTTTCCTTAGAACCTCCGAAAAAGTTCCCCATCTTCGGATAGCTGACAAAGCCAAATTCGTTAGCGGATGGTAGGATACCGTGCTTCCGGTGCTTCGATTGTTCCTGTTTTGCCTTTTCCTTTTTCTCTGGACGGAAACGCCTGCTTTGGGTATAATTCGTTCAGCTTTTTTTTTTGCTCGCTTTCTCCTATTTTTCCAGCTAAAAGTTTGACTGTCGGAATGCGCAATTGCACCTGTAGTGTGCCAGCTGGACCGGTTTTAGCGTTTGTCAATGGCCGTGGTGAAAACTTTCCCACCGGTAGATGGCGTAAGCAGCAAGAAACCCCTCAAAGATCGAACCCGTAATTGAAGCGACCGCCGTTGTACTGACTGGCGACAAGTGGGTTGTTTCCCTCTTGGTCGAGTGTGTCGTCCTCCGTTTGCCAGCTTAATGGCAAAAAGTCCGCCCTTCATTGGGCCTTCCTTTAGTTCGGCCATAGCCGCAAATTATTTCGCTCCCAACTTTCCCTGCTGAATCAGCCCGATACACTCTACCGTACCATTTTCTTCATTATTCAAATTTGTTCCTTTTGCTTCCGCTTCGTTTCGCAATTAGTTGCAATTTTCGGAACAAGCATTTGTGTGTGTGTGTGTGAGTGCCTGCGTTGACCAACAAAGTCAACAAAACACCACAAGCTGGGCGAGGACAAGCGTGGTGGTGAGACGGAGGTGAAACCGGAGGAAGTAATTACGGATCCAACTTGGAGATCCAAAACATTTTGCCAATGGCCGTCAACCGGCCGTCAGCTTACCATGTCGCCGCCATCAGTTCGGTAGCAATTAGTATTTGTCTAACTTGTTATTATCCTTCAATTCTTGGTCAGCGCGGTGACTTTGTATGGTACGCGTTCTTTTGTCGGCTGGTGGGGTCGGGGTGTTTGTGAAGAAATCGAGCAAAGTTCTTGCTTTCCCT
>KZ061640.1:264284-315369 GCA_002091835.1 Anopheles maculatus
TAGAACATGATATGCCAAGACTTCTGGAGCTTTCTAGTGCCTAAAGAAAAACTATTCGTTACACATCGGACTTTCCTCCATTACAACAGCTCCGACTACATTTTAGCAAGTCGTTCATCACGACACAAATAATCTACTGAACGATTGAGGCCCTTTTATTGGGCTTAAAGCTGTTCAGCATGAGCAAACACTGCATAAACAGCAAAACATCAACTTCACACCCTGTTGTTCAAAAAAACATAAACAACATGCCAATGCCAACATTAAATTCAAATGCTACTGTTACTGCATGCTAACAATCCGATCGTATCGCACACCCCATTTATGGTTAGGCTTTATCACTAAAGTATCATTTATTATCAACCGAAACCGAGTTTCGCTGATGACAGATCAAACGAAACCGATACGCTGTGGACACTTTAATGTACTTCCGCCTAATCGAATCGGTTTCATCGAAACGCACGTCAAAAAGTGGTAGCTTTAAGGCCAATATTGAATGACAACAGCAGGGGTTGACAGAATTGGTCTCGGTTAGCCAGGACAGACACACACACACACACACACAAATCACACCCGATGGCACCTAATGCACGAATTGATGATATCATCGAATTCTTAACTATCTGACCGACGGGACTTATCTGTCCATCAATAGCGCCAACATCATTTTCCAGGATTTCAAATAAAACACTAACATTCTTCCCTGCTTGATGCGCGAGCAAGCGAGATAGATGGTGCGTTTGTGGATATATATTTTTTTGTCTCTCCCACTGTCGCTCAGAATCGTTCCGTTGTCATGCATCGGTGGATGACAAATTACTTCACTGTTGATTTTTGCCGACGATTTATGACGACGAGTCGGAACTGTCAGGGAACCGGCGTGGGACACATCAGGGACTGAATGTAAAATAATAAACCAATCCATCAGGAATGCGTGCCAAATAGCGGAACGGATAAATGCGAAGCTTAGCTCCACACAACGTAGTTCTCTCTCTCTCTCTCCATCCCTCTTTCTCTCTTGATCGCTTTAATATTAAGAAACGCAACCATGCGTTTTTCCTTTCATATTGATATGTGGGAGCTTGCTCACCTTTTTTATTGCTGTAGAATTACTGAGGCACTCTGCGGCGAATACCAAACATGCTGGACAACAAGAAATCCCACAAGCCACCGTGAGGGAACATGTCCGCAGTAACAACAACAACATCATTATCGTGAGGCTCCCGGTGAGGCTGATTCCCCCACAGTTGATGTCTTCTTTATACGCACACAAAACAAGCAGAATGAAGAAAAACCACCACACACAGACACAGGACCACGACCAGAATCGGTCACTGATTTCCGGTTCCCCGAACATGAAACGGATTCGTGGTGGACGGGATGGGATGAAAATCAAACCATTCGGTACCATCAGTAGCGACACCGTTCCGGTTGCTTCCTTCCATTCACCATCATCCGACGGTCCCGCGTCGAACGTATGACAGGGCAAGACGAATTGACTACTTCCCGAGGAGATGTGGATGAATTTTTTGATGGCTTCAATATATCACAGCGCCTGCAGGGTTTATATGGCTGACCATTAATATTCCAACGATGGCGATGGCGCACCGACGCGTAACACCTCCGACCGCTGGCGCGGCTTCCGTTTTCCTAATTTCCTGCGCACAACACAGTGCGATCATTTGTATTGTGGATGAAGCTACATGTCTAAACCGTCTGGCAGGGATGAGGGTGGAAGGTGCACCGCGGTTCTTTCTCTCCCATCCAGCCAGGGGAAAACCCAGGGACACCGTAAAAGCTATCGTTATGACAATATAAACTTCACTCGCTCGTGTGAGCAGCCATTAAACGTGATGGCCCACGGTACCGGACCGGTAGCGGACCGGATTGACCGAACTCGTCGACATCCGGTTTGATCTATCGCCGGTGGATTGACCGGCCGGACTGACAAAGCCGGGAACCGAGCGGGGGATTAGAGTTAAATAGTTGGCGCGAAGATTGGTGCACGCATGCCCCCGCGGGGATTGATAACATCCATTACGCGCGTGTTTGAAAGTTTGATGAGGGGCGTCGTTGTGTATTGAGAATTATGTGATCGGTTGCAATTTTTCGTGCGGCTAATATGGCATTATTTTGGCAAGTTTGGACTAACGATCCAATTTTATACAGGTAGGCAATAAAAGCGCACTGCAGCAGGGCAATATGTACAAGGGTGTGTTTGTGTGTGGAGAAGATGAGATTTCACGCGATTGAGCTGATAGTTTCATATTGCTATTGGATAGGAACCAATAGAAGTCCTCGAAAGATTGTGTTTCGGCCAAGCTATCTAACGTGAATCGTTCAGCAGTAGTGGCTGCGACTAATTTAGCATACATCTATAGACACCTACTGTTACTAGCGACATCCAGCCACAGCACAACTTCTGTAGTAGATGACGTTCTGAGGACGATCGGCACAAACGGAACACCTTTGGATACCGCGCTAACACTAACATTTTTCGCACATGTTGCACTAAACGAATTAAACTAATTTTATCATCTGCACTGTTCATGCAAACAACTACCCCGATAGGAAAACAACCACAGCTTTTGACAGTTTTGTTGTAACTGCAAAATGTCAACACGCGAAGAACACTATGGGCTTATACGAAAACTAACGGTCAAATGTTTTGCTTTTGAAGTTTATACCAATTATATCCTCCAATTAATTATTGATCAAGATTTAAAACAAAATAATTATCGTCACGAAACAATTACTCAAAACAATTTTCATCGTACAAGGAGTGTTTCACAGACTCAACTAAGATCTATTTAGATTACATTTTGTCAAGCATTTTTTGCGCTGATAGTCAAAGCACTAGTTGAGGATGTGTTCTATGCTTGAAGAAGCATGTGACGGGAATGATTTTGAGCTGGAGCCTTGAGTTCTTTTACATCCAATGCGAGACGCGTTACACGACAAATACTATTCTGTCCTAACGTAACAGTTGAATATCCCAACCGTTACCAACCGCTACAACCGATCCGAAGTCGGGTAGCGCGACTTCATCCGCTCCGAATTGAACTACTCCGTTCCGGTTCCCATCCCTACGCTTGGTGACGCTAAAAAGACGCGCCACAAAAACATGGAGTGAAGAGAGAGTGGAAACTAAGATATGCCATTAAATGATATATTCAAAACACAAGAAAAATCGATTATAGAATAGAAAAATATCCAGATTGTATTCCAGATAAAGAAGAAAACTGCAATTATTTCCTCATCGCTATATATAAGTTAATTTCCAACAAATATAAACAGCAATAAAAACTAGCATAAAAGAATACTTTTACAAAACTTTCATTGCCAACAAATCACCTACAAATGTCCATTATTGAAGGAAACCATTGAAAGAGGATAAACATGAATAATTTGCAACACAAAAAGAGTTTACTCGCATCGTGAACAACGCACACCGTTGTCACACGGTTCTGCTTGACCGGTATCCCAAAAGTTACTCAACATTATCGCCCTTTCGCTGCACACCCTTTCATGCCCAAAAAAGGTCCATCCAGTGCTGATGGATGGTGGCGCATAAAATATCACTATTACGTTTTTCATCTTCATTGATCCCTTTGATTATTGATTCATCATCATCATCGTCGTCACCACCGGTCGAGCAACGGGAACATCTACCGAGAGGTCATTACTCTGCACTCTTTTCGCCGCTCCACATCATGGACGATCGTTCGAACGTGACCGAACCCCACGGCAATATCTATCGCCAAGAATGGCGTCGTGCCCCAGTCCCAGAAACAAACTCGTCTCTCAAAACTAAATCCTGCGCTCGCATGCGTTGCTTGCCTGTCGCTCGGGCGAAGATTTAGACATCCACGTCGGTATCTAAATTTGTCATTTTTATTGTCCACTTTACGCTCGACCGAGCAAAAACCCATCCCCGCATCGCTCTGCCGACGACGACGACGACTCCGCGAAACAAACGACCCTGCAGTCCTGCTCGTGTGGGTATGTGGTAAGGGAAAAGCACACGAACGAGCACACAAACTGATGAGTTCGTTGAAAAGCGGCACAAAGCGCACCACGGCGCACGAAGTGAAGTTTTTCGCTTAAGTAATTTTGCTGAAAGTGGAAAACTTTTCACTCGATTGCTTTCGGTGCTTTCCTAGCGATGATTCAGACCGCCGGCCTCCGCATCCGGGAATGGCGGTGTCCGATGCGTTTCATCAGCCACCTTGACCACTCCAGCTTCTTGCCTACTTTAGCAGAGCAGCCAGAGAGCAGCGGCGAGTTTGGTGAAAATAAAATGTGATAGATAATGATACGTCACGGTGGTTGATCGGATAGAAGAAAAACGAAACCCCGGCAATGGAAGAAAGCAGATGGAAAATTGAGTTGATAAGTAAGCACAATAGAGAGTGCTGCCCAGTCTGACCAATAAAGTTATCGTTCCACTGAGTACGGCGTACGCCTCGAAGCCGAAGGGCAACCATCTTGAGGACCGTTAATGCAAGGCAAGGCTGTGGCGATGCATTTAGCTCTGATTGCACTATCAGCCGGAATGATCACTGTCATTTGGTTAATGCATCCAAAGAACGCAGCCACAAGTCCTGGGGGGAGTTTTCGAGTAAGCGTTACACAAAAAGTGCAAAACAAACCCATCCGCTCGGACAAGTTGTACATCGGATTAATGGGAAGTGATGCATTTAAAACCGCTGGAGCAAAAACAAGTGAGATGGCAGATGACTTGTCCGGAAAAGAGCATCTTTTTCTCTTGAACTGCAATGCAATGAATGCAATTATTTATATCTTGCATTCATGCGAGTCTTGGGGTCAATTATTATCGCATTATTATACATCAATTTAATAACAAGTTCAACTCAATAAACTTTGATTTTATTCACTTGATAAATAAATATCTAACATTAGGACGTTTGTTTGCTGAATTCTATTTCATATTTGGTATTTGCTATAATTTCTGATCATCATTCAGATAACAGTTTCAAGTACTATTTGTGTAAGGAAAACAGATAAAGAGAGTCTTGGACGAGACTCCTTGAATAATGTCCATATCAACAAAGGAATGAGAAGAAATGAGTAGGACTTATACCAGACCAAAATGACCAAAAGACTAAAACAAAAAAGACACAACGACAATTACTATTCCATTACCAATCAATTACAAATGGTACCCTTCTATCAACTACCTTCCCATTGACAGAGAGCAACAGAGAGTGTCATGACATCTCAATCGAAACCCATCGGTCCCAGTTCCCGCTGAGCGCCTTTGAACACAAGCTCCTGCTAGCGGTACCATCAAAACCATCAATCCACCAGATTGCCCTTCCTCTTTCGGAGTTCCAGCCGTCAATGATGGATGCCACATTGATGATGACGATGTCGCTCGATTTAAGCGCAACAACCAACCCGCTTTTGATCACCGGGTATCGGGTTTGCACGAAATTATCAGCTGGAGACGAAAGTAATATGTCACCACAGGTTGCTGAAGCAGACGTGAAAGTCGAATGGCGTGGCTATTTCCAACCGTCGTCAGCAGCTGTCAGCATGCCCGGAACGGCCGACCCACCGGGAGAAGAAAGAAGGAAAGCCTTGTCACAGTCACTGCAAAAGCCACTAATTAATAAGCGATGCATTTTCACGACTCATAAGCTGTCCTTTTGACGGCGGAAGGAGAACTCTATATATCTTTCAATTCGGAACTTGTCGCCGGGTTTGGGTTTTTCGGTGTCTCGTCCTGGTCCGGGAAGGCTCCATTTCGAGACAGACACGACACTATGGCTACTGATTTCATAGGAACTAACCACCGACCACTGTCCTGTGCTGGGACAAATGTTGGATTCTTGCAAGATGAGCACGATGGGAATTACCCGTAAAAGGCCGTCGGCCTCCAGCGTCGAAGCCTACGCTCGACTCTCGAGAGCTCTCAGAATCGGGATGGTGGTTATCTGTCAGCTATCCGGACGTCTGCCGTCGACCGGACACGGGCACACCAATCCCTGTCAGCCGGGGAAAAGTGTCGATTCGAACGATTCGAAAAGATAGTTCCATCCTTTCCATTGACCGGGTAAGAAATGCTTAGTACGCCTCCCCGGAAAGCGAACGATAAATGTCTCCGGTTTTAGTTTGCTGTCGACTTTGGATACTGGCCAGAGATTGTGTCCGAATCCGTTCGTCGAGCGCGGTGCCACGGGAGAGGGAGAGCACAGATTTTTGCTGATACAATCAATTAATTGCTGCAAATGGTCGGCGTGGCTCTCCACGATGAACCCGCTGCCCAAACCTCGGTACATCCCGATAACTGGTCCGGTACAGCCCAGTGACGGCGTCACTGTCGGTGAAATGAAATGATCCGCAAAATGCAAAGTTAATCCGTACCGGATTTGGCACGTTACATCGGCTACCGACTGTCTGTGCGAGTGTGTTTCGTACGGACGACAAATATTCGACACTGGTACTGATGCGCTGGTACGAAACCGCACGAACTGACCGGCTTCCGGGCTGTCATTGTCGGTGTGCTGCTGTCGAATGGAAAATCAGACACCACCGGGCCGGTTATCTGGGCCCTGGGCTGGGGATGTACAGAGCGACGAACGATATGGTCAGAAAACAAACCCATCCGCTCGGACAAGTTGTACATCGGATTAATGGGAAGTGATGCATTTAAAACCGCTGGAGCAAAAACAAGTGAGATGGCAGATGACTTGTCCGGAAAAGAGCATCTTTTTCTCTTGAACTGCAATGCAATGAATGCAATTATTTATATCTTGCATTCATGCGAGTCTTGGGGTCAATTATTATCGCATTATTATACATCAATTTAATAACAAGTTCAACTCAATAAACTTTGATTTTATTCACTTGATAAATAAATATCTAACATTAGGACGTTTGATTGCTGCATGCTATTTCATATTTGGTATTAGCTATAATTTCTGATCACCATTCAGATAACAGTTTCAAGTACTATTTGTGTAAGGAAAACAGATAAAGAGAGTCTTGGACGAGACTCCTTGAATAATGTCCATATCAACAAAGGAATGAGAAGAAATGAGTAGGACTTATACCAGACCAAAATGACCAAAAGACTAAAATAAAAAAGACACAGCGACAATTACTATTCCATTACCAATCAATTACAAATGGTACCCTTCTATCAACTACCTTCCCATTGACAGAGAGCTACAGAGAGTGTCATGACATCTCAATCGAAACCCATCGGTCCCAGTTCCCGCTGAGCGCCTTTGAACACAAGCTCCTGCTAGCGGTACCATCAAAACCATCAATCCACCAGATTGCCCTTCCTCTTTCGGAGTTCCAGCCGTCAATGATGGATGCCACATTGATGATGACGATGTCGCTCGATTTAAGCGCAACAACCAACCCGCTTTTGATCACCGGGTATCGGGTTTGCACGAAATTATCAGCTGGAGACGAAAGTAATATGTCACCACAGGTTGCTGAAGCAGACGTGAAAGTCGAATGGCGTGGCTATTTCCAACCGTCGTCAGCAGCTGTCAGCATGCCCGGAACGGCCGACCCACCGGGAGAAGAAAGAAGGAAAGCCTTGTCACAGTCACTGCAAAAGCCACTAATTAATAAGCGATGCATTTTCACGACTCATAAGCTGTCCTTTTGACGGCGGAAGGAGAACTCTATATATCTTTCAATTCGGAACTTGTCGCCGGGTTTGGGTTTTTCGGTGTCTCGTCCTGGTCCGGGAAGGCTCCATTTCGAGACAGACACGACACTATGGCTGCTGATTTCATAGGAACTAACCACCGACCACTGTCCTGTGCTGGGACAAATGTTGGATTCTTGCAAGATGAGCACGAAGGGAATTACCCGTAAAAGGCCGTCGGCCTCCAGCGTCGAAGCCTACGCTCGACTCTCGAGAGCTCTCAGAATCGGGATGGTGGTTATCTGTCAGCTATCCGGACGTCTGCCGTCGACCGGACACGGGCACACCAATCCCTGTCAGCCGGGGAAAAGTGTCGATTCGAACGATTCGAAAAGATAGTTCCATCCTTTCCATTGACCGGGTAAGAAATGCTTAGTACGCCTCCCCGAAAAGCGAACGATAAATGTCTCCGGTTTTAGTTTGCTGTCGACTTTGGATACTGGCCAGAGATTGTGTCCGAATACGTTCGTCGAGCGCGGTGCCACGGGAGAGGGAGAGCACAGATTTTTGCTGATACAATCAATTAATTGCTGCAAATGGTCGGCGTGGCTCTCCACGATGAACCCGCTGCCCAAACCTCGGTACATCCAGATAGCTGCCGTTCGGTACTGCCCAGTGACGGCGTCACTGTCGGTGAAATGAAATGATCCGCAAAATGCAAAGTTAATCCGTACCGGATTTGGCACGTTACATCGGCTACCGACTGTCTGTGCGAGTGTGTTTCGTACGGACGACAAATATTCGACACTGGTACTGATGCGCTGGTACGAAACCGCACGAACTGACCGGCTTCCGGGCTGTCATTGTCGGTGTGCTGCTGTCGAATGGAAAATCAGACACCACCGGGCCGGTTATCTGGGCCCTGGGCTGGGTATGTACAGAGCGACGAACGATATGGTCAGCTTGCTTTATCTATCTGGACAGAACCGATATTTGGGACGATTTAAGCACAGCACAGCACTGATGCTTCACTATAGAGCCCGAGGACGATGGATTAATTTCTTAAGGTAGCTCTGTGTGCCTGAAAGGTAAATGGTTGATTGCAGTAGCTATTTTACGTGATGAGAAAATGAGTTTATTTTATAATTTAGGCAAATTGGAAGTATACAAAACAGAAGACTATTAAATAATGTACAAATACAATCAAAATTAAATTAGTTATATAGTTCTTTTTTGTATAAAAGATTTTAGACTATTACATTTGATAATCTTTAACAAGATCAAGTATGTGGAACGATGACTTCGTTTGTCATCTATTACACTAACTCTCTTCTAATACTAGTTCGTAATGCTTACACTGATCTCCACTTAGATCTCGCTTAGAGATGATGATCAATTCAGGCTTGACGAAAGGATGACGTTCTCATATGTAGAAGACGCTGATTACTACAAATTATATTAAATAGTCCTCAACAACCTCAACTATAGGAACTTTGATGCTTCCACTGTAATAACACTGTTATAACAAGCCTCGTTATATGGAAAAAATCTTCATTTGAAAAACACAAACCAATTTAATTAGTGTTCAAGTACATATTTTCATCGCAACATTCTACTATGCATCCATCAAAGCCGGCAAAACAACATTGCACAGTTGATTGCCGCTCTATATTGCAATCCTTCCCTTGCAAAGGTAATGGAAATTCCTGCTAAACAACTAATCACAATAAAATGTGCAACACTATTCTAAAGAAAAATTCACATTGCACCAGTGGGAAAAAATTGCATCAAATTGAAGTGACTCCACATCCAAGAATCTCATTCATTTTCAATCTTCCACGCTGCCAAGGGTTAGCATTTCTTTTCCGCTTGCACTAGACCATTATCCCGACACGAGAGAGCAAGAGCGAGCCAACGAGTATAGAACACGCTAAAGCATCCGACATGCACATTTTGAAATGGGACGACACCGTGACAGTGAGTTCATATTTCATTACGAAAAATATTGTCCAGCAATTTATCCTCAAGGGGAACAGGCAGAACCCAAGGTTTTGACAAAAAAAAAACCGACCAGCTCGACAACTTTTACCGTTTTACCTCGTTTATGCCGACAGTTTTCGTGTCCAAAAAGGTGCACCATCTACGAGCATACGAGATTCCCGAGATTACCAACCCCGTCAACCACGCGCACGAGAAACGTGATCTTTTTGAGTCGACAAATAACTGTGACATTCTGCGAGCGTTATCCGCGTGTGTGTGTGGGCGGGTGTGAAACTGGAGCCTTGTGCATCAGCTCAGAAATGCTGATCGTGCACTGGCAAGACGATTATGCAGTTGGCAATATTATCGTTTGCTGCAAATCGTGCTGCATCGGACGCTTTCGCCGACTCTGGAGCACTAGCTCTAGTATGTGCACGCCCATCACACACTAATTGACAGCCGGTGAGCATCGTTCATTAGCGCCCCCGAAAACTTGGATGATGTTGTCTGGGAGCAGAAAGCAGTGGGAAATACAGCGACTCCCGTAATATGACACTGCACTGTCAACGGTGGGAAGCGTCAGAAAATTCCCACAAGGACGCTAAAAGGGATGCTATGGCATGCAATCCCATTTTTATGACACTTATCTCTATCCCAAACACAACCATTACCGTTTTTACTATTGTTTTATTTGCTTCTATAGGCAAAAGTCCATTAAAATTGAGATAAACTGTGAACTTCAAATCTGAGCTCCGATGGTCTCTCTTAGCACGTCGCTAGGGTTAAGGAGAGTATTAATTATTCTTCCACAATACATCCATATTATTTTATTGCACTCTGAAAATTCACTCACACACACACACACACACACACACACACACCAAACTAATCCTAACAATGGACCGTTATCGGGAAAAGTCGAATGTTTTCACTACACTCCAAAATCCGGACCGTCATTTGCATGAAATTGAAACCAGTTCCAACCATCCGGACGATTCTCGGGGAGATAGGGGCGGCAAAGAATGGGAGTGTCAGTGTCCGGAACGCTTACTTAATGCTTAAGATTACGAAAACCCATTCACCATTATCCACTCGATTCCTTTCTATTGACCTTGTGTGTGTGTGTTTTTTTTTTTTCGTTGGCGACTCGGAGCGTTATGCTAATCGGGGATTCCTTTGCCAGAAGGATGTTAACATCTCCTTTGGGGGTTTTGCTTTTGGGATCGCTACTGTTTTTAGTCCATGCTTGTGGATTGTTCGAAGCAATGGTTTTCGCTCTTTATGAAAGTGCAGTGCATGAGATAATAAAATGTTTTGCGGTAAGTTCTTGTCCAGCCGTCATATTGGAAATTAAATAAGTTCTTGTTTTGCCTGTTCATTTATTAACTACTAAACTACAATTATCTGCACAGCTATAAACTTTGCTATAAACGTCTTATAATCAGTGACGGACCAAGCTACTTGGAGACACTTTGCAGGCAGTTAGGACATGCATTACATCCGCTGACTGGGACAAAGTCAAAGTTCTAGTCTCCGAGATCAAGATTTAATCGTTGTATTAGTTTTCATTAAAGTTAAAGCTATTCATTTTTGTAGAGAAGTATACGGTATCACTTGCTAAAATTAAATAATCTTTGTTATAGCAACAAATCTAATTTATTCCTTAGTGTCTTTTCTACAAAACTGTGGACAGAGACAAGCCTTTTGGTTTTCTATTATTCCTCATCTTGCAATAAAATCTAAACATTCTATGCGCTTACCATTTGCATTAAAAAACCTTCCATTTTCCTCACAACAAAAACTATTCCGGCAATCATCTCATACGAACAATCAACAAATCAAATCGAGCAGTAATTGCAGAACCTTTTCTCAAACCTCTGCCAACAAAACACGCTACAGCAAATCGAAACAATTCAAAACGCTCAAAAACCACTGCACGCGGTGATTTTCTTTCCCTCAACTTTCTGATTTCCGTCCACTGCTCACACGAGACCGGCGCCAAGATGGTGTTGAGCTGTAGAAGAAAAATCTCCCACACACACACAAATAAGCAAAAATTATATCGTTCCTGCCAATCCAGTATTCATGCAATCATGCTCTACCAACAAGAGAAAAAACCCTCTCCGGTTTCGACAGATTCTGCCAATCGCTTCCGTTACGGTACGTAGTTAACAAAACTTCCCAAACACCCGGACTGGCTGGATGATTGCGTCAACTAGCGCCTGTCGAAAAAAAGAGCGGGGAGGGCGGAGGGTTTGATGCTGAGCGTGATTTCCGTGTCTTTCGAATATACAGTCCAGCAAAGAAAAGCGGTATCGTTAAAGTGAAAATGTCTGCGATTGTTCACGACACCGGGACTCCACCAAGCCAAGCGGCGAGAGCAATTCAAATCACCAGTACTTGACTGCACATGCACACACCTCACATACACACACACATACGTACACAAAGCACAATACAAAAAAGAGAAAGAAAAAAGCCAGCAACCAACTAAACCCCATCGGGAGGAACAATTTTGGGGAAGTTGTTTGAAAACGATTCAAACGAACCAAAAATAAGGTACCGCACCGGGTATTGTCATAGTTCTGGGGGGGGGAGTCTGTTTCGTCTTCTGAAGGCAAGCTTTTTCGCCCTTTCAGTTTAGATGATTGCACTCACGGAGACCATTCGCAGAAGAAACGCTTGGGGTTTTTCTTGCTGACACTCGGCGCTGTGCGAGAGTTTTTGGAAAGTTCGTTTAGGATTATCGACAATAAGCGGGTTTGGTCGCCGAGCTAACAAAAGGAATGCTACCAAAGGAGCGTACCTACCCACACCGGTGGTACAACATTAGTGCTCCCTGATAGTGACGTTTAACAGTGGCGAACACCGGAACATTGGTAACCGAAGCTCGGGCGGCAACCTCGTGCTCGTTCACCATTAGCACCATTACAACGTTTACGGTATAGTTGGTTGTTGGAATGTTCCTGTCCACTAGTAGCACAGAGCTATTTTCTTCGGTGGTGTAAACTCGACTTTGGTTCGCTGATTTGGGTGTGGAATTGGGTAGCGCTTTTTAAAGTACCTTTTTGAAGTTTCCAACAGCAGACGCTGACGCTGTAAACTATGGTGACGGTTTGCGAGACTTGCTGCTATACGTGCAAAATAGCCAATTGTTACCATATTTGGTATGCGTCTGCGTAGTTTAATTTTGATCCGTCAAGTGCAGCTAAGTGCAAGTCGGTAAACTGCTAGCTGCTTTAATATTCCTATGGAAAAAAACTATAATATTTCAATCTCAAAGAAATAGCTGCTTAGTCTAGGGTTAATATTAATAATCATTCCGCCTTCATCAAGTACAGAAGAATTTTCATAGGAAGGCATAGACAATTTTCTACTAACAGAGTTGATATCAAAATCTAAAGGAGCCATAAAAGCATTCATTTGAAAACCAATGCGTTTTGTTCTGAGTTATTGTCTTCAATTAGTAAACATTAATAGCGCAGTAAAACTTGATTCCATTTAGTTCTTAATAAGCCAACATTAATAGCTCCATAAGGATAACTTCGTAATCGCAATTGGCCTTGAAATAAGCTAAACATTATTCGAAAATAACCCGCCAGGTTATCTGTACCCCAAACATAGAGTCACCCAACAGACAAGAGAACAATCTCCTTAAGCCTAAATCCTTTTAGCGCTACAACACCCATACGCTCGTAACATTGTAATCCTTTCCACACACACACATATTCGCAGCCAGTGCGCAACCAATTATTGATCTTATTTATCGCTTCGATGAATGATTTTAATTGATTTATAATCCAGCCCAGGTCAACACCGCTGCAAATGCTGCATGACGCATACGCGCTCCGATAATGACTTGCCGCGATCCAACATTATCATCACCGTAATCATCGCATGCCATCGCCATCCGGGTGGCATCATCATTATCATCGCACGTCCAATGCGACTGGGGCTACCCCTATTGCTCAATGGTGTGGAATAAAAAATGTGCTTCTCGACAACCCCTTTTCAATTTCACCCTACTGTCAAACTACTGTCGAATCAAACGAACGGAGAAAGTTTTGCTAACTTACATCGATACAATTTACTTCCAACCCTTAATGGCTGTTTCAAACGATTCTCATCCTTCGCTAAAGTAGCAGTGGCAAGAGCGAGACAGTCCAAGCAGCAACCGATAGTTGTCAGACGAAAATGTATGCAGAAAATAAATGCACATCACAAAAGTTTAATCGGCTTAACTGCTTAATTTGAGCGGCCCCCGTTTGCACGTTGTACAGCGTGCGGGAGCGAAAATATTATCAACTTTCCTAATTGAAACATAAGCAGTTTAGCTTGCCAAGTGCAACACAGCACACAGCATTGCATGTGTCAATTGGAGCGACATACTACAGACTAGCGTCTAGCGTCGGGTGTGATGAATGTGACGCAATGAAGGTCGAGGCGATCGGGTGCAGCAGACGGGATATTAAGAATGTACAACCGTGTTTCCCTGTACGCTCCCATGGAAAGCTCTTTACCTTCGTTGCGCCATTATTCCTCAGAAATTGCAGACACACTCACACACGGTCACATAGTAACAAACTTCTGTCGAATCAAACGAACGGAGAAAGTTTTGCTAACTTGCATCGATACAATTTACTTCCAACCCTTAATGGCTGTTTCAAACGATTCTCATCCTTCACTAAAGTAGCAGTGGCAAGAGCGAGACCAAGCAGCAACCGACAGACGTCAGACGAAAATGTATGCAGAAAATAAATGCACATCACAAAAGTTTAATCGGCTTAACTGCTTAATTTGAGCGGCCCCCGTTTGCACGTTGTACAGCGTGCGGGAGCGAAAATATTATCAACTTTCCTAATTGAAACATAAGCAGTTTAGCTTGCCAAGTGCAACACAGCACACAGCATTGCATGTGTCAATTGGAGCGACATACTACAGACTAGCGTCTAGCGTCGGGTGTGATGAATGTGACGCAATGAAGGTCGAGGCGATCGGGTGCAGCAGACGGGATATTAAGAATGTACAACCGTGTTTCCCTGTACGCTCCCATGGAAAGCTCTTTACCTTCGTTGCGCCATTATTCCTCAGAAATTGCAGACACACTCACACACGGTCACATAGTAACCGTACCATACAACAGTTTCCCGACCAACCGCTTCAACTACTGCAAGCACCATCGGTACAGCTTTTTCCAACCCTATGGCCCACAAAAGTCCTCCATCCCAGGTTTCGACCAACGTTACAACACTATTAGCGACAGCGGAGACCCACTTAAACGATTCAGCCCCCCCCCGGTTTTTGGAAAGGGCGACCATTTTCCACTGAATGATTTCGCCATTCGCCAAAGAAAACCCTTCCAGTTCCATCACGGCAGAGGGTACGCTTTGTATGAAGCGCGGAAAATTGTGGCCACCCGGGCCGAAATATTAATGCAGTGTGTACACAAACAGCAGCGGATTAAAACTTTCCTTTGATTATGTTGATCGGATTTGATACGCTCGAGTGACGGTGAGCCTACCGAGCCCATCCCGGTATCAGTGCCGGTTTCCGAAAAAGGATTGCTTTCCCGTTTTTCGGCATAATGAAGAGACGTGTACTATGGAGAGGCATATACTTTACTTTACAAAGAAAAGGACAGAGGAAAAGCTTCTTGTTGACAGAAATTCGCGAAAGTTGTGTAAACGTATTAGCCGACTTCTTCGTCTGGGCATTAGCAAAAGCGGCAGCGTTACTACACTGCCAGACGTGGTAGGAAAAATTTCAAACTCCCAAAAATACAAGGTAAATTAATTAATCCTCTCCTTTACACCTAGGTGCCACACTGATACAAAAAACGATGTAAGATTAATGTCAACCAAAAGGGTAGCAGCGAACGGGGTAGGGTTAGAAAAATCGCGCCCGGACGAAAGTCATTTAATCTGAAGCAAATTTAAAGGACCCGAGGTGTGTGTATTGTTGTTGATAGCGGCGTCGTTGGAAAAAGTTCTGACAATGTCTCTATCGCAATTATGGTAAGATTTTGTCTCTCTGTTAATTGGTTATCTGAGTGGTAAATCAGATCGTTGGAGAATACTTACGAAAGTCAGGCAAAAGAGCTAGATCAATCAGTCTTAAAGAGGTTGTCAGGGATTACCTTGAATTTCCGGACAATTTAGTTCATCAAACATTCTTCTGCTTACGTCTTAAGCTCTGCAAATGTTTTTCGAATACTTCGTTTTGAATATTCACAGTCACCTAGGCCGTCACTAGTTCGTTCGCTGCACATTGAAAGTGATCCCTACATTCTTGCAAGGAAGATTCGATAAGAGCATCTTCGTGATCTCTTGGTAAGACTCCAAACTTTCAAATTTGGCGAGTTTCACCGTCAGAGTACGTCGTATCCAGCGCGTTTTGTTAAAAAGAGGATATGGATGACGGACGAGATATCAGGGCTGATGATACCCAATCGGCGAATAATTTTTAGGGTAAAGAAATGCCGAAAACTTAGTAAAAGTTCTTTCATATTCAAAGAAGAGGGATTCAAGAGGCACTATTTATTTGCATTAATACATCATGACGCCTAAATGTAGGCAACAAAGAAAGCGACACCTGGTACACATCACAGACATCTTGATAATCTTAAATGCCCATAGCAACTGCGATTGCATATTTTCTGGCGCTGTCCGATTACTGAAAAGGTAATCCAACTCCTTTAACCTTTAACCCAATTGTATCATTGCAGTATTAAAGTAATAAATTAATTACAACACGAATCATCCATTCCTTTACCCCTTCCCCTCCTTTCTACCTCCCCCTTCCTAAAAACGGTAAGTAATTTGAATAAATCATTCCCGTGCGCGTGCACGCTCTTATCTCGATATCAATAAACTATTCGAATTGCCACTACACAATTACGATAATTCGATTTAGTTTTCTGTTTTTTTTCTTCGTTTCCCATTCCACAGAAATATTGCTTTCAAGTTGTAGACGAAAAAGGGCAAAACCGGGAGCCAAATCCTACCTTTTTTTTCTGGTGCAAGCTGACTCAACAAAACTACTTCAAACGATCGACGAAACCTGCTTGTGCAATAAAGCATTCGCCGAGCCAGATCCAGTGAAGTTCGCCATTCACTGGCGAAATGAATTTTATGCAGCTCACATAGATTTCGTTTCCCATTTTTTAAGGGGTTTCTATTTCGTGTCTACCTTTCGCGCTGCCCCGGGTGCTCATCTTCTTAAAACCCCCCTCCTTATTCCGATGCCGGCAAATTCAATCAACCATTAAAACGAATCGCTTTTAAATCCTTCCCTCGCCATTTCCAACAGAGGATATAGCCAGGGCGCTTTCTTCTTGAGAGACGCGTGCTCTGCGTTGTTCATCTGGGTACGGGAACGATTCCTGGGTAGCCGTACCACCGGTCAATCCATTCAATTCACCGGGCAAAGGATTTACCCCATTTTTTGTTGTATTATCTACGATGAGCATGGAAGCCCAATCTGCTCGCACGGTGGAAACTGGAACCGGAACGGGGGAAAAGTTAGGACCCCGGAATTGTACATATTTTCTTCCGCATGCACGACGGCCAATTTTGGTCTGACATTTCGCAACTTTTGCGGGATGCGTCAGTTGCAAAGAGAAAGCAAAGACAGAATCCGGCCTTTCAGTGCGATTCAAGGATGAGAATTCGCAGCATGAGCAAGCATTTTCACTGTTTTCCACCGGCTCAAACACTCTAAAAGCGTTTTTCAATCTTCACTTTCAGCAATGACGAGCTTGCCCCATACCCCAGCCTGTTTTGCAATCAAACGGCACGAAAATAAGCCTCAGCCAGTGGCAAACTATTTCCGTTTTGACAGTCCACACCATCCACCAGCCGGGAAACACGGAACGGGCATTCCGGCATTAAAATTACAAATTGAAAACACCTGAAGAATCCTTAAGCGCTCCAGCAAAAGTGACGCAAACCAGGCACACACAGAATACACAACACATTTGCAGCGTTAAAACTGGCAAGACCGACCATTTTCCGTGTGTTTTCTCTCTTTTTCCCCGGTAAGGGTTCTACCATAAACCTTGGATCGAGTTTTGCGATACCGGGGACCGATTCACCTTCACAACGGTGTGGAAAATGGAAACTGAAAAGTGACTAACAGCCAGCGGCGAGCGGTAAGGAAGGGGCCGAGGGCCAGAGGATGAACGCTTGTAATCGTTTTGCATATAAATACCTGTGTAAGCCTTTTCACCAGTTTCCGTTCACTGTTGAATGATGAGGCGAAAACAGTCGGGCATCGGGGATGGGATGGCAATGCTTCTATTACATCGACGAAAATAAAATCTACCCAGACGTCAGACGGGAAGAGCTGGTACACTATGACGGTGGTTGAATTTTTCAGGGATACACCGAGAGAGAGAGCGAGACAGGACGTAAGGTTTTATTTTTCGATTAAAGTTTTCGCTTCCCGCATTCGTCATTTGCATTTAAACACTGACAGACAGTTTTAACTGGCATCAAAATTTAATTGAAAATTCATTATTTTTCCACACAAGACTCTTCACGTTTTGAAGCTGTGGAATGAGTTGTACATTTACAACTCTTCTATTTCAGGACTTTGCCAGTCAACATCAACAAATTCCGTCTTTATTGCTCGTGCTTCACATTCACAATGATAAGCGGATAAAGCGACCGATGATGACGTTCGTTAGAAAATGTTATAATTTTATGCCAGCATTTGCATGACTTAGTTCCAAGAGAGTGTTAAATATTGTTTCTTCAAGGAACTTTTCTTTGGAATCGAGTCCATATCTCATATATGCATTATTTGAGACATCCGTCACGACAAGTGTATTGTGATGAGAAGTCTTCTTATAAGAAGACTCCTCTTAACCTGCTAGCAGCTTCTCAACATCTAAATTGTTGTCGATCCTGACTTTGATAGCTGGTAGTCTTGAACCGACCCACCATATGCAGGACGGAGCACCCAGTTATGAGTTACATTAAGTCAAGGGAAGCCAGAAATGGCAGGACGAGACTTCTCGATGTTGTAGTGCTCAAGAAGAATCAGATGATGTTTTAGACGACTTCGAAGGTGCCATCATTGCACAGAGAATCAGTGTTCATTAGCAAGGTAAGTGCGGACTCTGAACTCAGGACACAAAAAGAATATATCAAGCTCAAGCTCTGGGTTCGCTTATTATAGTAATATTAGCAATTTTCCCAGAGAATTGAACTACTAGGTATGCTACGATACATCTTATCTTCAGAATTAGTTCTCCAGAGTCACTTGGATATCGGGAACTAATGTCCAGATTTACTTTGTTCACTTAATCTCTTTAACAGATCATTGAAACAACAAATCTTCAATGCAGGTTGTTTAAGTCATTCTTGTATTAACTCGTTAACAAAATAAAAACTTATATTTCTAACGTCCAAGGAAAACTCTCTCAATCAAAACCGAAAGAGGCGAAAGAGATAAAACATAAATGATTTCAAACGAAATCTATTTCTCTTCTTACGGACTAATCAGGCTGATCAGCAAAACTCTTTATTCAAAACTTTTTTACACCCAATCGAAGCCACAATCCGTAATAACGCTTTGATTACAGGGTCCGGGACACATAAAAGACGCAAGTTTCCTCCATTATCCCGCAGGGAAATACAGAACCAAAATTGTCCCTCCAAAATCCAACTGCACAGCAGCGGAACCATCATCGCCTACATCGGCAACCAAAACATGCCACATTTCGTCACGTACTGGACACTCTCTGTCTCTCTAGGGAAATTGAATTCACCGCCAACAACTTCGGCAACAATTGAACACATGATGAATTCGGCGCTGTAGTAACCCGTGCTGTAACAGAAAGGCTAGTGGTAAATAAATATAAAAACTCTTCTCTTAACTTCAGAGATACACAGAAGAAAAAAAGAAACAAAACCGTAAAAAAGAAAGAAATTTGGAAAAACTCTCCTTCCCAAATTGTAGCTCTCCAACCGGGGTAGCCGCTAATAAGCTTCCAAATTCCCCCAATTTAGACCGGGCACGTCCACAGGCGCACGCAAGCGACTACCGAGTACCGAGCAAATCGCTGATTTACAGGCGAAAAATAAGCGAATTTGTACGTTTACAGATGGTTAGGATGGGAATTGGCAATCGGTAGGAAAGGGCGAACAAAGCAAATACAGTGAAGAAGAAAAGGAAGTAAAAAAATTGGAAAACTCTTCCCGTTGTGCGGACGAACATATCTACCGATCGGGGGCCCACGTTTCCCAAAACACATACTACAACATACACATGGTGTGTCGAATATTTTTCACCAATCGTTCTTGCTGTTGTGGAACAGAATGGCGGAAGCCAGGACATGCCCGGTTCTTCCCACGGGGGAAAAGAAGAAAAGGATTGTTGGACGGATTTTGAAATAATGCCAACGAACGAAGCATCAAATCAACCATCCAAATCATGTACAGGCGCGTTCGTCTTCGTAAGTTCTCGAGCTACTTGCACGGCGAGAACCATGCCGGTACTAACACCACACCATCCGATCGCTGGTGTTGATGATGATGATGATGCTGGTGGTGATGATGGTGCCCGGGAGCGTAAAGCATTCTTAATGGAGCTCTCTGCAAACCCGGAAGCGGTACGGTTGACAGGATTGTACTTCGGAATGTATCCGCCGCGCTACGCGACTCTTCCTTGCCCAGCTTCCATCCACCGAAACCGACCGGAAACTGTAGCAAAATCCATCACCACCCTTCCCCCCAGCGCACCATTTGACCTCCGTCCGTCCATCACCGGTCGGCAAGTGTAAAGGAGAAAAATTGAATATTTTGTGATCAAAATTTCAATTTCTCTCCACGTTCGACGAAAAAACCCCCGACGGAGTCCAACCGGGCGCTGGATGCCGCTGGATCGGTTTGGAAGGAAACGCCAAATCAACTGCCACCAACATCAGTTCCATTCGCCGGCGTCCTCCTCGAAGGCAACACATTCTGCCATGTTGCTATAGCCTGCCCGGGAGGTGGACGGTAGTTATAAGTGTATAAAGAGTTCACTCTCACTTCCGGCCTCGAGGGGTCGATCTTTGGCCCACATGCAGCCTGTGTATGTGTGTGTGTTTGTGAGGGTGTGCAACACTAAATCGAAACACGCTCACTCGGGTCGAACACAAAGCGAGTGCAACCCGCATGTCGGAAGGCCCAGGACTCGCGTGTAGAGTGCTCGAACCACTGTGAAATATGATGTAGGTTCTTCGTCGTTATTTTTCTCATTTCTCTGTACGTTCGGGTTGGACTCTGTGCTCTGTGTATCGAATAATTCACACGCAGTAGATATGTGGAGAGTAAGTATTGTTCGCCAACACCAAGAAAGTCATTACCAACGTTCAAATATCTGATGCCCAAATCTGTCTGCGTTTGTTATAAATGTTGTTTTCACTAACATTGTTTATCGAGCGTAAAAATTGACTTTAAAATATTATAGCAACAATTTTATGGAACTGTCACAATTCCGAGCTATCCTCATTCTAATTTGAAAACTTTAATTTGGTTATTTTAAAACGACAAATAGATCTAAATCAACCCATGACACAACTCAAAATCCTGAAATCCTCAACCCTTCTATTGTCAGTTCCTGTTAATTCTAATGCATAATCTCGGCTGTAAATCAAAAATTCTATGAAACAAGAATTACCTATTCGTTTAAGAGCTTCTTTTTTCCTCTTGTCATAGAATCCATGACAAAACGGTAAGGTATTCAACTACGATACGCTGCAGTACTTGTAATGCCTGGTAATCCTTCCTCAAGGCTTGCAATTCAGTAATACCAAGAATTTAAGCTTTAATGCAGGTTGGAGAAGACAAAAAAATGAATTGTTGAGTATTTTATGGATAAAACATAACAAAACAAACGCTGTGCAGCTCGATCAATCTCAACTCATCCAGGAACATGCTGAATTCCGATTCAAAGCCATAGTTTGATTTTATGTTTGCTGCATGCATTCTCAAGATTTTCCGGAATCTGGCATAAAAGCATGTTGATATTAGCATTCCTAGAAGTGGGATAGACAACATATTTGAACACTACAGCACACGCTCGTCGATCGTTTACTGGAAATATAAAAAGAGAAAAAACGTTTGCTGTAGCAAAGAATTGCAAAGCAGGAGCAGCACACCGTTCGGTATAATCGTTCGCATAAAAACTAAATGCCACACGAGAAGCGTTATGAATTTTTGAGAGATTTTTCCACCCTGACAGCTGGATAAATTCGCTTCGACATGATATGGCACTCACAGCATGTAAATGCAGATGTCATAAGCCAATTAAATGTGTTTTTCAAAAATCTACCGTTTGTGTTTATGCTGTCCCAGCGCGGGATGGAACGGTGCGCTTCGATGCCGTACCAAACTGTATGCTGCTGGCAGCTGCGTGCTGTAAATATTCATACCCCTGGTGTGTGGAGAGTCGAGCGAAAGGATCGTCGGGCTTTGCTCGACACACACACACACACTTCCACCAAGCCAAGCATGCACCGTCACCGGTGTCATAATATGCTTTGATATGTTTTCCTTTTCACTTCTTCTTTATTTTGCGTCTTGTTGAGCGTGCCTTCCCATACACGGGAGTCTTTTCCAACATTTCCACCCACCAATTGACCCGCACGATTGCGTTTCCAGAATCTCAAGACGACGGCGTCTCGTTTGCAACAACCACCTCGCAAGAAGGAAAAAGATGCGGCATAAAAACTGCATATCAGCTTACGTGGTACGAGTTCACCCGGGTCCCGGAATGCACCACCGAGAGCACCACCGAAATTGCATATCGCTCTGTACGATCGCCCACGGAGAAGGCTAAATATTTGCGCTAGCACTTTTGCCCGGAACATGGAAAATAGATTTGCGGCTTTTCGATTGAAAGCGAAGCGAGCGGAGCGACATCCTTTGCCTCCATTTATTTGACGTCGACATCTATAACGGTACGATACTCTGCGTCGGTACCCGGGGAGGACATGAAATTGTGAAATATTGAACGCATCCCTAGATCGCATTGTGGTGGGAAGAAACGATTTTCATATTAGTCTTATTATGTGTGCGATAAATCTGGTAGGAAAGTATCGGTTCAATCAAACTTTTGGGCCTGATAAGTTGAAGATGAAGGTGTGAGATGCAATTTTTGTGTGCTTTAAAGCCACGAAGGTTCGGTACGCACTCCTATACATCATCATTGTTATCACTTTATAAGAGTAGTTGTGGTAAACATGGCTGTAATTCTATCACTCGCCTCCAAAGTTCGTTAATAAACAAGGCCGATTAGGATTTTGGCAGATAAAGACACATAGAATTGTACTTCAAGATATCCGATTCTTCAGTAACGAGTACATTACATTAGAAGGCTTTCTTAGTTACCAATATGCACATGATGAAGTCTAAAACACTCTGATACTCTCCATCCTTTGTAATACTATATCCTGAAACTCTTGAACAATGAGCTCAAAAACAAGGATAAAACACTCTCAAACGGTCTCCATGGTTCTTGATTGTATTCGAAATAATGCTTTACAAACGAAGGTCTAGAACGCTTTCGGTCTCCAAGCTATATGATATTACTGTCGGAAATACTTCAGTAATGAGTTCTTAGACGGCTAATACACACACCAAGTCTCTGCGATACCTGACAAAACTCATCAAAATTCTTGAGTAATGAGTTTTAAAACAGTGGTCACTGGCCTGGTTTCCTAGGCATCACAAACTATTTCCAAGAAAAAAATAATGATGAGTATGGAAACAAATTTCTAAAACGCTTTGATACTTTCCAAGAGTTTCTGAAACTATTCTCCCAAAATAGCCAACAAAAAGTTCTAAAATAAAAGTCTAAATTTACCCAAAATATCTGATGAGATTCTATTCTTAGAAAAAGCCTACGACAAAGATCTCTCTCGTAGACTCAAAGGTGTCTGAAGAATTCTCTCAACTGTCTTCAAATTAGAGTCCAAAAACAAAAGCAATTTTAATCATAATTTTAAGAACTTAATGTAATAAACATGATCCAAGTAGAGTAATAGTTGTCCAACACATAATGCACATCAAGCTGCTTGCAGCCACAACTGTTGTTTAAGGACACCGGCGCTGCCATGTTTCTTGCCACGAAAACTTTATCCACTGCGAAGCGATGAAGCTCAAAGGTGCATCAAATGTTTCACAACTTCATCGATCGTAATGAGCGGACGACTTTAATTGGTACGGTAACGAGACACTAGCACACAAAGATTGACACTTTCAAATTGGCCCGGTACCGACGGTTGCACGATACCCTGACGACACCTTTCGACTGTGTCTCCCTGCACGTTAGCTCCCTCGGTTCTAGGGTCAAAAGTTTACCTTGACAGTCCCATTTCTGTCGACTGTTGCAACCGGCCGGATGTTCCGCCCGGATGAATCATTGAACACGTTCACCAGCCAGACCACCTGTGTGCAGCAGTCAGCCGTCTCCTCTTGCCCAACCAGAGACCTCTCACCTTTCGAGAACACACACACAGACACCACCGAAGGATTGAAAGTTTCAGGAAAATTTTAAGTGACAGTTTGAAGAGGGAAGAAATATTAGTCCCGTGATGATTTAGCACCAACTCCCGGGTTCGCCGATAACTTTCGGTACCGATACCGAACGCACATCCCGTAAAATGGTGGAAGCGTCTTTGCTGTCCCACTGGCAGAAGGATACGTTCCACCCTATCGGTCGGTGGTGAAACTTCGCCCACTAAAAACTTTACCCCAGCGGTAAAACCGGCTACCGGTTGTATCGTAACCGTATGGTTTATCTCTCTTTGTCCAACTTTTTTCGCAGCTCGCCGCAGAAGACGAAGCCGAAGCGCACCCATCCGGTCGAAGTTGACCTATTATTATTATTATTGGCTGCGTTAGCTCCCTCGGTTCTAGGGTCAAAAGTTTACCTTGACAGTCCCATTTCTGTCGACTGTTGCAACCGGCCGGATGTTCCGCCCGGATGAATCATTGAACACGTTCACCAGCCAGACCACCTGTGTGCAGCAGCCAACCGTCTCCTCTTGCTCAACCAGAGACCTCTCACCTTTCGAGAACACACACACACACCACCGAAGGATTGAAAGTTTCAGGAAAATTTTAAGTGACAGTTTGAAGAGGGAAGAAATATTAGTCCCGTGATGATTTAGCACCAACTCCCGGGTTCGCCGATAACTTTCGGTACCGATACCGAACGCACATCCCGTAAAATGGTGGAAGCGTCTTTGCTGTCCCACTGGCAGAAGGATACGTTCCACCCTATCGGTCGGTGGTGAAACTTCGCCCACTAAAAACTTTACCCCAGCGGTAAAACCGGCTACCGGTTGTATCGTTACCGTATGGTTTATCTCTCTTTGTCCAACTTTTTTTCGCTGCTCACCGAAGAAGACGAAGGCTAAGCGCACCCATCCGGTCGAAGTTGACCTATTATTATTATTATTGGCTTTGCTGAGGTTTCTTCGTCGGGTTCGTAGCCGCTTGGCGTCTGTGTTTCTTGTGGCTTGGTGTGGTTTTGGGGCACCATTCGCTTGTGCTTGCTTTATTGCGCTTCAACGCCAAATTTAATTGAAACGAGATGATTAACACCTTCGGAAAAAGGGACAACTTCCGTGCCGGGTCTTTGTGACCTTCGCTTTCATTTCTTCTTGTTGGTTTGTTGGTTCTTCCGAACCACCCCAAAGGTGGGTAAGGTTTAATCTTTTTTACCGATTTAAAACCGGCTTTTTTGACACAGTTTTTTGCGTTCTTTATTTGAAGCTGTTTGGGGATTATTTGTTCCCGAGCTTTTTGAGCCTATTTTTGCAATAAAATTACATGTTTTGTAGAGCCTTCAACTCCAATGTTTCGCACCAGACATCATTTGACCTGAAACCAATTGCTGCACCCGCTAGCCCGCTGTGTCATAACCATTGTAATTTCACAACATGCATTACACGCTTCACCTGCAACGCTACTAAACCTACTAAACTTCCGGTCGAACGCGAAGAAGGAAGACACCGACCGGGCCCGTACCGTCGCTGTACCGTCGCCTCATAATGGTCTATGATGCACTGCTCATGTGGGAAATAAAATAAGATAATATCCTGACAGCAAATTAGGTTGATTCTGTTTGTCGGTTCGGCGTTCCATCCTTCCCAAGGGTGCCATGCCCGAGCATGGCAACTCACCTGTTGGGCACAGTGGCACAGCGTCACCGAACCGAAGTCCATCCAGTAAGTAGGTGAGCTGGTGGACGCGATTGCCGAGGAAAAGCACCGAACCGACGAAGGCCGGGAAAACCGTGTTTCGAGAGAGAGAGAGAGACCCCCAGAGCGGTCCTAGAAATGATAACGATTCAAGTGTTCAAGTTGCCTGTCCGGGTTTTGTAAGTTTGGCCGTCGTTCCCAAGGAACACATTACGTCCCTGAACAGGTTCGTAACCGCAGCCACAAGCTAGCAGGCGAGTGCCGTTACTTTACACAACATTTCCACTGCTTTGCACGGGAACCAGCAAATTGAGACTGTCGTGGCCTCCTCGTCGCGGTGGCAGGTTCTGTTTTTCTCAAACTTTTCCACCACCAATCGTTTCCAAAACGGGAAGCCAGGTGTGAGTTATCTTGCCGCGTGAATATTTTACCCGCACGGCGTATGGGATAAAGGTTCGTTGCTTCGTACTGTACGCTTAAACCACCGACTAGACACAGTCCTAATGGAGCCACTATTTATCTATCCGGTAGTCACCACTAACTAATGATCTTCCTGCAGCCGCACGCACACTACGAAGGCCATGAACACGGTAGCGGGAACTGGGGCATCCCCGGGTGAAGTGATTTTTCTTAACTGCAGCCACAAAACAGCAATATACACTCAGCCACCTTTCTCGACCGGTGCTGACGCGCAGTGAGCTGAAACCCAGACTATCTATGCAGTTGCCCATCGGTGTAATTCACCGGGTTTCAATCCGACACACGGCACACATTAACATTTGCTTTCCACAGAAATTAAGCTTCGATAATGGCGGTGCTCGGTAGAACATTTTGAGGCGCTTTGCATTGCACTGCCGCAACTGCCGACGGCTTCAATGTGCAATAGCCGGAAGTAATCTTTTCCGGCCGGCTCCCGTTGGGATGGTGAAGTTCCCGGCGGGTGATTAATATTTATTGGTGGATTGGTGAAAAGCTTTTAATTGGTTTCGGGGCAGGTTTTTAGACCATTTTGGCGCTATGGGTGGTCGGTGAAATGAGCTGATTAGTTCGGTGCTTAGCCGAGAACATATGGAGCAATTATTACATCAGGTACATTCCTTCCCGGGGTTTTGGAGAATTGCTCGTTCCTTGGAAGTACACAATAAACAGTTTTTAAGTTAGTTTAAATGGTGTATGAGGTAACAGAAGATAAACAAGCATGCGTTGAAATTTAAATATTTCATTGCATACCTTCAGGGGTAATCACCCATTATACACTTACCGTAATTGTACAAAAGCAGAAAAAAAAGAGTTGAAAAATAGGAGAACAAGTAAACAAGTTAAGTTAATGATTACAAGAAGAATAAGTGATGAGTAATTGCAAATTGTTGATTGGGCATTGAACAGCTATCGTATATTCTAACTCAAATCAACGATATTGCATACTTCCAGGGGCTGATACATTCAAGACACAAACAAGAATTAAACCAGTATGAAGAATTAATAATACTTAATATTATTTCTTTCTTTTACAGCACCTACTCTATTCAACAGGCTTTGCCATAAGTGGAAACCATTTTTATAGCAAAAACTATCAATCGTTTACTTACCTACCAGTCATTCCATTCCGCGCACAACCGGCACTTTGTGGTGCAGTTTCGAAACAATCTATTTTCCACATCGTCATCGTGGCGCGCGGTACACATATGGTGCAACTGCCACGGAGCACATAAGCTTAAAACGTCCCCAAAAGTCTCACACGTACGAGAGTGGAAGTCGGGAAGAAAATGTAAATATATTTAACCAACACTTCCTAAGCTGACGCGTGGCTTCCTTAACTGTAACCGGGGTAGAGCAAAAAAAACTATGCAACCATTACCGGAACCACTCGCCCAATGTGGCTCTCAAGACTGGGAATGACTTGGGTTAGCATATGCATTCCCGCAACAAACATAACGTGCGTCCCGCTTATCAGAGACCGTGCAGTGTACAGCATTCCGGACCGCAGGTGTAACGTTTTTGTCAAGTTTACTGCAAATTGAGATATCGCCATTTTACCAACTTACCGAGAGCGCTCCGAGAACCCCCCGTTTGCCATGTTGCCGAGACCCGTACTCGTGAATCTCGACACGCTTTTTTTTTGGAGGATAAGTTTGTTGGTTGCGGTTCCGTCGCTGAAACGCTTCAAATATTTGGCCAAGAAGTTTTTCGGGGGGAGGGCCACACAAAGAAGGGCATGGGTTTTCGCACGCACAAGTTGCGACACTTTGTCAGCGCAAGTTATTTGTGCGTTGTGTAATTGCTTTGATATTTTCTCGTGGAGTTGATTTCTTTTCACACTGCCCACGGGCAACCACCGGTTCGACGTTCGACGGTGTATGGTTTATTTATTCCTCCCACGAGCCGTACCTCAAAATGCTGCGCCACGAAAAACCTGCCCCCCCCATTCCTTTCTTTGGTCCTTCCGTAGCGTTCTTTTTTTTGCTCTCTCATTTTCTCTTCACTTCACATTCCGTCTCCCCCGTTTTGGCTTTGATCCATCGCATTCCGGCGTTAAATCCCATTAGCTCGGGCCCGCAAGCTGGTGGTGGATCTAATTTATAAAAGAACACAAAGGCTGCTTCCGATTGGCACGCATCCCCTGCCACAAATCCCATCCCGTTCGCTTCACTCCACTCGACTGCCGGAAGCATAAACACTCATACTCGATGGCGGCAAAAACGGGTGCCAGGCTCAGTTCCACATTGTCCCAACCCGGGAGCTTCCGGCTGGGCTGGAAAGCGTGTGGTTACGCACGATACGCTACGTGGAACTGATCATTACGGCCGGGTTTTCGAGCGGTTCGCACGCGCTACTGAAAGGAAAAGTCAACTCGTTCACTAATTGCGTAGGCCTCCAGCAACGGCAGCTCGCTCTCGACCGTGTGCAAAAGTTTGGCCACGCGGTTCCGGATCCTGTTTGTGTGTGCGTTGCGTGTAAAGTTTGCGTTCCGTCGAAATTTCTACCCCGGGCCCCGGGTTTTCACTAAACAATTAGAAGAGTTATGATCCGCGAAGATGCAAACACACGGCCCAAACCCCGCGGTCTGGTGATTGTTTAGTGTAGGTGCACAATGGGCTGGCTTGGAAATCGGTAGACAAAGGCATGTTACGGCCCTGTAACGGTGCGGTGCGTATGAACTGATGAACGTAATCTAATATTATTGCTGCCTGTAGTCATTGAGCTTGTGCTCGTCTCGCACACTAATACAATCGAGGTGGTAGTATTGGTGGTGGCGATTGTTAGCAAAGGTAGGAATTGTTTTCAAGCATGTTGGTATCTAGAAAAATGCGATATTGTTAAGGACAACTCTAAGTTATAAGAATTAAATTCATAAATAAAGTTTGAATAAATAAATCAAATTTAAAAAAAAACAGAGGAAAAAACCACATAAAGCGTTTTGCTCTATAAACAGAGTTACCAAAAAAACTCAAAGAAATGAAACATCAGAAAATAAGAAAAATATAATGTAATGCAAAAGACAAAAAAGTATAAAACATAAGACAAGTTAAAAATAGAAAAAATCATCGTTATGAACATGAAAAGTATATAGTATCATTAAGTAAGTGCATTAAAAATCGAAACAAAATGTATGCAAGTTTAACTTAAACTACAACTAAAAAATGAACTAAATTCAGAAAATAAACAAAAAATTATAATAAAATTATAAAAACGATGGGTATTCGAGCAGAATAATTCGAAAAACAACAACAGAAAAGTTAATGATACCATGAAAAACAGAAAAATAATGAAAAATGATCAAAACAATCAGTCAAAGCGAAATTCAAAATAATAGAAGATAAACAGTATTTAACAAAATTGCAAAGTAATGAATAATATATAAACTAATTTCATACAACTGTAAAAAATGTAAATGAAAATATATGAATAGTATTATCAATCAATGATACGAGCATCAATACACAAAACTAAAATAAAAATAAGGAAAACCCGCAAAACGTTTGTTCATAAGCGTTCATAAGTTGTGTACCTACTCTTTACCTACTGTTCAATCATAACTAATCGACAACCAATTGGTCAGTAAATTCGAAGAACCGTACGCACAATACATATATCCTCCCATCCCGTACGAAGCAAAGTCACAATCGTATTCATAATCCAATCTTGTCTAATCTACTGACAAATTACGCTCATTAATTATTGCCCTAGAAAGCACTGCCTCTCCCGTCTCGCTTTGCCGAATCATCAAGGAATCGAAGGAATTCGGCTATCCTCGGCAACTCGTCACGATTATCTAAATAATTTTCAAATTCATTATCGCTTATGTCGATGTAAAGGGCATGCATTATTCAAATGAAGTGGCCCAATTCGGACGGCAGCCCAACCACCACTTGGTTGGTAGTGGCGATACACGCGCACCAACTCACTTACACCGTACAGGTTCAGATGGTTTTGATTTATAATGAAAGCCTGTACCGGGCCGGACCTCATAAGGCTCTCCGCTGTGGATGCATCCATTTATTCAATTTTATTCTCTTCTGACCATCGTCGTTCAACGTACGCGGTCACTTCATTATCCTCTTGTTATTTCTTTCCTTTCCATTACACGACACCAGCGCGAGAACCAAACACAGAAACTACAAAACACCACACACACTCATAAAACAACGTGAACAGCAGCAGCAACAGCAGTTGATTAAAAATTGATGTCGCTTGCCTTAATTACCGCTAAGCAGACTTTATTAAAGCTGCTGCACGGACACGCGGCGTTTGGTAAGCTGCCTTTCTTTTCAGCCGAATGCGCCAAGGTTCGCCAAGGGTTCGCCATCTTCTCGTTCTACCCGTAACACTAGCTACACATTAGCGTTTGCTTGCACCTGTGCAACCTCACCAGAGGACGCCTCCGCACTGGGGATAATCAGCCCAGACTCTGGGCCTGGCTCTGGTCGAACTGTTGTTCTTCCGTCCTTGGTGCAGTACGCCACAACTCTGCAATGTGTCTGCAATTGAAAGTGGTGTAGTGTACTTAAGCATACATTATGCATAATGCAACTTGCCTTGGCTGTTTTTTTTTGTTCTCATTTTCCCCCGATTGCTCGCGAGATTGCACCGTTCAGGGTGAGTTTTCCCGTTCGTTTTTTTTTTCGTAGACTTGGTTTTATTTATATTCGCCTTAGAGAACAACAACCCCTTAAACCACTTTGCCACCTGGAGGGATTCTTCCTATTGCAGTGTGTTTGGACGACTAAAGGCACCCCGAGCGGCAACGTTAATGCAGTGCCATTTGTCGAAGGAATAAGTTATGTCGCTGCCGTGCTGATAAAACCCACTAAGTGCTAGGAGTAAATCAGGCAGCTTTTGGTTTTAATTTCTCGCAGGCCCCACGCCCGCTTTAGCACACCTTTTAACAAACGATTGGCTCAACCCGATTATTAATCATTCATTTTATTGGAACGCAAGCAAAATCATGCGCCAAGCTGTGGCTTCAAACAAAGCGAAACCTCGGCTGCACGATGTAGGATATAAATCAATTACCGTACTAAAATCGACTGCCAAACAAAATCGTTCAAGACACAGGCCGGGTGGGTGGTTCTCAAACAAAAAAAAACTCCACACAATTTATGTTCCACGCCAAGCCGTTAAACAATTCGCACTTCATCTGCCAACATAACGAATGGAGTGAACAAATCTCCGTGCCAGGAAATGAGAAAACAAATGCAAAACGTTCGTGGCGCTTGGTGAACATGAGAAGCCAAGTAAACGCGCGCAAAACACACACACACACACATATACACACGCTCTTCAGAGTAACACAAAAAAAAACATGCCGCGAAACTCTTCAACTTCATCAACCCAAAAGCTTGGCCAAAGCCAACGCAGGGTTAGTTGAGACAGGGAATCCTTCCATGCGAGAAGCACTGTTTATGCCGTTTGCTCGCTTTTAACATCACTTTGAAGAGTGGTAGTGTTTGGGGGTTTTTTGTTTTGTTTCAACCCAACCGATGATGCCGGTACATTACATCCACTCAAAACGTGAGTCACAATATTCTACATTGCTAGCCGGAATAGCGTCCACATTATTACGGACCGTTTTTTGTGAAACGATCGTAGGGTTTCTGCTTGCTGAAGAAATGAATCACCAAAAGCTTGAGACACACATTTGAGAGAACAACTAACAGTGGAACAGTTCTTGAGATTGAGTATTCAGTAAAGCGTTGCTATAAATCCTTTAGTTTTTTGCTATAATATTTTCAAATCACGCAATTACTATTTTATAGCTTACTGACATGTGCGAATTATAGCATCGCTTAATCAATAATTATAGCGAAATGTCAATCAGGAGTAGTTGAATTGATACCATCAACATGCATAGATATTTGGACAGTGCAGTGTCAATAATCCATAATCCCTCTTGCAGGCTCTTACTCTATTGACACTGCAATGGTAAACCCCTGTACAGTTCTACAGCTTCTAGTCTTCACATTCAAGAGTTAATGGTTGCCAGCTAGCACTGCTAGCGTGTCAACTCACCCATAGACGTATGGGTACGTGTGTTGATTTACGAAATTGAATTACCTTTAAATTCCAAAGGCCGCGTTAATCCTATCAATCAATCGCCATTCCACCTTCGAATGTAGTTCCACAGCGCTACTTCTCAAACCCCCTTCCCCTCCCCTCCACCTTCACCCCACACCAAAAAACGGCAGAAACAAAATAAAAAGCGCAATCACGCGATGGATTTTCGCGGTGGGAAAATCGAAAAGGATTGCATCCACCCATCCACCCGAGGTGTACCCGGTTGAGCGTAGCGCCAAGAAGTATGGGAAGCAACAAAAAAAAATCTACCAACTTTTCAACGCCGGCTTTGCCAACTCATTCCGAAAAATCTCCCCTTCGCCCTTTTCCCCAGCACACCCAGCCACCCCACCCAGCAGGGAAACTTTTCCAATAAAATAGCGCTCGAGCAAATTGAAATGTTTTCGAACTCGTAATTTTACGGATCGGCAAATGGCGCCATCGGGCCATCCACGTTTGCGTACGATGGATTGTAAATGGGCGCCGCCCCACCAAAAGGGGTTCGGCGAAACGCAACAATCCTTACATGGTGGAAAATCCGTCACTTTGAAAAACATTACCGCCGGTTCGCGCTACCAACGCTCCCGACGAACTGGCTCTGCACTGTTTCATCAATACGAGCAAGTCGGCACGACTCCAATGAACTCTTTCCGTCCGTCAACCGACTAATGTGTTGCGTGAAAATGTATTACTTTATGGGGACGATGGGATGTGTGGGATTGGGGATAAAGCGGGCTGAAGCTAGAGTTTAAAAAAAATCTGTACAAAAGCGTTTGTTAACAGAGGAAAGCAAAAAAAGCATTCGCGTTGGGATTTAGAGGTTGTAATCAGCTTTAACAGTGGAAAAAACAGTGCAAGAAAATCCCACAATGCATTGAGTACGAACCGAACATCAACAGACGCACGAACAGGTATTGTGGAAAAGTATAAAACAACTTCAAGAAGCAGCAGAACTTTGGTAAGAGCAACATGTATGGACGAGCTACAGCAAAACAAAGAGATGCAAAAGAATTGGTTAGCAAAACTGTACAACTTATCGCACAAACTCCAAAACAACTGCGATTTTTTCTCGTATTTGTAAAACTATAACGTACGTACGGCACCTGCCAGTAATACAACAGCCTACGGACAAAACGAGATCACTATTACTCCAACCGGGCTTAATATATGCAACAATTCTTCATGCTTGCTGATGCGCAACCTTGACTGAGGTCACCATGCTCATCTTCAAAACGGCCATGACTTCAAAGCCCGCAACAAGCGTACGACCGGACTAGGTGAATAACGGTTGAGATACACAGCTATTCACTTCCCATGTAGCTAAATTTAATGCTAACACGTCAACCCGTTAGAAGGCGCGTACTGTTTCACAACGCTAGAAAAACTGGTTTTTGGCTCTGTTTTTCGACTTCCGACAATCATGATCATGTTGGTAGCAGATGCTACAAAAGGTCTAGGCACGATAATAAGCTAAACCTGTTATTCAAGAGCCGGTCTTAGTGGCTCATAAAACATATCGCTTCACCAAGAGGTTCTAACACGATCGTTTACGCCATGAGAAAGTATATTGCTTTGCAGCAAAAAAGATCCCATTAATCTTACCTGCGATTCTGTGGAACGAAAGTTACTGGAACATTTCAAAAAATTCAAAAACCAAAATTCCCCAAAACCATTGCTCAAACCTGTTTTACAAACCTTGGCAAAGTGCGAAAAATGATGAGTTTCCTATGGTAACAGGTATGGATAACAAAGCAGTCGGCTCGGAGCTCTCGCAGTGGGCAGTTGAGCGTCACTGGAACAGTACAGTGAATTCAAGCGTTTAGTTTAGAGTGGCCATAGAAGACAGTATGATCTCTAAGATTTGGATCTTCGTGCTTCTGGGGCTCGCCCTTACTGTGGTATCTCATACTTCGGCACAGGATTATAGTGTAACTTGTGGCAGAAGGAAGGTGAAATCGATCTATCTTAACCGTAATGGGCTGGATGCAAAGCCGGGCCACTGGCCATGGCATGCGGCCATTTACTACAAGAACGATAGTGACGGAGTCGACTATAAGTGTGGTGGATCCATCATCGACGAGAACACCATCCTCACAGGTACATATTAAGAGCTACGCAGTCGGCATTCAACTATGCTTAATGAAACTTGTATCTCTCTCAATTAGCTGCTAGTTGTGTCTTTAAAACTGACGCGATAAACGAAACCGACATCTCAATCTACGTTGGCCGCATGCATCTGACGGAAGACACCGAGTACACGCAGAAATATGACGCGAAGGAAATCATTTTGCATCCCAACTATAGCGGGTCTACAAATGATAACGATATTGCTCTAATCAAGCTGACGGCCAACATCACCATGACGAAGTTTGTGCAGCCTGTTTGCCTGTGGACCATGGACGCCAATCCTTACTCGATAGTCGGTATGCACGGAACGATCGTCGGCTTTGGTTCGGAAAATCATTTGAAGCAAACGAACCTTGGTGTGGTCGACACGTTGGCATGCATCAATAGTGATCGCGAAGTGTTCGGAAAACTGCGTATGTCAGAAATGTTATGTGTCGGTGGACAGGAAGGTACTGGTGCGTGTAACGGAGACAGTGGTGGCGGTTTGTTCTTCGAAGTTGAAGGCAAATGGTTTGTCCGCGGCATTGTTTCGTACATTCCGGGGCAAGCTGAAAATGAAATATGTACTACCAGCAAACATGCCGCCTTCACTGACGTTACGAAGTATGTCGACTGGATTAAGGGATTCATCAATCCTGAGATATTGCCAGTTAGCTCTGACGCAATTGATGTGGATTATGTTGAAAAACTTGAACTGTTCGATTTGAGTACGTGCGGTGTAGCATCGAACTCGATCGCTTCCGGTGGTGCGCAATGGACCTTACCGTGGGTTGGATTCGTTGGAATCTATCGATCTTTGGATGATACTATCGATAAGAGATGTGTTGTAACGCTACTTAATGAATGGTATGCTGTTGGGCCTGCACATTGCTTCGAAAACGACGGCTTAGAGTGAGTATACGTACAAGTTTGTTTGTCTTTTACTCTTTAATTTATCGACCATACGCAATCATTTTCCACTTTACAGACGACGAGTTCTTCTCGGTGGTAGCTCCGAGCTCTCACAAACGAATTGTGACAATCAAATGAATGAGGAGCCTTGCGAAAGTCCAACGCAAATGCTTCAAATTCAACGAATTATCATTCATCCAACGTACAGTATCAACAATACAGCGGACAATATAGCGCTGATAGAGTTGCTTAACCCAGCCGATACATCACAACCGAATGTACGGCCTATCTGTATATCTATCGTACCTAAGCTTCGCTCAAACACCACCACAAACCTTACGATTGCCTCCCACACGTCATCTCCAAAGTACATCGTTAGCAAACCTGTCACCTACATCGATTCCGAGAACTGTACGGACACGTACGCTCGGCAAGGGTTCCCTCTGTTCCTCGCATCTAAGCGACTGTGCACCCAAATCTCTACTGCAGATGCAGATAACTGTACTCAGCTAAAGGCTGGTACTCCTCTCCAAGAGCAAAGAAAGTTAAACGACAAGGAGCAATATTTCCTACGAGGGTTCGATTTATTCGAGCGCTCCTGCTCAACATCGTTGCCTTCTGTCTTTAGCAATATCAATACCTATCTGGACTGGCTACTGTACAATATGAGATATAGCATTTCGGAAGAAGCCGACGATATAACAAATGATGAGGACGCACTCGTAGAAGAAAGCTGGAATCAGTTGCGTTATGATCCAGACCAAGAAACGCTTTCATTCTTCAATCTGGACACCTGCGGAGTAACAACAACAATTGCCAACAATGAAACAAAAGTCGATCGTACCTACTATCCCTGGATGGGACTGTTGGTAACGCACAAAAACACCATGGAACCGTTAACATACATCGAGAGCACAGTAGTATTGATCAGTGACCGATACGCATTAGCTCCAGCACACATCGTAAGCAACACGATGTCATGGTGGGTATAGCTTTGACCGCAACAACAACGGCATTTAATTGTTCTTAATATTTCTGGCTTTCATTACATTCCTCTATATCATTACAGGCGATTTGTTATTCTAGGACAGTGTAACGAATTACTTTTAGCCAGCTGTGCAAGGTCGAATTGTGATCATTTGTTCCATAAGATGGAAATTAAAAACGTCCTCATCCATCCCTCGTATACCGGTGACCCCAAGAAGCACAACATCGCTCTCATAGAGTTTATGAAACCAGCAGATTTGGAGCATCAATACATCAAACCTATCTGTTTGCCACTCGTCCAAGAGATTCGGAATACTAATCCGGTCGAATTGACGGTGATGCCTTACAGAAACTATGATAACGAAGTAAAACATTTAGCAACGATGCATCCCTTAATCTGCCAGGAACGGTTTGCGCAAGAAGGAATGTTGATATCGTTGGATCAAATTCCCAAATGTGCTGAGGACACAAATAAAAAAGTTGGAAAACGTGTGGCCCTTAAATCTGGTGCAATGCTACAAACTATAACAAAGATTAAAAGACAAGATCGATACTTTCTCAGGGGCATAAATATCAACCAAGACACTGTAACAGAAGGATACCAGTACTTGCCGTACGCGTTCACGGATACTGATCGGTACCTTGACTGGATCTTGAATAACATGAAAGCATCATCCAACGAGAACTCATCCACAGCAAACGATCTAAGAGTGTATCAGTCTGTTGATTCCGGTCCAGTAAGCCTTCCTTCTGTGAAGATACACTCTCAGGAAGAATCGCTCAATCTGAACACCTGTGGAGTATATCCGAAAGTTAAAGAATCGACCAACAAGCTGTACTCTCCTTGGTTGGGATATGTCACAGCGCATCCCGATCCTAAGGATCTATTGTGCGTAGTAATGTTGATAAGCGAATCTTATGTCGTAGGACCAGCTCACACTATCATCGATCGTACGGAGTATGTATACTGATCCTTTCTAGTCAGCGTACTCATTCTAATCACTTCACTTCCTTCACTTCATCTACAGCATAAAAATCCAGCTTGGCAGTATGATTGACTCATCCGATGTGACGTGCGAAGAAGGCGACGAGTCTACGCTTTGTGATCCCGAACTGCAGCG
This sequence comes from Anopheles maculatus, assembly GCA_002091835.1. Taxonomy (NCBI): domain Eukaryota; kingdom Metazoa; phylum Arthropoda; class Insecta; order Diptera; family Culicidae; genus Anopheles; species Anopheles maculatus. The sequence goes on from KZ061640.1 coordinate 301,777, forward strand.
TATCCCAACAACGAGAATGATTGTCCATCCGGGCTTCAACCGTTCGGATTATAGCAACGACATCATGCTGCTGCAGCTAGCGAGATCAGTGAGAAAACCACAGATCAATCAGATCTGTTTGCCGATCGACGATCAGATTCGAAGCTACGATATTGCAAACATAAGAGGCCACGCCTTTAACTTGCTCTCACTCAACTTCGTAGCAAAGAAGCTGGACGAGCACACGTACATTCCCTCCTCCGAGTGTCAAACCCGGTGGAACAAATTGGCACTCAATTGGGAGCTCGAAAATGTCACACAATGTGTGGTGGCTCAATTTTCGCCCAACACGGAATGTTTGACAACACTACCTGGTTTTCCGGTGTACACACTTCAAACATTTAATGGAACGGAAAGACTTTTCCTACGCGGCTTTGCTAAGGCATGGCCCCATTTCTGTAGCAAATACTATCCCGTCATTTACACTAGCATCGATGCTCACCTGGACTGGATACTGGAGAACGTGAGCAACAGCAGTGTGGTTGTTTGAAAAGCAAAAGAAAATAATAGACTTTGATACGAACGAAGAAACTAGCTCTGCTTAAAAAACAAATGATTTAGATTATCTTTTCTGCAATAAAACTATATGATGCGGCATTTTCTTTCAGTATATAATTATTTCACAATTTTATCAAAACATATTTATGAGTTGAGTCACTTGTATATACACTTTCACACTATCTCACATCTAACCTATACACCCTACATATAAACATTATGTTTGTTTTTTTTTATCATTTACCTGGTTAAATTTTTTAAGCAGTTATAATTTGAATAGTATCTAGATTTCACCGGTCTTAAAACGTGTAAAACCTGTTTTAGCTGTAAACGGTCATTCAATCAGTATCGTGCATACATCTTCCAACTTCTACGCACAAACTTGTTTTCTGTAACAACAGGTTTTTTGGAGATAGAATAGCTGAAGATTATAGACGCACAACACAAAGCTTACTTTTTCACACTGTTAAAAAGCTTTATCTATGCATGGGCTGACGGTTGTGATAAGAAGTCTCTTATTATACAATCGAAACCATGAAAACCTGTTAAACGTAAGTCTCGGCTTCAAACTCGGCATTCGTTTTCGATAACCTAAAAGATTGAAAAAGTGCCACAGTTGCTGGTAAGCTCTCATGGTGTGCAGTTGAGTTTCACGAGTTCTCACTACTAATCAAAGTGTGCGCAGTGTACCCTGCTACGTAATATGAACTCTCCGTTCTGGATCTTCGTATTACTAGGATTGTCGCTCAGTGCGGTATCCCAAACTTCACACGCACAGGAGTATCAGAGGCTTTGTGGCAGACGAAAGGTGAAATCGCTTTCTTTAAGATCCACCCAAAATGGAGTGGATGCCGAACCAGGACAGTGGCCATGGCATGCGATCGTTTTCCATAAGGATGACATTGGTGGAGTCAACTATAAATGCGGTGGGACCATTATTGACGAGAGCATCCTTCTGACAAGTACGTACGAAAGAGACACACAAACACTATCCGTGCTATGCTAAACGGAACTGGCTTTTTCTTTGTCCTTAGGCGCTCATTGTGTATTTGGCAACGGTGTCTTAAAGCCAACCAAACTCTCGATTCATGTTGGCCGCATCCATCTGACGGAAGAGTACACACAGAAATTTGACGCGAAGGAAATAATGCTACATCCCAAATTCAGCGGGACTAAAGTTGACAACGATATTGCCCTGATCAGGCTGGCGTCCAACATCACCATGACGAGGTTTGTGCAGCCTGTTTGCTTGTGGACCCTAGACGATAATCCGAATTTGATCGTCGGTAAGAACGGTACGATCGTCGGGTTTAGCTTAACAGAACAGAAAATTATTTCAGAGCATTTGAAGCAAACGTCGGTTGGTGTGGTTGATGCATTGACGTGCGCTTCTAGTGACCGTGAAACACTGGAAAATCTGCTTACGCCCAAAATGATCTGTGCCGGTGGGCAGGAAGGGGGATGTAGAGGTAATGGTGGCGGTGGTATGTTCTTCGAAGTCGAAGGTAGATGGTTTGTCCGCGCCATTGTTTCTTTTACTCCACGATTGACTCAAGATGGGCTATGCGATCCCTCAGTCAATACCGTGTTTACGGACGTTGCCAAATATATAGACTGGATCAGGAACTACATTGATCCTGGCTTGTTGCCAATAGCTTCGGAGCGAATCGAACTAGGTCCATACGTGGATGGAGCGATTATATTTCCAGATGATTAGAAAACATTGTATTTATAGTTTCGTCAATAGTTACATCAACGTTCAATTTTAAATAAATAATCTGTAATGACTGCTGTATATTGTGAAAAATTACTTACTGTGTGATCAAGCAAGCAAGTTCAGATCGAAGATCGAAGCTACTTCTTCTTATCATGCTTATATAAATTCATATCATGTCGATCTGGCCTTTGTCATACCTGGCGATGATGTATCTGAAATATTCATGTTGCTTAGCCTATAACTAACTAATACGTAGGGATTGCATGATCCGATAGAGGTTTTAAATACATACTCATGACTTACCTTCCGACTTTTCTCCTCTTGAATCCTGTTTGAATGTCCTGAACAAAAAAAAATAAAAATCATAAATAAAATCATAGAGTAGCGTTGGTAGCCTTCAATCTACGAAATCCATTAAAACCACAGTATAAATAGTACAGTAACATTATCCTGTATAACAGATCCTCCTAATTGTTGTAGCCAATCAAGAATTGGGTATGTGCTTCTTCCCTTCTGTGCTATGTTCTTCTTCTTCTTTCTTGGCCTAACGACCTCTTAGGTCATGCTTGCCATTTCTGGCTTACTAGACTTATTGTTACCGCATAGTTGGATAGTCAGTCCTCACTATGGGGGAACGGCCCAGATGAGACTTGAACCCCGGTCCTGCCGTGTGAAGACCGGCGCACAAAGATGCTGTTATGAAGCACAAAGATGCTGGAACACTGTTTCAACTGACAAAAAAAACTGATGTTGCGAACGTTCCAGAATACCATAACTATTCATGAGTGAGAAAGCATCTAATGCGAACAGAACGAGGCTCCCTTGCAAAAGAGCGCGTGCTGCATCAGTCATAAGTCTTAAGAAACGGTTGACACGAACGAACAATAAAGCAGATTACAGAATATTTTTCTAAATTTCGTACATTGTTTCAACCAGTTTTGGATGAAACTACTCACAAACGTGCTGTATCGCGTCACCAGAATGTTCCAAACTTCTTTTATTCCGAGGAATTTGCCCGTTCTGTCAAAACCTGTTTGTGTATCGTTTTTTTTTTTCTCTAACCACAAACTACCACACTTTTAGCACTACGGGTAAAAGCGGTATTTTTACAAACTTGTTTTGTGACGCTACAGGTTTTGTAACATTTTCGCTTCCTGATTATTTCACGGCGTTGTGATGTGCTACTAGTTTTGCTCGCTGTATATCTTTTGGAAGTATTTGATAACCGCTCTGAGCAGGAATTGAGCTCAGAACAGAACAGAAGAAGAAGCAGACCTAATCTACCTATCCTGATACTGCAAGGCACGTTGAAGATCGTAAAACTATTAGAATTGTGAAATACATTTGGAGAACTACAGATATTTTAAATAAGCCCTGATGATATTCAAAATGTTTACAATCTACACATTTTCTTCTCGACAACCTTTTCAAACTTCGTCGGTCTTAGTGCTCGGTGCAAAAAATACAGATAAGCTAGTTTCATCTATAAAACATTAAAACCAACTTTTAACCACATTACCGTTACTAAAATATTAAACATTGCCGTTTTCATTCCAAATTTAAAACATTTTTTACACCGATTATATCACACCGGTACCATAGATTACGATGTATGTGTTAAAAGTAAGCTAGCTTTATGCAAAGTGTGAGTGACATGTTAATAAAATGCTAAACAGCACGCTCTGCTAATGCTTTACATGACTCTAGTCCCAAACCTGATGATTCTAATAAGAACGACAACAAAAAATCTTCATCTTAAAATTCGTTTCAGCAGCGTTCACGTGCTACCATCATCGAGAGCTGTTGAATTAACAATCGTAAATTAGCGTAGGGTTCAGAACATTCCGATTCAACGAAATCGAATACAAAAACCAGTTTGACGCGCCTACTAATGCTTGTCGTATGAGCAGGCCTTCACTTTCGAACCGATTGTTTATTAAATAGTCTAAACGAACGCCGATCGACCCAGTCGCCGCTGAGCTCTCGGGGCATGCAGTTGATCCTCGCCAGTTCCTAGAGGTGTTCAAAGTGCTAAGTCCCAGGCATCTAACATGTGCTCTCCATTCCGGATTACCGTCTTCCTGGGATTCGTGCTGTGTGTGATTTCCCTTACTTCGGCACAAGATTACCGAGTGATTTGTGGTAAACGAAAGGTGAAATCGGTCTACCTTATCCAAAATGGATTGAATGCAAAGCCGGGCCACTGGCCATGGCATGCGGCCATTTACTATAAGAATGGCACAACCGGGCTCGACTATAAATGTGGCGGATCCATCATCGACGAAAGCACTATCCTCACAGGTATGAATTCGTGGACACCGAGAACGACTCCAAATGGCACGTCCTTTCTTCAATTCTAGCCGGTCATTGCGTTTTTTCGACTGGTGTGGTACGTGCAAACAAACTCTCGATTCATGTCGGTCGTATTCACCTATCGGAAGATGCCGAGTACACACAGAAACTCAATGCGAAGGATATAATTGTGCATCCCAAATTCGGCGCGTCTAGAATCGACAACGATATTGCGCTGATCAAGCTGGCAAGCAAAATCAAGCTGACGAAGTTTGTGCAACCTGTTTGCTTGTGGAACATGGATGACAGTACGGATGTGGGAAAAATCGTCGGTAAGAATGGTACGATCGTCGGGTTTGGTGTCACCGAAGCAAAAACGGTCTCAAGCACGTTGAAGCAAACGTTAGTCGGTGTGGTTGATGCATTGACATGCATCGCGAGCGATCGCGATGTGTTTGGAAATCAGCTTACAGAAAAAATGGTTTGTGCTCGTGGGCAGGAAGGTGCTAGTGCGTGCAGCGGAGACAGTGGTGGTGGGATGTTCTTCGAAGTCGAAGGCAAATGGTTTGTACGAGGAATTGTTTCCTTCATTCCACGGTTAACCAAAGATGGGCTTTGCGATGCATCGTCGTTCACCGCCTTTACTGACGTTACAAAGTACATCGATTGGATTAAGAAGTACATCGATCCTGAGATATTGCCGCTCAGCTCGGATGCCATTGAGGTGGATTACGATGATAAGGTGCAACTGTTCGATTTGAATACGTGCGGCATGTTATCGAACTCGGTTGTCGCCGATGGTGCACGATGGACCTTACCCTGGCTTGGATTTGTAGGAATCTATAAGTCGTCGAATGATACCATCGATAAGAGATGTGCAGTCACATTGCTGAATGAATGGTATGCTGTTGGGCCGGCACATTGTTTCCAAAACGACGGGTTAGAGTAAGTATAGCGCCCGGCGTTCATGATAGAACATTTCTGTATTGCGCGATCATTTACCATTACTTTTCTCGCTTCAGACGACGAGTTCTTCTCGGTGGTAGCTCCGAGCTTACACAACCGAGTTGTGATAATCGAAGGAACAAGGCTTTCTGCGAAACTCCAACGCAGATGCTTCAAATCCAAACAATCTTCATTCATCCAACGTACAGTATCAACAATACAGCGGACAATATAGCACTGATAGAGCTGCTTAACCCAGCCGATACATCACAACCGAATGTACGGCCTATCTGTATACCTATCGTACCCAAGCTTCGCACAAACACCACAACAGACCTTACGATTGCGTCTCAAACATCACTTCCAAAATCTTTCATTAGCAAACCAGTCAACTACATCGACGCCGAGGTGTGTACTAATAAGTACGCAGAACAAGGCTTCCCTCTGTTCCTCGCATCTAAGCGACTGTGCACCCAAATCCCTAGCAGAGCTGCACAAGACTGCATACAGCTAAAAACTGGTGCACCTCTCCAACAGCTGAGAAGGATCAATGGTAGACGGCAATATTTCCTACGCGGATTTGACATCTTTGGGCGCTCCTGCTCAACATCGTTGCCTTCAGTCTATAGCAACGTTAATACATTCCTAGACTGGATACTGTACAACATGAAGCCCAATGTTGTGGAAAAAACTGAGGACACACCAAACAGCGAGGATGCTGCTATCGAGGATAGTTGGAATCAGCTACATCAAGAGCCGGACCAGAAGAAACTCTCGCTATTCAAGCTGGATACCTGTGGAGTGACGACTACAAACGTTGATACTGTCGACGATCGTATCTACTATCCCTGGATGGGACTGTTGGTAACGCACAAAAACACCATGGAACCGTTAACATACATCGAGAGCACTGTAGTATTGATCAGTGATCGCTATGCAATAGCTCCGGCCCACATCGTAAGCAACTCTGTGTCATGGTGAGTGTCGTGTAGCTCAATGTTGTTCGAACTATTGTTTATAACTGCCCTGTTTGCAGGCGATTTGTCGTTCTAGGATACTGCAATTCTTTACTCTTAGTAAGTTGTGCCAAAGCTCCATGCGACCATTTATTCAAAAAACATGAAATCAAAAACATCCTCATCCATCCCTCGTATACCGGTGACCCCAAGAAGCACAACATCGCTCTCATAGAGTTTATGAAACCTGCAGATTTGCAGCATCGTTACATCAAACCTATCTGTTTGCCACTCACTAAAGAGCTACGCAAGAGTAAGCCTGTTGATTTGACGGTGATGCCCTTTAGGAACTATGATAATGAGGTTAGAAATTTGACACTGATTCTCCCAACAACCTGCCAAGAACGGTTTGTGCAGGAAGGTTTTGTGACCACCTTGAAAACTGCTCCACTATGTGCGGAAGAAACAAGCAAGGCTAGTAAAGAGCGTGTGTTCCTAAAATCAGGCGCAATGCTGCAAACTTCGTCACGGCTTGACGGACAAGATCGATACTTCCTCAGAGGTATCAATATTCTGAACGACACCATTAAGGAGGGATACCAATACTTGCCGTACGCGTTCACCAACACCGATTTGTATCTTGACTGGATCTTGGATAATATGAACGACGAATCGCAGGAAGGTGTCGCCACCAACGATCTAGTCGAGCGATCATCGGTCGATTCGGGGGCCGTAAGCCTTCCTTCTGTGCGACAGCGTTTTAAGAAGAAGCTGTTTAATCTAAACACCTGTGGTGTGTATCCGAAAGTTACAGAAGCGACCAACAAGCTGTACTCTCCTTGGTTGGGATATGTCACAGCTCATCCCGATCCTAAGGATCTACTGTGTATGGTAATTTTGATAAGCGAATGGTACGTCGTAGGACCAGCTCACACCATCATCGATCGTACGGAGTATGTATACTGACCCTTTCTATTCAGCATACTCATTCTAATCACTTCCCTTCCACATTTACAGCATAAAAATCCAGCTTGGCAGTATGATTGACTCATCCGATGTGACGTGCGAAGAAGGCGACGAGTCTACGCTTTGCGATCCCGAACTGCAGCGTATCCCAACAACGAGAATGATTGTCCATCCGGGCTTCAATCGTTCGGATTATAGCAACGACATCATGCTGCTGCAGCTAGCGAGATCAGTGAGAAAACCACAGATCAATCAGATCTGTTTACCGATCGACGATCAGATTCGAAGCTACGATATTGCAAACATAAGAGGCCACGCCTTTAACTTGCTCTCACTCAACTTCGTTGCAAAAAAGCTGGACGAGCACACGTACATTCCCTCCTCCGAGTGTCAAACCCGGTGGAACAAATTGGCACTCAATTGGGAGCTCGAAAATGTCACACAATGTGTGGTGGCTCAATTTTCGCCCAACACGGAATGTTTGACAACACTACCTGGTTTTCCGGTGTACACACTTCAAAAGATTAATGGACGCGATAGACTGTTCTTGCGCGGGTTTGCTAAGGCATGGCCCCATTTCTGTAGCAAATACTATCCCGTCATTTATACTAACACCGATATTTATATGGACTGGATACTGCAAAGTATGGATGCAAGTTTAGATTACCGACAACTTTCCTTTGATTTGCGTAAGGAACTGTTAGTTGTGTAGAATGTACCACATCAAATGAATTTCTCTGGCTGGATCTTGTACTTGTTGCAGGACCAAAATAGAGATTAGTTTTGAGTACAGTTTTATAATAAAATAAATTCAAAAACGGCGTTAAAAGAATCGCACATCTATTGGATGAAAATCATCCAATTATGGCCTCCAAATTAGCTGTATGAAACTATTTTCTTGAAATCCAATAAAACATTTTCTTGCATCATTTCTTTATAAATATTCAGATTTTAGTGTAGAGCAAACCATGTTTTCCATTATCATGCACAATGCAAGTCAAAAAAGCAAACAAAATGCACAACACGAGTTAATCCAGCACCGAAGTAAATGATGACGGCAAACAGTTTCTATTCCACACCGATGAACTTTTCCGCCATGTTCCGTTGGCATCAGGAACACTCACTGCGAAACACACAAAACACCCAATCGGTGCATAGGAACTGTTCAGTGTAATGAGTAAAGCTACCGGAAATCTAGCATCTCTAGGTCTAGCTCAGATCTCCACTGCACCAGCTTTGCCATCTTTACTACGGCGGCACATGTTGGTAACTTTCTTGCATCAGAAACCAGCAATCGTCATCCATCGCCAAACCGAGGGGTTACAGCAACAGTGGCCAAAGTTTATCGTTTGATAAAAAGTCAACGATAAATTAACGTCCGCTTTTGACGTTTGCGAAATGAATCCTCTCCGAGGGATTGCTGTTTTTGAGTTCCACTGCATTAATGCCGATTATACGGCATACAAGAAAAACTTGGCAAGATTAAGAAGACTTCGTGCCAACTCAAACCCACAAATCCATCCAAAGCATCTGTTGCAACCACTTGACAGTTGGTTAAGACACGCTAGAGAACGTGTTTTATACTTTAAAGATTGTTAAAGTTGAAGAAATATTAGTTTGGTTTCTTCTCAGTACAACAATATTCTAGTATGGTGCTAGTGCTCTGCAAAAGATCATCCCGATCTGGCTTACGATGAAGCAGTAACACATTTCGGACACACACACACTCTCTCTCTTTCACTGCATTGATAACGATCAGTGACTTTTGAATTATTTCACTAGCGGCATCCGCTTCCTGGCCTGCAATAAGTCTCCGTCTTTTTAAACCCAAAGCATACTCTAGCCACTTTTTGGGAAGCGGAGCTTGCCATAATTTTCTTTCCAGGAATCAACAGCAGCACATTCGCTCTATTTTCCCTCTCACTACCCAGTGGTCAGTGAGGTACCGGGTCAGTACAAACACCAACCGCTCGTGTTCTGGATATCGCTCTACAAACGTCTAATGCTCGAGGAACGGAACGTGAAAATGCTGATTAGTCCGGTCCGGGCAGGCCACACTATCCATCAAGATTATGTACATTGGGAAAGGTAGCGCCAAATTTGGTACCCAAGCCAGTATCCCAACGGTGAGCGTACGAAGGGGAAAATGTTTTAATTAAAATGTCTCATAACGAGTTATCTTTCAGCGGTATCGGAACGATCAGCTGGAAGACCTTGAATGTAAAGAAGCGGAAAGAATTTATTTGCATGATTTTTTTTTATGCCTTTGAAATACTTTATCTGAGGTAAACATTCAACGTTTCATTATATTATTTCACTTTTGCAAAACAGAGCACCCATAGGTCCTTACCGGGATTAGGCAGTGGTGGATTAGAGATGATCTTATACTACCACTACTGCTGCTACCAACCGCTTATCGCACAACCAGCCCTGATTGCCAGCTGCTACGAAGAATGTTTCGCATCCCTCCAATTTGGGTTCGTTAGTTTAATTGCCAGCCGACGCTTCGGGCGCCGAGACCGATTTGCCACACTTCCCACAGCACACCGGCCATAGATGAGTTGTACAAATTGAGTGGGTTTATGATTTGCGAAACATGCCAGGTTTGCTGATTTGCAGGTTATCGAGATTGGACGAGCGTTTGGACACCTTACACTGGTTACTTCCTCGCTGTTTGTGCCGGCGGCAGACAAGTAAACACGACCGGTCAAACTTGCGTTCTTATCGCTGTCTAGACTTTGTTCTTAAACCCTCACGCTTGAAAGTGCTCCAGCAAACAACTTGTAGCAAAAGCTTAATCCAAACAAAACGTCAACATTTATTTACTGTTGGTGAACAGATAGTGAGGACCAGCACGGATGAATGACCGTTAGTCCCCAGTAAGTTTACACCAATATTCCACGAAATGTTTCCTGTGCAATCCATCCAAGATAGTGGCTAACGTTCGTGTACACCCCCGGGGCTCCTTCCTTCCCGCAACGGGGCCACCCGAAGCTTGTGATGCCGGCCAGATACCAAACGCCATCCGCGGACTCCATCAGCGGACCGCCCGAATCTCCGTGACACGTGTCCTCACCACGAACTCCACCAGCACATATGTGGCCCACACCGATCCCACTGTCATTGGGTACCTGGAACAGCTTCTTACACTGGTCCTTATCAAACCCGCGAAGATTGATCTGCTTCAGCAAGTAGGACATTCCGGAATCTGGATTTTTGTGTAGAATTAGATGTTGAAATCAATTGGAAGACAAGAGCTATGTTTTATACTTTAAAGATTGTTAAAGTTGAAGAAATATTAGTTTGGTTTCTTCTCAGTACAACAATATTCTAGTATGGTGCTAGTGCTCTGCAAAAGATCATCCCGATCTGGCTTACGATGAAGCAGTAACACATTTCGGACACACACACACTCTCTCTCTTTCACTGCATTGATAACGATCAGTGACTTTTGAATTATTTCACTAGCGGCATCCGCTTCCTGGCCTGCAATAAGTCTCCGTCTTTTTAAACCCAAAGCATACTCTAGCCACTTTTTGGGAGGCGGAGCTTGCCATAATTTTCTTTCCAGGAATCAACAGCAGCACATTCGCTCTATTTTCCCTCTCACTACCCAGTGGTCAGTGAGGTACCGGGTCAGTACAAACACCAACCGCTCGTGTTCTGGATATCGCTCTACAAACGTCTAATGCTCGAGGAACGGAACGTGAAAATGCTGATTAGTCCGGTCCGGGCAGGCCACACTATCCATCAAGATTATGTACATTGGGAAAGGTAGCGCCAAATTTGGTACCCAAGCCAGTATCCCAACGGTGAGCGTACGAAGGGGAAAATGTTTTAATTAAAATGTCTCATAACGAGTTATCTTTCAGCGGTATCGGAACGATCAGCTGGAAGACCTTGAATGTAAAGAAGCGGAAAGAATTTATTTGCATGATTTTTTTTTATGCCTTTGAAATACTTTATCTGAGGTAAACATTCAACGTTTCATTATATTATTTCACTTTTGCAAAACAGAGCACCCATAGGTCCTTACCGGGATTAGGCAGTGGTGGATTAGAGATGATCTTATACTACCACTACTGCTGCTACCAACCGCTTATCGCACAACCAGCCCTGATTGCCAGCTGCTACGAAGAATGTTTCGCATCCCTCCAATTTGGGTTCGTTAGTTTAATTGCCAGCCGACGCTTCGGGCGCCGAGACCGATTTGCCACACTTCCCACAGCACACCGGCCATAGATGAGTTGTACAAATTGAGTGGGTTTATGATTTGCGAAACATGCCAGGTTTGCTGATTTGCAGGTTATCGAGATTGGACGAGCGTTTGGACACCTTACACTGCTTACTTCCTCGCTGGTTCTTATCGCTGTCTAGACTTTGTTCTTAAACCCTCACGCTTGAAAGTGCTCCAGCAAACAACTTGTAGCAAAAGCTTAATCCAAACAAAACGTCAACATTTATTTACTGTTGGTGAACAGATAGTGAGGACCAGCACGGATGAATGGCCGTGTCCCCAGCAAGTTTACACCAATATTCCACGAAATGTTTCCTGTGCAATCCATCCAAGATAGTGGCTAACGTTCGTGTACACCCCCGGGGCTCCTTCCTTCCCGCAACGGGGCCACCCGAAGCTTGTTAAGCCGGCCAGATGCCAAACGCCATCCGCGGACTCCATCAGCGGACCGCCCGAATCTCCGTGACACGTGTCCTCACCACGAACTCCACCAGCACATATGTGGCCCACACCGATCCCACTGTCATTGGGTACCTGGAACAGCTTCTTACACTGGTCCTTATCAAACCCGCGAAGATTGATCTGCTTCAGCAAGTAGGACATTCCGGAATCTGGATTTTTGTGTAGAATTAGATGTTGAAATCAATTGGAAGACAAGAGCTACACTTTCTTTCTTTCAACATGACAACCACACTGACCTGGATCGGTTGAACCCCAGCCAGCAGCCGTATACTCGGTACCAGGGCCACCCTGTGGCAGAATGGTTGCATTCACCGGTAAACATATTGGTTTGACGAAGACATTGTACTCAACATCGGTGGCCAGCTCGATTAGTGCAATGTCGTTTACTTGTACCGCGTAATTGACGTGGTAGTCCGGATGTACCACAAATCGGACCACATCATAGTCCTTCCTGCAGATGGGTATATCGTAGTCCGGGAGCTTTTTGCAATCTTTATTACCACGGTGGTTCATAAAATTCCATTCCGCTACCCGTACTGTGTGGCTGCGAATATTCGACAAAAGTGCATGAGTATTGATCGTATGGCGTAAAGCTTCACACTTACATTGCCCATCCCTTCTTCTTGGCCGATGTGTAGCAATGGGCAGCCGTCAGAACGAACCGCTTGCTGATCAACGAACCGGCACAGTTCGCTTGGATCTTACGGTTGCGCGTCTGAAACCGTAGCAACGCCAACCAAGGATATTCTCCAATCTCCGTATCGTTCCCACCGATAATGCGAACTCCAAACGTCGGTGGCCCACACTGCGGTTCATTCGTAAACTGGGGACAACACACCAGTATCCGGCCATCCGGCCGAGTTCCACACTGCAGTCCCTCGAGGTATTCCGTGTCGTTGTAGAAAAAGCTATCCTTACGCAAGAAATCCAACACATAGCTACAGTCACGCACTCGTACACATCGGCCAGCGATACCTTTAGGTGTAGTACACGGTTGGAATTCCTGCCCGTCGGTAGAACACTGCACAGCGGTAAGGAAACACACCGCACCACAAAAGAATATCCACAAACTATGCATTATGGTAGAGATCTGTTGTCGTCTGTAGCCGATGAGCATCGAAACTGCACTAAACATTCAACAAGCTTAAAGCATGATCAAGAGTGTATATGATACGTCACAAGAAGAAGCATTGACGCCCCTTTTTTCTTGCACCAAATGAGCACTATCACTGCGCAGTAATGTTTGAGTTCGAAAAAATACCCTTGCAATTGGAATAACCCACATGAGCTGGCGTTTATTGTGGATCAACAACAGATCTTCAATAGGACAGATCTTCATCTCCAGATCAGCTGAGCGTTATCGGAACAGTGGGAGATACTTTTGCCGCAGCTGTCAATCTCAGCGAAGTCAAGGACACTGTGCGGTACGAATCATTCACCTTCCTCAATAAAAAAAACCCACTATAGGTTAAGCGACGCTC